>WPDH01000135.1:0-357110 GCA_019137255.1 Corinectria fuckeliana | reverse complement strand
AGATATATATTATAAAACTATTATAAAGCTATTATATAGCTAGATTTTATTAGTTACTAATAATATTATTAACTAAACTAATAGATATAAATAAACTTTATAACTAAGATATAATTATAATTATAAAAGTTTATTAGACTAAGCCTTATTTAAAAGAGATTTAACTTAGATAGTACTTTAAGTATTTTTACTTTAAATATATTATATAATACTATTAGGAATAAGCTAGGTATAACTATTATAAGAGAGCTTACTATATAAGAGATATAATATATCTTATTTTTACTAGTAAGATCCTTTTAGTATATTATAACTATAATAGCTTATACTTAGTATAATCTTATATATATTATATAGTATAAAAAGAGTAGAAATAAGTAAGAAATACTTATATAAAAAGACTTATATAGTTTAGTATTTTAAGTAAGTAATATAAATATATAGTATACTTACTATAAGATATAGTAGTACTAATATTAATACTAACTATAATACTAAACCTTTTAGCCTAAAAGGGGCTTAAGTAGCCTTTAAAGCAGCTTTAAGCTAGACTAGACTTAAGTTTAAGTTTAGCTCTTATAGTATTTAAACTAATTAACTAACTAAGAGAGTAAATACTATTAAAAGTTAAAAAAAGTATACTAATACTAGTTAGTAATAAGAATAATATATAAAAGAATAAGAAAAATAAGTATTTATTTATTTATATACTATTTTAACTTTATAGTTATTTAGACCTTTTTTTAAGTAGCTTAAACTAGTTTATAATAAAAAGAAAAAACCTAATAATAAGCTATAAGATAAAAAACCTTTTACTACTCTTACCTAAAAGGAAACTAAGTTAAGCTTAATATATATATATAGTAATATAAGTTTTAAGTAGGTTTACTTTATAAGAAAAGCTAATTATATACTTATATTAATAAATTCTTATAAGGCTTTACTTAAATTATATACTAAAATTTAATTAATCTTAAGTTAAGTCTAAGTTACTTATACTACTTATCTTTTTTATCCTTTTAGATATTATTCTTATTACTAACTAGTATTAGTATATCTTTTTTAACCTTTAATAGTATTTACTCTCTTAGTTAGTTAATTAGTCTAAGTATTATAAAAGCTAAACTTAGACTTAAGTCTAGTCTAGCTTAAGACTACTTTAAAAGCTACTTAAGCTCTTTTTAGGCTAGGTAGTTTAGTACTATAGTTAGTACTAGTATTAATACTATTATATCTTATAATAAGTATACTATATATTTATACTACTTACTTAAAATACTAAACTATATAAATCTTTTTAAGTAGATATTTCTTACCTATTTCTATTCTTTTTATACTATATAATATATATAAGACTATACTAAGTATAAGCTATTATAATTATAATATACTAAAAAGATCTTACTAGTAAAAATAAGATATATTATATCTCTTATATAATAAGCTCTCTTATAATAGCTATACCTAGCTTATTTCTAATAGTATTATATAATATATTTAAAGTAGAAATACTTAAAGTATTACTTAAGTTAAATCTCACTTAAATAAGGCTTAGTCTAATATATCTTTATAGTTATAATTATATTTTAGTTATAAAGTTTATTTATATCTATTAGTCTAGTTAATAATATAACTAGTAACTAATAAGATTTAGCTATATAATAGCTTTATAATAGTTTTATAGTATATATCTTAATATTATTTATTTATTAGATATTTATTATAAGATTCTTAAGTAAACCTCTTATATAGCTAGTTAAAACCCTCTTAGTAACTATTATAAACTATCTTAAGACCTAATATATACTTATACTAAAAATAGTAAAAATCTAAGTATTATTCTTTAAGAGATCTATAATTAGTTTATAAAAAAAAACTATAATATCCCTATTAAGAAGATAGTATAAGACTACTATAAGTAAGAGATAATCTCTTAAGAGAGTATAGTTAATAATTATTATAATATCTAATAATATATAAGATATAATATTAGAAGTTATACTAAGTAACTTAATAATAATCTTCTTACTAAGATAAGAAGAGATTACTTTTAATAGTAATACTATTAGAGACTAAAATATCTTTTTATTATAAGTAATTTAAGCCTAAACTAAGATCTTAATAGGTATTTTCTAAAAGGTAGTTAATATTACTTTTTTAATAGTAGTTATAATTATTTTTATAAGAGATAGTAAGATTAAAATCTTATTATTTATATATTAAGTATAGCTTATAATAGTATTAGCTAGAGCTATTACTATTTCTTAGACTAAGAGAAAAGCAGCTCTTAAGATAATTACTTTAAGTTTATATTTAGTCTTAATAATAAGATCTTTAAATTAATTATAAGTTGTTTTTATACTAAGCTTAGCTTATAATAAGAGTAGGTTTTATAGTGAAAATTCTTTCTTAAGAGAAGGAGAGAAATAGTTTATAATCTTAATATTTTTTTTTTAATTATTCTGCTTATTATATATAATATAATAATAATATAAGAGTAGAAAGAGGGTAAAAAAGGTTTATAAAGAAAGATACTTAAGTTAGAATAGATTTTAAGAGTGTAACTAAGATATAGTAAGAGTAGCTATTAAATATTTATAAAAGGTTAAAGCTATAATATTAGTAATACTACTTAAGATCTACTTATTTATAAAAGAGGGAAATATTATAAAGACTTTCTTTCTAAAAAAGGCTTTTTTTATAAAGTTAGTTTACTATTATCTTATTCTTAAAGCTAAAATAAAATAAAATAACTTTTTATTTATTAGCCTTTTAGGGGAGTATAGCTTAAAAGAAAATAAATCTTAAGTTTTTCTTACTAAGCTTTTTAGTAAGCTGCTTAAAGGTTAGATTTTTAACAGAATTAACTTACACTCTTATAATAACTACTTACTACTATTAGTATAATATTATACTATCTAAAAAGAGTTTCTAAACTTATTTTAAGTCTTTATTATAGTTTTTTACTATTATTTTATTATTAAAAAAGACTTACTAGTTACTACTAAGAAGTCACTTTATAGTCTTAGTATTCTTAGTTTAAATAGTAATATTTATAACTATAACTATTTTAGTATTTATATATATATTAGGTTTAAAAAGGGTAGTTTTTTTATTAACTTAAATAGTAACTTTTTAAGCTTAGGTTAAAGTTAAAATATAAATATACTTAGACTAAGATATAACTATTATATAAGAGTAAGAGAGAGAGAGAGTATTAATTTTTCTCTTAATTTAGTAGAGAGTAAACTTAGTGCTAAATTAGCTTTAGTTTAAGTCCTAAAGGATTATAATACTTACATCTTAGCTTTATAAGAGAGTATAGTATAAAGTGGTTAGTTAGACTAAAAGGCTTTTTATTTCTCTAGTAAGAAGAGAGAAAGTAAGTTAGTTAGCATTTAATAGCAGCTAGTTTATATTAGGTTTATTCTAGTATTAGTAAGGTTACAGCTAGGCCTAAAGGTTATCTTATTCTACTATATTATTTATATAAACAGATAATATAAGGCCTAAATTTAAGCCTCTTTCTACTGTTATATTCACACTTTAAGCTTAGCTTAAGTCTATAATAATACTTAGATAAAATTAATATTTCTAAATATAATACTAGTCTTTTTTTTTTTTAATTTTAGAGGTAAATCTATATAAATATAAGTAAAAAAGTCTTTTTGTGTTTTTTTTAGGTGATAGCTTTACTAGATAGATAATTCCCACCTTGTTTTACCTTCTTATATATTATTATAGATTTATACTACTTGCTAGTAAGGTAAAGTTCTTAGAGGTTCTAAATAAGACAGGTCTTAATATATAATATATTATCTCTAGTTAGTTAGATAGTATTAGGATAAAAGTTTCTAATAGTAGTAACTTTTCTATCTAACCTTAATAAAGCTTACTATACTTATATCTGCTAATCTTTTATAGTTATAAACTTTTTAAACTATTTAAAAAACTTAAAAAGTTAAAATACTATTATAAACACCTTATAATCTTACAGCTATAAAACAACTAAGGTTAGTATTTAGTAGTAGTCTTAACTTAATATAAATTATATAATATATCTTATAAATAATTAGAGTTAGGTAATAATAATTATATACTAGCCTTATCTTAAAGCAGGAGAAAAAGTAAGATTTTTCCGCTTAGTAAGTCTTAAATTATATTTAGCTAGAGCAGACTAAAAGAAATAACTCTTTAATAAGATATATAGTAATAAGACTAAGAGTAGTAATACTAAAAACTTAGATAATCTTAGGTGTTTAGCTAGGCAGAGAATAACACTTACACTAATTAGTAATAAGCTATAAATTAGAATATCTTTACTTAGTAAGCCCTAAATAGATATATAATAAATATTCCTAATATTTAATATAAGATAAAAGTAAGATAGACTTTAGATAGGCTAATAAGAGTATATAAAAATAAAAGCAAGGTAAAGTTAAAAGTATTATTATATACTCTTAAAGAGTAATAAGAGTGTTAATAATATAAGAATAGTAGCTAATAGAAAAGCTTAAGATATTATTATTAAAAGCGCTTAACTACTTTATATATCTTTCTTAGCTAACCTAAGAATAAAATTAGATATTATTTATTATATATTATCTTATATCTAAGCTAAGATATTTATATATAGCCTAATATATAAGTATATAATAAGAAGAAAATTAACCTTAACAACTTTAAAGATATTATAAGCTTAGGTGTCTACTATACTATTCTTATCTATTAAGATTATATTTAAGTATTATATACCTATTCTTTATCTAAAACACTCTTACTATTCTCCTAAGATATAAGTATACACTTATAACTTTATAGTTAGAAATATAAACTTTACTATTTTTATTAGCTACTAAGACTTTTATTTAATACCTTCTTACTATAATTATCTTAGATCTTAGCTATTATATTTTACCTTTTATTTTAAGTAATAACTAAGCTAGTATTCTTTCTTTTAGTTAATCTTAGCTATATAAAAGCACTTAAATATAAATATATATAACTTTATACTATAGTTATAAAGTTAATCTTATAATATATAATTACTAATAAGACAGATTAAAATAGCTTACTAATAGTGTTTACTTCTCTTATACTTTCTAGTAGTAATAAAAAAGCTAAACTATATTATATTAGAGCTTTTACACTTTAATACTATAAATAAGTAATAATACAGTTAATACTAAAAGGTTACTAATTAGTATATAAAGTAGAATTACTTATTTAAAATAAAATAAAAGCTTTAAAAAAACTTTAGTATAAGCTTAATAACTTAAGATTATATATTTTTTACTAATTTAATTAGAGTAACTATTAAACAAGCTATTATATATAAGGTAGTAAGAGGTTACTTAGGGAAGTTCTATTATTATTAAGTACTAGAGGCTAAAATAAGAAACTATAGACTTATATTTCTTATTAGCTTATACTAAGCTTAAGGTGCGCTTAAGGTGCGCTTAAGTTAAGCTTAGGTTAAAGCGGTATTAGCTTAGGATTATAAGTAAGAAGGGAAATTATAAGCATCTAGATTTATAGCTTAATCTAGTTATTATAATAGGCAGTGTAATCTAATTAATTAGTAATAAGACTGCTATATTATATTAAATTACTTAAAGAGATATCTCTTTTATATAAATATAAGGTATAAATATAATAATCTCACTGTTATTCTTTATGTCGTAATTAACAGCCGCTGTTACCTTTGCCCCAAAATAGTAATATGCTGTACCAAGCTAGATTACTTATTCCGAAATGCACGCATATAGTTCTGCCTACTCGGCAAAGAGCCGCAACTTAGCCACGCTATAGCTTTGTGAGGCATCACTTAAGACCACCAACGAATCCTCACCTTATCTTCTCTTCGATTCTTAGACACCTTAAATAACCGAGGACAGGTGCGAGTGTTGTCTGGGCGAGGCTGCGTCTTCGGCTCTTCGCCGTCTCTAAATGTCCGTCCTGAATGGACGTGTGAAATCATTTCCTGGCATACTTTGAGATATCTCGACTTGACTCGCACTATATGAATATTATTCGGGTAAGTCTTCAAGGATTTCTCAAGCCTGACGCAAACCGTTGGATGCTCAATTATTCGGACGAGCGGAAGGCTGATTGATAGGCACTGCTTTTTTACCTCGCCTCTGTCTAGGGGCTTGCTACAGCAAGAGGCATAAGGTCAGGGCACAGCAAAAGCCGACCTTAGATAGCTAATAGACTGTGTCTTTAGTTCAATATTTAATGCTTGAGAGGTAGGTGACGGCGAGGCTTCTTAGCCTTTGTATTAAACTACCGAGTCAGCTGCACTATGCTCGTCTGAGTGAGGAGCTACCAGACATTCAAGTTGATGGTTTAGAGGGGCGTACTAAGGCAGAGAGAGCATGAGAACAAGAAATATAAGGCTCTGATGAGCTTTCGTTCGAGAAATTTGTTGAGGGCAGTGGCGGTGGCAGTGATGGTGGCAGTGCTATCTGGTGGTGGGCTGCAAATTCTTATCGGTGAAATCGAATTCGTCAGATGCCCAATCCATGGTCTTGGTAACTAATATAGCAACATTCGCAGAGGCCGGCTGTTAGTCTGATGAAAAGAGGAAACCCGTCCCGTTATTTTTTCTAGTAAGAGCCTTACCTCCCAAAACTAATAACCAAAAGCCAGGGGGCTGTATCTATTGCATTTCCAGTCATAGCAAAAGAAAGGCAATGCACACTACGCTGATGCTGAGTGCTAAGCTGGCCTAAATGCTGATGCTGCTGAATGTGGCAGTATCGGCTGCATGTCAGCCACTATACGTCGTACTCGCCTCATCTTAAGTGGCTCGCCTGCAGCATGTGTGATCTTTCCCGATATTAGCCACTCTGAGGTCATCTTCGTAATGTTGCACATACATAGGCACCAGTGCACAAGCAGAATTTTCTCCCTGAGAGTCCCCGAGTCCCTAGTTGGCCTGCTCACTCAGAGTTATTTAAAGCCCCCCCCAGTCTAGGTCTGCTGGTCTCTGATTCTTTCTCTCTTGATTATTATTGCTCTCCCCACTTTACCTCCAGTCCCCCTCTTTCTTGCTTTCTCACCATCTCAGCCTGCAGGATTAGGCAACTATTGTCGGAGGCCTCTAAACGAGGCTGTGCCTTACAACCAAGACCGTAGGCCTAGAACTTCGTTACTGTTACTACAATCTCGTCCTAGCCGTGAACAAAGCCTCTATTCGTATTGACGTCTAGAGCCCAACGCTCACATGGCCTTCAACGACACTTTCGCATCCACCTATCGTCAATTCCTATCCGAACTTAGCGACAAAGACAAGGCTCGCTACGACATAGCATGCACTCCTGATGGCCTCGTAAACGGGCTTGCCAAGATCTGCCGCTTTTCCAAGGGTCTACAAGGGAGTCGCCTCCAGAAGATCCTCGCAGTGGTCGAAGGCTTCAACGACCGAACACGCTCGTTCTTTGCTATCGTTGACAGCTCAGTCACCCAGGGCTGTGTATTTTCTGGGGCAGCCCTGGGCGCTGTACGGCTGATCTTGGAGGTTTGTTTTACTCTACAGGATCTCAGTCCGAGTTACTTGCTCATTTCCGTGTCCAGATGGCCAGTCACTTTCCGAGCTTTCTCAACAAACTCATTGCTCACATAGAGGATCTCAGCGAATCATTCCCTCGATATGCGGCCCTGGAGGAGATCTGCCGCGCTCGGCCAATTCCGCGATTAATCGCTCACCTGGGCTGCGTCTACAGGGACCTTTTCGATTTCTTCCATGGGGCAGTCTCCGTATTCACGTCAAGCAGTGGGAGAGTGAAGCGGCCTCCCGAGCTCATTGCCAATATAATATGGAGGCCATTTGACGAAAGGTTCAAGGCTATTCTTTCTAGAATGTCCCGCCAGAGCCAATTGCTTTTCGAAGAAATTCAAATCTTGCAACTCGGCGATACTGCGAATCTGGGCAGTACCTTGGAAAAGGTCGCTGCAGAGGCAGACAGCAATACTTCAGCCATCTCTGACATCCAGCAGCAAATCAGGTCAGATACCAATGGTAACTCTTCCTGATCTTTACTCTGTCGACATGCCTTAACCTTTATGTAGCCAATGCCGTAAGGCGAATCCGTGAATGGCTAGATCCACCAGCATTCGCGACTGTGTATCACCAGTGCATTGATCGATGTGAGCAAGGAACCGCGCAGTGGCTGTTCAGCATGGAACAATTTCGCAAATTTTCCAGCAGTACTAGGCGACCTTCCCCAGTACTTCCAGCCAATTTGTCAAAGGCCGATGACAGGGTGCTTTGGATTCACGGTAATTACGGGTGCCTCTGTCAGCGTTAGTGCTCGCACGTATAGCTATCTGACGCGGTATAATTCAGGAAACCCTGGTGCCGGAAAGTCGATTCTGGCAGCAGCAACCATCCGCGAACTCCAGTCTCGGCGGCTCTCAGACGGTACCTGGCCTGACGTCTACTACTTCTTCTTCAAGGACGAGGCTCCATTCCATAAACACCGGTCGCAGGCCTACCAAGCCATTCTCGCCCAGATCTTACACAAGCATCGAGACGATCAAAGCCAGCTGGACAAGTTCGTTTTTGCGGCGGAACATGATGAGAAATCTTCAGGCCAGTCCACGGCGACGACTTCGCAACTGGAAGAACTTCTCAACTTGTCTCTTGTCAGCCTCGTGGCGCCGGTCCTCATCCTTGATGGAATAGATGAGTGCGGTGATCCGTCTGAGTTTGTTGGATTTCTGAAGACGCGACTTTTCAGAATCCCCGATCTGAAGATCCTTATCTTCAGTCGTCCCACTGTCCTTGAGTTGACGCGGTTCGTCCAGCCAGCACAGAAGTTAGCCTTTGGTCAGGAAGCAGTAAACAAGGATATCCGCCTGTTTTCTATGCGGCACCTAAACGACTTGCTCCAAGACGGACTTTTGCATGAACACGCAGACCTCGAAAAGCTTGCTGACAAGCTAGTCCTTGGAGCAGACAGGATGTTTTTATGGGCTAGACTCATGGTGTCACTGTTGCGATCGCCAGCACTTTCACCATCCCAAAGAGAAAGCATTATTCACTCCATCACACTGCCCGAGGGCCTTGACTCTGTATATACCCGCATCTTCCGACAGATCTCGCAACTTGACGTCTTGCAACGGCGGATGGCGGTTCGCATCATCAGCTGGACACTCTTCTGCACACCCAGATTGACCGCCAGAGATTGGAGGACGCTCCTGCAACTCGAGGAAGATTCGCGCGATGAAGAATCGCTTATCAAAACCTCTGAGCTGTTTTCACTGGTAACCTGCGGCTTGGTCAGCTTTGGACCGAGCTGCCAAGTAGTAGGTGTAAGTGGATGGGATGCAACAACATGCTCCTTCGTCCATCTGTCCGTGTCTGAGTACCTAAGTCAGTGCAAAAGCTGGGATCTCAGTTTTCCGCACCTCTACCCGGAGAAATCAGCATCGAATATGGAGATAGCCAAGGATTGCCTCGATAATCTCCTTCGAGCTTCCCCCCAAACCATGCCTTTGCCCGTTAATGGAGCAACAACATACGCGGGCCCAACTGCGACAAATTTTCGATCCAGGCTGACAGAGTATGCTGCAGCTCATTGGCTTTCACACCTGGACTGTGCTATCCCACGAGATTTGACAGGGAGTCCTAGGCTAGATAGCGACCGATGTCTCACGGCTATCGAGGCTGTCTGCGACTCACTAGAAAAACTGCTTGACAGACCACTTGCAGTCGCCTTCTGGGTCGAAAGTTTCTATGCCAGCAAAATGGATGGTCCACTGGAACTGTTTGGGATCTTGAAGAGCGGTTCCAGTATATCATGCTCATTTCCAGCAGTGCTAGACTGGCTAGCTTGGGTCGAAGGGTTTCCGCCAGCCCATGCACTACGAGACCGTCTAACAGTGTTGCAAGACAGTCTTGGCCATTGTCTTTCTGACCTATCTGAACTTACAAAGCACTGGGGCCAGAAACTGGTCGAGAGGCCATCCATGATCTGGGGTGACGCGCTGCTCTTCACCAAGAGCAAATATCTGCCAGCATCCCAGTCCGCACACATGGTCGACCTCAATCAAAATCACATAAAACCACACGGCATGAGCTCCCGAAAGCTCTGCCATATATCAGCCACCTCCGCTGATGGACGCACAATCGCCGTGCTAAGCATCTGGCCTTCTGCACAGCTGGAGACATTCTGGGAGAAAATCGACTCGAAAACCGCGTACGCCCAGGTCGACAATTTCTGCGAAGGATGGCTCGCTCTATACGAGCTCTCGACAATCGGCAAACACCCAGAGCCTTTAGGATCCCTCTATATCCCCCTGAAGTCCTCTGAAATTAGACTGCAAATGAGGCAGGGCTTACGCCAGGAACACTTTTCCTCTTGGAAGGCGTCCTTTCCCATCTCTATAAGTCCTGACGGCCACCGGATCTCTGTATTGCGCACCGTCTATCAAGTAACCAAACAACCTCATACTTCAACACTCCACTTGCAAAGTTGCTTAATCCCGATTGAGGATGTTGAAGCAGCGCAGACCAACTGGGATGAGTCGCTGAAGCCTTTTGACCCTTCGTACTTCCTGTCAAAGGAGCTACCTCCAACTCTTATGCTTCTACACCGCAACCTGTACACTTATCGCATCAAGTTCAGCGCTGACAGCCGCTATCTGCTTTTCCATGATAAGAAACGGTTGACAGCGAGCAATGTCGTGGTTTTTGAGCTATATGAGGATTTAGGCAAACCCGCTCTTCGAATTCGCACGACCAACGCCGCTCCGTTGATGTTTACTTCCAGCCTCGTGGATTTTGAGCAGATCATCATGGCCAAGTTTCATCCAACATCAACCATAGTTGTTCTGGCCAAAAGGTCCAAAGTTCAAGCATGGGACTTTGCACAAAGTGAGAGCTTCGCAAGTCCCTTCCTGGCATGTGTTGCTAATTATAGACCTAGACATTTTGACGGAGTTGATCGAGATCGACCGGAGGTACGGTGGCGAATTCCCCCCTCAAGTCACCTCCTTTGAGTTTTCCGCATGTGGAAACTACGTTCTAGTTCAACGGTATTCTCGTGAGGATCGCGAAGTTCTAGATTTGAGGAACTGCGGCCTCTCTCTTGACTCGGGTGCGAGGTCCCCCGGTTTCAGCAACACAGCAACACCGCAAGCTGGCACAAGGATGTCGAAAAAGCTAGATGAGATGTTTGGGCCCGGTGCTGGTGGCTTGGTATCCAATACAGGGATTCTCAGCACTGGGATGACCAACATTGTAGCCAAGGATGTCAAAAGGTTAGACGGCAGCATCATCACCAAAGGCTCACGATCCTACCTACAGCTCTCATCGAAAGGTAATCTTGTCCTTGGGTCCAGCTCAATTTCCAGAAGCGGTGAGATCGTGATGGCCGAGGCCGGTGATGGGGACTTGCAGCTTCTGCACTTACCGGCTGCAGCCCACTCAAAGCATTCGGACATCACTGTTCGGCCACCCGAGAAGGGTTGGAGCCACTTTCCAATCATTGTCAACAAAGTTGCAGAGGATGGATACGACTTGATGGACCAGAGTTCGTCCTCATTTCCCGCCCTGATAATGAAGGATGTCCGATCGTTCTTAGGGGCTGAAGAATGTGCCGGAATGAGCCGGGGTCAACTTGACCGGGGGTTAGAGGGTCAAAGGGGAACAAAACGACGGTGGGAGGATGATCACGATGAAAAGGAGTTTAATCATCATGAATCAAGTTAGTTGGGTCTCGCGCTCTCGCGCTCCTCCAGGTTTAGAGCCGTATCGCTCGGTGAATTATTGGACCGAGGGCGAGATATCACGTGATGGGTCTATTTTTGCCCGCTGTCTCACTAACTAACTTCTCCATGAGGATGGACTGTGGTCCAATTTGTCCTTTCACGGCTCTTTTCGAAACTGCTCGTTGCACCTAATCACCATAATGCGTACTGAAAGGCCTCGGCATGTTTTGTCGAAGGATCTTATGGAGCTTCAGCTTGGTCAAATCGACCTCCTGACGGCTATGTATGCGTCAGACGACGCTGTATCCATTGATGCTGCATCATCTGCCTTACTTGAAGCACTGAGAGATTGGTGCGAGAGTGACCAGGATGTTGTCCCTGAGTTTACTGAGGAGTGTATAACAATGCTCCTTAGCTTGGATATCTCCGATGCAGACGATAGCTCATCCGCTAGCACAAAGTCGTTACAACTTAACTTGTCTATCCCGTTAGTATACGAAGAAGGGGCTATAGCAGTAGCGTCTGTACCGGAACCGCCACCAGTCAAAACCAGAATACAACAACCGCCGTGGATGAGCAAAGGCGAAGTAGCCAGGCTGACTACGGAGATCCCTGACGGAGACGTATTGACCGTCATTGAGCATGTTAAGGAGGCGGCATGCCAGCACCTTGCGGGATTAAGACTAGTAGACGCAACTCTACTGAATACGGACACATCAATCGTCCGCGTCTGGTTTTACTTCCCCTCAATCAGCACGCGGTCAAAACGGGACGACATTGTGCACTACGCTCCCACCTATGGCCTCACAGGGTTTCTACTCGCTGGAAAGCCGGGCATCTTATGTCTCGAAGGAGGTTCTACGGCCATTGACGACTTCATGAAGTTCATCAAGACAGAGAGCTGGGGTGACATCCCATCGCAGCACAAAAAGGTCTCTGAGCGCTATCGAGAGGCGTTGCCAGACATGGCGCGGGCGTTCGGGGACATGCGAGAGATCACGGACATGGTTGGAGAGAGACGAGGAGAGAGAGCGAATCGCAATGACATGAAAGCTTTGGAGGCGTGGCTCGACGAGAGCGGGCTAGGCGAAGCATTCGGGAAAGTCCTGATGTAGCTTCAGGTACGTCCACGAACCATTGTCGAGTATTATGTCTGTATGTCAATTGTGGCACATCTTAGCTCTTTTACTAAGACTTCCACATTTCACAGCAACAAGAGCGTCGTGCTACTTGAAAAAAATGCAGCAAACAATCTCCGAGTGCATCTCTCATGCTTGCATGGGTGCAATAGGGGAGTTAGACTACATCAGGTATAACCTGTCATCTGAGGGTAGTAAAACGTACGCTGACCATCACTTTAGGTAAAATTACCGAGCCAGTTAAGAACAATGATCTAAGGCATGTAAATGTTCATGCGCGGGTCCTCGGTGAGACAGTGGGATCATACAAGAGGTGCTAGGAATGGCTCGAGAGCTGCACCCAAACAGTAACATTTGATGGCTGCATTATATGCAATTCAAGCTAAGATTTACCCTTCATACCTAGGGTCAAGCAGAGAGTCTACAGGACCACGCGAATATCTATCCTGATTACACACTGCATGATACATAGAATCCAAAACATTGTGCATTCTCCCAATATCCGGAGCATTCCACCCCCAGAATCCCGTGGTCTGCAACGCGGTTTTAATCAGGGCATGCCAGTTTGCAGGTGGCTTGAGCCCACGATCCGGCTGCACAACGACAGCAAGGACAATGCATGCAGAAAGAAACGTCTTCCGGGCGAAGAACCACGAGCCTCCGTGGCGCAGCTTGGAAGACATTTTCTGGATCAAGGCGGCACAGAGGTCGATCCCGGTTTGTGCGTGCTGGACGGTATCGGCGTGGACGTGGCTGGTTGGGGAGTGAAGAACGTGGTAGACAATGGGGCGCAGGACAAGTTCGCGCCATTCGGAAAATCTGCCGAAGAGGAAATACGAGAACTCATTGTCGCTGGGTTCGTCGGCTTTGAACTGGAGCGCAGTCGGAAGATGGTGGTGCCTGATGGTGACGGGCTATCAGCAGGTAGCTCTAGCTCACTAGGGTTTCCAGCAAGTTTGTATAACTTGCCATAGGGATATTTGCTGTTCAAAGTCGTGGTAGTGGCGCACCAAGTACGCTTGGTTCTGGAGCCAAAAGTAGTCGCCTCGCTGATACAGTACCTGCACGGTCTCGTCGATGGCGCGGCGGAGGGAGATTTCGGCGAGATAGTAGCACCAGCCTTTCTCGTCGACGAGGCGTTGGTTGTCCCGGGGTGTGCCTGCAGAGTCGGGACTGGTAGCGTCATGCTGGGAAGAAGAAAGGTCGGGAGGGGGAGCCGGAAACGCATCTGGATATGACAGATGTTCCAGGCCGCTTGTAGGAAGCCCAGCCTCCAGGAGAAGTTCACTATGTCAAGAATGGTTAGCATCGTACAGTTTGTCTTGGAAGGCACTTGATTACTTTTCAGCTCTCCAGGTAGACCAAAAGACCCTCTGTTCCAGGTGCTGACTCGACACAGAGCTTGCAGGTCGTCCTGGCTGTTGGCGTTGGCCTAGCAAGTGTGCATGAAGCCGAACAGACGCTTCCCGGAGGTGAAACCAAGCTTGTAGTGGCTGCAGACAATACTTGTTGTAGATCGAGGCGAGGAACAGGCACTGGATATCCTGGATAGAGTGCCCAAGAAGCCCGAGGCGCTTCTTGGCAGCTAAGAAGTACGCATCAGACTCAATCCGGTTTTCTGACTGGTGCTGCATGCGTAGTTGAGTATCATGGTCAGATTCATAAACAGGAGGCGGTTCCCAGGGAACCGTATACGCAGCCAAGGCGCAGGCGACGAGCTAGTTGTATCAGTTCGCGAGTTCGGTCTATCCGAGAGACACCTTTACTCACCACCAGACACGATTCCGAATCCCATCTCACTCCGTGCTCCTCGGCGGCTCTCGCCAGACGCATCAACTCATCCCCGTCCAGAACGGGACTCCGAGGATGTACGTGATTGAGGAACTTGCGACACAGAGGTACAAACGCATCGTCGCGAATCCCTTTACCTGTGTGCTCGTGTGTCGCGTTCCTCGGCGGCCCTTCTGCTTGCTGCCTGGCCTTGTAGTCTGAGTCGGTCAAGAATGACTCAACTCGGGCGTCTTCCTCGGGCACGATGCCGTTGAAGACGGGCCATCTCAGCAGGGACTCGCATCGAGCCGACGCATGCGGACTGCTGACGGAACTCGACGCGCTCCCCTTGTTCGATGCTGTATGATCGGTCCACGAGCTCAGGCCCACGACATTGGGCGACGTGGTATTTTGGATGATGTTTGGAGCCGCAGTGGCCACCGAGGGGTTCGACTGCAACGAGGAGGAGGCCTGGTTCTTTTCCAGCATGCCCTTGATTTCTTCCAATTGCTTGAGGATCTCACGCCCCATCCCTTCATCTCGCTCATGGTCGTCGATGCTGTCCTCCAGCCATTCCGAGTCCCCGTAGATGCATTTCGCCTTGTGTCGCTCACAATATCCGCAGCAGGGGCGGACGTTGTCGCACTTGGTCTTGCGCAGGCGGCAGAACTGGCATGCGGTGACGGCTCTCTTCCTGCGAGTGAAGTCGGTAGTCGTGGTTCGTTTCCGCTTCTGGCTTGAGCGGTCCGGCGTGTCCCCAGCGTCTTCTTGCACTGCGTCGACGGTCCCGTGCTCTCCGCCGACGTCCACCGGCTGGTGATGCTCTCTTTGCCGAAGACGGTCCCCACCGTCTATCAACAGGCGGAGAGTGGGCGGAGCCGGGGGATCCCTGGATTGCGGGCGCGTGGTGGTGGTCATGTCGATTCCTGACCTGGTGACGTGTGGTGTTGACGGGATGATGGGGAAGGACGGCGAAGGTGAATACGACGGAGGGGAGAGACGCGGGGAGACGGACGGAGAAGAGTCCGGGGATGGGTGGAGGGCTACCCGGTTGCGGTAAAGAGCTGCTGCGCTAAGTGACTGCGGAGGTGGATTCCACGATCCTGGTTGCCTAGCTGGTTGAACTCTGAACTCCTCACTGCGGATACTACGGAACACTCCAGCCGGGCAATTGAACTCCCTTGTCCTGTATCGGGAATAGATCGACCTCGCTGTGTTTGCACCAAGTCCGTCTATCCCCGTCATGTCCACATGAACACACATCCCGCCTACCCCGCAACTTGGTTTCGAGGCCGTTAGTGGCAACCGAGTCCTACTAGTAATGAGGCGTGCTGCATTGGCCGCGTCGTGAGGATATCCCGGCAATTCCGCTATCTGGCCGTGAATACGATCGCTCCGCAGCATCCATCAAACCCGGAAGATTCGCCCTCCTCTCAACGGTTCCGTCCTTCTTCCTCACACGCTGTTAGTGTAGACTCGCTATCAACCATCAATGCACTAACGATCTCTGACAGCCAACACCCTAGCCGTGTCCATCTGCCGAGGAGGTGGGGTTCCCAAGCCGCCACCCTCCCCACACGTCATCTGCCATCTACTCCAGAGATCCGTCAAGGATGCATCCGCCGGAGTGGATCGAAATCGTGGGGTGCGGGAGATGTCTCTGGGGAGGGTTTGCCTCGGGCATTCCTATCCGAGCAGGAGTTGGGATGTCGTTGCCAAGTGAAAAGGGACCAGGTCCTCCGACGCTCAAAGGAAATATTGCCTAGTTGTTCGACATGTACTAAGGATTGCCTGACGAGCCAAACACATTGACCTTTCTACGCCAAAGGCCTCTCCCTATTCAACATGAAAGGCGGAATCGTCGAATCACTCGTTGTAGTGCTCTCTCAACACTGGGCGCTGATCTTGGTTGTACTTTTCCTTGGATGGCACGTCAAAAATCGCTATCATAACGGCCTGAACAAATATCCAGGCCCGTTCCTCGCTTCCTTGACGGATTGGTGGCGGTTCTTCGATGTCTACCAACAGCGCCCTGAGAGAACGCTACGGGCCCTCCATGATAAGCACGGAGACATTGTCCGAACAGGACCCAACAGCCTTTCGTTTTCGGATCCTGCGGCGTTGAAGTCCATCTACGGCCTCAACAAAGGCTTCATCAAGGCAAGAATACCATTTACGTGCTAACTTGCCTCTCTCTAACTCTGTGGTAGTCCAACTTTTACATTGTCCAGCAATCCGTCGTCAACGGCTTTCGACTCGCGTCTCTCTTCAGCACCACCGACAATGATTTCCACGCCCAGTTCCGTCGCAGCGTCAACTCGGCTTTTGCCATGAGCGCCCTGGTTCAATACGAGCCGTTCGTCGACAACACCACCAAGCTCTTCCTCGACCAGACCGAGAAGCTCTTTGCTGGAAAGCCCGAGGGTTGCGACTTTACAACTTGGCTTCAGTTCTATGCCTTCGATGTCATCGGGGAGATTACGTACAGCAAGCGCCACGGGTTTCTTGAGAAGAACGAGGATGTCGAAGGGATTGTTGGATATTTGTCCAAACTCTTCCTTTACGTCGCACCTGTAAGTGGAGGCTGATCGACTGTAAAATGCCACTGCTGACACCCATTTCCTAGATTGGTCAAATCCCATTCTTGGACCTGATTTTCCTCAAGAATCCCATCTACCTCAAGCTCTCACAATGGGGCCTCGTCGACTCCACGTTTCCCGTGGCCAAATTCGCCCGCGCGCGCATGGCCGAGCGTCTGATTCCCGAGCTCAACTCGACTGACACCATTCTCCCAACCAGCTCGGCGAAGAAGCAGCCCTTGGGGTCCGACCTGCTTTCGAAATTCATCGGGGCGAGAGAAGCAAGGCCGGACTTCATGACCGATTCTCTAGTCCAGACCATGGCAGTGTCCATGGCCTTTGCAGGTTCAGAAACGACGGCAATCACACTATCTGCCGTGTTTTACTACTTGCTGAAAAACAGGTCGTGCTATGAGAAACTCACAAAGGAATTAGACGACGCAGCAAGAGAAAACAGCTTCTCTGATAGCGAAACAGGCCTCGTCACCTTTGCCGAAGCTCAAAAGCTGCCTTATTTGCACGCATGCATCCAAGAGGGCTTCCGTATGCATCCTGCACCCGGTCTTCCGATGGAACGAATCGTGCCTCCCCAAGGAGTAGAGATCTTGGGCGAACACATCAAGGGCGGCACTATTGTTGGAGTTTCAGCCTGGCAGATCCATCGTCGCCCGGAGATCTTTGGCCCAGACGTAGATGAGTACAGACCGGAAAGATGGCTCGCCGACCCGAACGAGAACGCCGACGAGGAGGCGTCACGGATCAAGAAGATGAACGGCATGATGTTCCAGTTTGGTATGGGCAGCCGAACTTGCATTGGAAAGAACATCAGTCTGCTGGAAATCTACAAGGTGGTGCCGAGTCTCATGAGACGGTTTGATGTGAGTATTACCCTTGCAAGAAGCATCCTGTCGGCTACTAATGACGTGACAGATTACCCTTCGGGATCCTAGCAAAGAATGGAAAATCATCAATGCATGGTTTGTGAAGCAAGCAGACTTTTATGTCAACTTTAACCGGAGAGACATAGTCCAGGCTAAGATTGGGGAGAAGGAATGATGGAATGTCTAGCTCTGTCAGGTACTAGCCGTGAGTGCAACTGACGGTGAAGGTTTCGTATTAGAAGGCTTTTAGCATAGAATAGATGTAGGATAAGCTCTTTGCAGGGTTCTTGAATGGTCCAAATATTATTTCTCCCGTGGTCAGTCTCGAGCTTCCCTCTAAACTGACGCCATCAGGCAGCTTCATCTATGCCAGCAACTATGGCTCTCACTATTCAGACAATGCTGCTGCTATGGACGATTGTTCCAAATGCGTCGGCAATCTCGCCCAGCGCAACCTTGACCAGCTGCTCCGCGTCCACTCCTGGAATAGCCCTGTCGCCAACAGCGTCTTCTGCAACGACAACATCGTAGCCTCGTTGATCAGCTTGCCTAGCTGTGGTAGAAATGCAGACGTGTGCCTGGTTCTGTTAGTCTACTGAGACTCGCAAAAGGTTTCCAGGGATTAATGCCTACCATGTAGCCTACAAGGACAATCTTCTTGCTTCCCAGCTTTTCCAAGTGCTCCTGCAAGTCTGTGCCCGCAAACGAGCCAGGGTGGTTCTTGTAGATGACTTTTTCGCCGTCTTCGGGCGCAAGCTCGTCAAATTCTTTGGCAAGCTCGGTGCCGGGAGTAAAAGCGGGAGCACCCTGGGGGCTTGCGTGTAAGACGTGGATGATGCTGCCATGGGCTTCCCGGTACTTGTCGAGGAGGGAGGCGATGGCTTTGCGTGATGCGTCGACGTTGGCGACCTTGAGCTTCCCCACGGCGTACTCGTTTTGCGCGTCAATGATGACAAGAGTGCTGTCGCTGGGGCTTGCCGTTGACGGCGGGACACCGAGGAGCTCGCGGAACAGGAAAGGAGCTGACATTGTTGCGTTGTGATTGAGATGATGGTAATGATTCATGATTAGTAGCTTCTCGAGGGGGGATTAAGGTGGACTTATAAAAAGCGATAATATGATGCCATCGTCGTCTGTGAACGCATCTCATGGGATGACAAAGGCCATGGGATGACAAAGGGTCATGAGATGACAAATGGCATGCGATGACAAACTACGTCTTCTCCACTAGGTTGACCTGCTTCATCGAGCAAGCCTGCCATGAAAGAAGCATTAGCCGTTCAATAGTTCGTTTTCCTTCTCTTAAGCTGACTGGCTAGACTGACGCGAGTGGGTTAGATTGAAACAGTAGCTTCCCGCGGGGCGCGCCTTAGCTAGGCGTGTTATTGTACAATCGTCCTCTCATACTAGTCGACGGCGAAATTCACCGTGGTACAATTACTATCGCAATACTCGGGGAATATCGGTGAAAGCTGGGAGTTTTTATGTCTACAAACATTGATACAAATATGGATACTATCGCACAGCATTTAGGTCAACTTAGCACTCAGCATCAGCGTAGTGCGCATTACCTTTTGCACTGACTGGAAAATGCGATAGATACCGCATCTACCACCTAGTGACAAGACTTTCCAAACTTTCGCAGACGAATGTAGTTGTATGGAAGGGGCGCAAGGAAGCCTGCAGCCATAGAAGCCGCAGCCGCAGCCCAAAACGTGGGAGAATCAAACGACACCGTTCCTCCTGTGAGATAAAAGTCGACGGCGTTCTCAGCAATCTCCATGGTAACCATGGAAATGAAGCTCATCCCGACGGCCGTCTTGGCGGCAACAACCCAGGGGAGTGCATCGCGGCCAAGGCGAAGCAACACAGTCTCCAATAGAATCGAGGTTGAGATTCCGGAAATCACTTCACAGAGGTCCGTGTTAGCACTGTCCATCTCAACGAAGCACTGCTGTGGTTCACTCACTCGATATCGGCATAATCACTCCCATCCCGAGGTCTGGATAGTTCAACTGGAGTAGCCACATGGCCGTGAAATCTCCGAGAGTACACCCAGCGAGACATCGCAAAGTGTTGACCGAAGCGCGATTCCATGTTGGTCTTGAAGTCCAGAAGTACGACGAACGGACGGATAGGGGTATGGGCTTTTCGCGACCGTAGCTTCGATGACAAGCTTTGGTGGTTTTGGTGCACCCCCATTGTCTTGCTGAAGTCGAAAGGACCATGGGAGCATCTTGGGTTGGCAATAGAGGCGTCACTCGGGCCATTCGCGTCGCGGGGCGCAGAAAACGCACCCCACCGAGATGAAAGGCATGATTTGCACGGTTCATGAGAAGACCAGTTTTAAATGGCGAGGATCGAGATACAGTGTTTTGAAGCATAAAGAAACAAGTGAGACGTGTCGTAATATCTTCGACCGCGAAATTCGCTCGCCATGTAAGTTCTTAGCTCGCCACATAACGTTGATAGGAGATTATGCATCCTGCCAATGGCATCACGTGATCTGTTACATAGCTCCCTCTGCATGATCTCTTCTGCTGACCTATCTTGATCCCAGTTTCAATGGAAACAAAGGTAGATTATATTGGGTATAGGGTAAGCTCGGTCCTGATTGAGCTTGTCCGATGCAGGGCCGGCCAAGTCAGGTGACAAAACGAAACGGCCCCTCACCGTGAACCCGTGATGCTACTGTCATTCGCTTCATCAAATTCTTAGTGTTGCTGATCAACGTAGAGCCTTGATGGGCTGGAAGTATGAGTTTCAACAGGAAGCGAGTTGCATTGGCGTGCAGCTTTTGTCGGAGTCGGTAAGTGGCCATTGGCCCAGAGTCTTGCGTGAGTCGCGTCCCTGTCTATGACGCTGATTTGATAGCAAACGGCGATGCGATGCTCGGAAACCGACATGCTCTAACTGCACGGAGATGGAGGTTGAGTGCCTATATGACGACCTGCCATCTCAGAGGTCTGTGGTGCAATTTGTTGCACGTGTGTATTGACGCTCATCAGCTCTAGGATCGATACCACTGGTGGTACGCGAGAAATCATCAACCGACTTCGGGACATTGAGACGATCCTGGAGAGCCAGTCCGAGAGGATAGCTGCCCTATCGGCTAACAACCGAACTTCCATGTCCGCGTCTCACGTCCTAAACGAGACGTCGCCACAAAGCCAATCGTCAGTCCCGATGACAGGCATTCAAGGAGGCGTTGGCGTCCCCTTCACTCCTTGGTTATTTACAGGGCTCGACCTCCAGTCAGAGCCAAATCTACCACCGTTGACGATCCCAGTAAAACACAAGACCTCTTCAAGCTACCTGCTGAGCTTGCCGGCCATGAAGGCCCTGATCGGAGAGTATCCTACGGATGTATTCTTTCTGCTCGAATCGAGAAGTCGACTGCCCCCTGAACTGTCATTCGACGACTGGCCGGACCCGCGGCCGTCTATGGAGATTAATCGCGACGTGGCCAACGAGCTGGTTGCCATATTCTTCAACTCCGCACATCACAGCCATCCGATCCTAGACCAGGCCGAATTTCAAGACATCTACTCCCAGTTCCTGGAGACGGGCCCTGACTCAAGCATCGCATCCGCCCTGTGCATGGTCATATTCGCCCTCGGGACCGTGGCATCATCTCACTCAGACCCTGAAAGATTCAGCACATCACCACCGGGCATGCATTATATGCAACATGCGATGCCGACTCTCATCTCCCAGTCTTCCTGGTCCTTTTCGTACAGCCTCTTGCTACCACAGGCCCTGGTCTTGGCTAGTGTTTACTTTGCGTACATTGTTCGTCCGCTGCAGAGCTGGCGGTTGATCTACTCTGCCTCTATGATTCTCCAGTTTAAGCTATCAGGGTAAGACTCCCCGGTTCTGGTCGACTCTGCTTACACATTGGTAGCATTGATCCTCGGGAAGAGGGTCCAAACTCTCGGGAGAGCATCATCCGACTCTTTTGGTCTTGTTTTCTGGTGGAATGCGACCGACTGGCAGAACTTGAGCTTCCACGCAGCGGGCTTCAGCAGCTGACTGACGAAACCAGCCTCCCGAATTGCACCAACCTCGGTCTCATGCAGTCCACGTGCTATCTTGCGGAGATTTCAATCCGTAGGCTGCTCAATCGCATCCACAACTCTTTATACCCGAGCAAAAAGCACGTCTTGACCTTGTCATCCACCACACTCATGGCTCCCGATGAGTTCTCCATCGAAGATGTGTCATCGATGATTTCGGTTTGCGATGAGCTTCATACACAGCTGGAAACGTGGCACTCTTCCATCCCGGAAGCATACCGACCTGCACTCGGCGTCGGCACGCCTGCTGTTGAGTCAAACGACCGGGAGCCTGTATTGCGAATACGGTACTTTGCAGCTCGGCATATCATCTATAGGCCTTTTGTTCTCTACATTGCCGCGCATGGAATGCAACATACGTCCGAGTCCATGGTGGAGAAAGCTGCGCTCTGCATCGAAAGCTGTAGGTGCTACATCCACAACACCACGAGAGTCTTGGTCGGGCCAAGCCAGTACACATGGACCTTTTCGTTGTCGTACGTATTCCTCCATGTTTGCTGAAGCATCTAACGCGGCTAGGTCACTCGGCGCAATCGTCGTGCTTACCCTCGCGTCTCTAAGCCCCGACTTGCGACACCTGGTTTTGGACATTGACGAACTCCAGACCACTGCCATCAACAACATACGACCATGGGCCTTTTCTAGCCTCGAGGCTGTTGTATCGATTCTAGAGGATGTGCAAAGAAAGCAACGGATTCTATCTCGTGTATAAATATGGACGTTTATTGACATGGATGAAAGCGCAAACAGCCACGATTCTTACATACAGTACATAATCTACAACTCTCCCCCGGTAGGCTGGTTTATAATCTCCCGTCCAATATCACTGCTCCAGAAACTACCATTCGGGTAAGTGTACTTCTCCAAGGCCTCCTCGGTGTAGCCGATGGAATATCCGGGAGCCAGAGGCGTGACGTAATGCGCGTTCTCAATCCTGGAGGGATGGCGCAGGTTCTCGCGGTGACTATCGGCGTTCTCCAGCATTGACTTCCGTCCACTGATGGCAATATAGTCGATGGTGCTCAGATGCGAAGTCAGCTCGGTCAGACCCATGGCTCCGTTATGGGGCACGCAGGGGACGTCGAACTTCAGAGCCATGATCATAACGGCCTTGACCAAGTCAGCGCCAAGACGGGTTCATTCATGGAAAGATGACTTACGAGGCACTCGTTGACGCCACCGAGTCTAACGGCATCAATCTGGCAGACGTCCGTAGCCTCCGCTTGGAGGAGCTGCTTGAACGTCACCCGGTTCTGGGCTGCCTCTCCCGTGGCCACACCGACGCCATACGGCTTGAGAGCCTTGCGAATGGCGGCGTGGCCTAGCACATCGTCTGGGTTGGTGGGCTCCTCTATGAAGACGGGCTTGAAATCCACCAAGTGCTTCATGTACTCGATAGCTTGCGGGACGCTCCAGACCTGTAAACATGTTAGAAACCGACGAAGAGATGCGTGAGGGCGGGCTAAGCGCATACTTGGTTGGCATCAATCATGATCTGGTGGCCCTTGTTGTATCCCAGAACCTCGCGGACTGCTGAAAGGCGTTCGCGATCGGCTTCGACGTTGGTTCCGACCTTGAACTTGAACACTGTGTATCCCTCCGCAATGGTCTCTTCGAGAACCTCCCTCATGCGATCGCCGGAGAAAGCCAGCCATCCAGGCGAAGTGGTGTAAGCCGGCACCGCCCTGTTCTCCATGGCCTCTTGCAGACGGGCCTCCTTGTTCTTCTGGGTCTTCTTGAGAATCTCAATGCTCTCCTCCGGCTTGATGACGTCGGTGATGTATCGGAAGTCGATGCATCGCACAATCTCCTCGGGGCTCATGTCGCAGACGATCCTCCACACGGGCTTGCCGAGGATCTTTCCCCACAGGTCCCAGACGGCGTTGAGGACGCCTGCGACGGCCAGATGCGTCACGCTCTTCTCGGGGCCGATCCATCGGTATTGTGAGTCGGACACCATGTATCGCCAGGTCTTGCCCATGTCCCGGGTCAGCTCGTGCATCGTCTTGCCCACGACGCGTTTCGCGAAGATGTCGAGCGCCATGCAGATCAATTCGCTGCCGCGGCCGTTGCTGAAGGCCTAGAGCAGATTGGTTAGTTTTCTGTCGGTGGAAGTGAGCGGAAGCACGTACAATGCCTTCCCCGATCAACCCATCGCGGTCCGTCTCGAGCTGGAGGAAGGGATGCGAGCCGTTCGTGCCTACGTGCATGGCATCGGAGCCAACGCCGTCTAGACTCGTCGGGAACCGCAAGTCTGTGACCTTGAAGCCGGTGATGGTAACATCGTGCTCAGTGATACCGGAAAGGGAACCCATTTTGAGAATGAAGAACAGGCTGTGAACTAGATGACTGCCGACATGTAGACGAAGATGGTTGCACAAAGCCGGTGGAATTCGCAGGACAAGCGAAGTTGATATTGTCTGCGGATCATGTCTCACTCTACATGCAGCCATCTTCCGTCACATCACGACAGGGAGAAGATCAACGGCTTATGGTGGTATGCCGCCTTGCCCCGAGACACACGACTCGTTGACCATCTGTGGAGGCGTGGGGATCTGCGGAGGAGCTCTGGAGAACGGATCGTGGTGGAGTTGCCGCCTTCCCCCGCCGTTGGCCGCGACTCCGAAGCCGCTTGTCATCTTCGCTGTCTTGTGCTGGTGTTCCACTATCACGACATGGCACGTGGAACAGGGGCGGAGGACTCCATGCGGAAAATGCGAGGGGGTTCGCGATGGAGATAATTATGGGTAGAAGGGACTTACATGCCTGCGTTCTTCCAAGTTTCTGCCCGTCATCCTGTCCTCATACCTCCCAACAAGCGCGGTATTCGTCTGTGCAATACCGCCACAATGCCTAAGACGCTGTTACCTGGAATCTACGCACCCACTCAAGTCTTCTACGCCGATGACAACGACAAAACCCTCGACGATGACACAATCCGAGAGCATGCGGTTCGCCTGGCGAGAGCTGGAGTCGCCGGCATCGTGACAAACGGATCTAACGGCGAGGCGGTATATCTCAGTCCCGAGGAGAGACACCAGGTCAACAAGACTACTCGAGACGCCCTTGACGCAGCCGGCTTCTCCCACCTGCCCGTTATCGTTGGGGCTTCAGACCAATCCATCCAGGGCACGATGCGTCTATGCTGCGATGCTGCCGATGCCGGCGGCGATGCAGTCCTCACCCTGGTCCCCAGCTTCTTCAAGTGGGCAATGGACGGCCCGACAATCGACAAGTTCTTCCTTCAAGTTGCAGACCAGAGCCCGCTCCCCTTGATCATCTACAACTACCCCGGCGCCGTGGCAGGCATCGACCTAGACTCGGACCAGCTGATCAGCTTGGCGAGCCATCCCAACATCATCGGCACCAAGTTCACCTGCGGCAGCGTCGGGAAGCTCGCACGCGTCGCAGAAACCACCGCGCCGGTGTCCGAGGTCTTCCCCTCCAGCGCGGAGCCGTACTTTGCCTTCTCCGGAGTCGCCATCTAGACAGGTTGAGATTTGTGCACCAACGATCAGAGTCACACACGCCGCAAGCAATGATCTTTACATCGATATCAGGGTCGCCAAAGGGCTTCGGTTTGAACTGGCCGGATCAGCAAGCACTTGGCAGGTTAGCATCATCCAATACTCGACATACCTCAACCCTTTTTAGGCTGGTCCATTATCAGCCGATTGAATGGCAAATCCTTCAAAAGCGTCAGGATACAGGTTGAATAGCGTAGTGACGGTCGTCTGTTTCACAGTACTGTACCTTGGTGGTTTGTAGACGAGCAGATCCGGAAGCTCATATATGCGAACTGTACCGAGAACCGTTTTCTCCAGGGACCCGCAGTGTGAGGCGTTTTCAGCTGCTGAAAGCCCCATAGCTAGCTAGAACTAGCTCACCGGAACTTGACGATCTAGCTGACTGGCCATACGAGATGAGCTTGGTGTTGCGGGAACAAATGCCGCCTCTCCCCGCCGTTAACAGACCAAGGTCGGGGAAGTGGAGGTACTAATGCTTGGGGAGAAGGCTATGCGATCTTGGGGAATTGGAGACTGGTCTATGCTGGTGCGATTGATGGTGTGGAACTATATCTAGATAGCGCGTTGTCCACGCGCGAGACGTGACCGGGAACGGACGTAGCAAGCTAACGAAGGATAATATGAAGCAACATTGGTGGCTTCTTTGCAGTTAATAGCTCGGTAGTGAAATGATGTTGTTAGAGGGTTACTACGGACCAGCTATTGTATTTACGTGGTCTAGTCTATTTTGCTGTTTCCTCCTTCATCGAGATAGCTTGGGTTACGAGGTCCCTGACAGCATCTCTAAAAGAATGGTACTCGATGCCAAGGTCCTTCGCAGCCGTCTCCCCATCTAGACCATGGCTGTCGTCGATGAACTGGTCCTCCTGCGTCACAGAGTCACGTAGATCCTCGAAATCCTCAGCCATGATCTTAGATGCCAATCCGTACGAGAACCGCTCCGGCGAAGCGAGGGTATACCTCTTCCGTCCCGCATCGCCCCTGAGAAGGGCCTCGACATGGGCAACGGCGAGATCTCTGACGTCAATCCAGAAGGGCACGCGAGACACCGGCAACGGCTTCGCCCCCGTCGCAACCCGCCAGAGCATCGCATTCGACTCGTTGAGCTTGTCCACGCTGGCCACAGGGTGAACCACGGGACCGAACGTCATGGGCGGGCAGAGGGCCACAATGTCAAAGGTCGGCTTCTTCTCCTTGACGAAGTTCCACGCCTCCAGCTCTGCAAACTTCTTCGACCCGCGGTAGGCAATGACAGCGCTCGTGGCAGGGTCGACGGACTCCTCGTACGTGAGGGGGTTCCAGTCAGCTCCGGTGTAAGTAAAGTACGGAGGGCCTTTGCGGTTGGCGTCGAGAACGGATGCGAAGGACGAGGTGATGACGACGCGCGTGATGTCGGGGTTGGCTGCGGCGGCGTCGACGATGGCGCGGACTCCGTTGATGGCGGGCAAGATGAGTTCTTTCTCGTTGTCTTTGGTGTCGTAGGTGAAGGGCTGGCAAAGCGTCAGTTCCGATTTCCCTGCGATGGCTGCTGACTTACACTCGCGGTGTGGATGACTCCGTCGACTCCCTGAACGGCCTCGACCAGGCCCCCGGGGTTTTCGAAGTCGTCTATTAGCACAAACTCGAGGTTCTTCGCATGTTGCGGTCGGGCCTTGATCATGGCATCGCCTTTGGCCAGGGACCGGGTTGCTCCCCGCACTCGGATTCCACGGTTGAGAAGCGCGTCGACGATGTGAGCGCCGATGAAGCCGGTGGCTCCGGTGACGAGAACAAACTTGTGGTCTGCGGTGGACATTGTGCTTGCGGGTTGTTGCTTGAGTGTTCGTATGTGAAAGGACGAAGCATGGAAAACTGAAACGCCAATTGCGATGAATTGACTGATGCGGGGAATAGTGCGGGACTGCACAGCGCCCTAACTTCTCGGCATTCCGGTAACAGGCCGGGTGCCATGGAATCGGGAACAAGATATTTGTAGCTACACCGGCCTGGTTCGAGGTTACCGTTACCCTCGATGCCGCCTCCCCCCGCCAGTCAGACCACTTCCAACGCCTCCAGCGGGTCTGCCGCCCATCCCGAAGCCGGCTTGCAAGCTACGAATAGCCGACTGTCTAATACTATGTAGTACTCATTCAGTTTCGATCTACGCTTGCAGTGGTCCCCAGCGGAAGCGGGACCGCGCTACCCCGTGGGGATCACGGGTTGACATCTGTCGAGTCCTTCTTCTCCGCATGACGATTCCCGGGGAAAAGTGCCAGGCCCCGATATCCCCTATTGTAGGTTGCTGTACTGGGGGTTGGTGCTTGATGTCGTGGGCTACTGGTCAAAAACTAGGGACTTGCTTGGGCGAACATCCTCATCGTCGTTCTTGTGGCTGACTCTCTCCTCTTGCAACCCTGGCGCCTCGGTTGCACCCTTCATCAACCTCCTGTCTACGACACTGCGCTCGCCAGAGAGTCACACGACTATTTAGTGCTGCAGGATCCCTCTCCTCTTTGGCTGTTCTTGTAGATGATCAGCACCTCGCCGCCACCGCACTCCAGCCTTCTATTCTTGAGATATCTTCGATCTCCATGATCGAGGTGTCCGGCCTCGGTTAACACTGGTCTGTTGAGCAGCACTGCAGAGCGCCTCAGTCGACACGTCAAGCCATCAATCTAAGTCCATATTGCTTCTTCAGAGGCACAATGGCAAAGAAAGGTCTTTCGGACCGGCTCAGCGGGCCGCCGCTCATCACCGCCATCACCGTTGCCAATGCCTGGTAAATCACCTTGGTCTCTCCATCAACCTCTGGCTAACGTTGTTGAAGTTCCATGGCATGGTTTGGCTATGACCAGGGCGTCTTCTCCGGTGTTCTCATCTCGGCCGACTTCAAGAAACACTTCCCGGAGACGAGCCACCCGAACATCTCCGGCATCACGTCTAGTTGCTTCTCGGTACGCCTCCCTCCGAACATTGTAAAGAAGACTACTAACGGCTCAACAGCTGGGAGCTTTCTTCGGTGCAATCACTACATTTACCGCTGGCGATAAACTCGGCCGAAAGAAAACAGTGGCCATCGGGCTTCTCTGCAATGTCATTGGCGCGATTCTACAAATTACCTCTTGGCATCTTCCCCAGATGATCATAGGCCGATTGATCAACGGCTTCGGCATGGGGCTGACCTCGTCGACATGTCCTGTCTACCAAGCTGAGTGCTCCAAGGCTCGCATCCGCGGAAAGCTCGTCGTTGTCGGATCACTGTCCAACACTGCCGCCTTCTGTCTCGCCAACTGGATGAACTACGGCCTCTATTTCCAAGGCAGTGCGCTTCAGTGGCGCTTCCCGCTTGGGTTCCAGCTGGTCTTCCCGATAGTCGTCTCCATCGCTCTGCTCCTCGTTCCTGAGTCGCCCAGGTGGCTGTCGATGCAGGACCGACACGACGAGGCTTTGAGTGTTATTGCGCGACTGGAGGGAAGAAACTTGAGCATTGATGACCCCGCCGTAACTGCGCAGTATCTCTCTATCCGGTCTGCCGTCGATTTAGAGAGAAAGGACCGAGTCCCCATTGGCGACGTGCTGTGCTGCCGCGACAAGACGCAGAACCTCCGAAGACTCTTGCTTTCGTGCGGCACGCAGTTCATGCAACAATTCAGTGGTGTAAATGCGCTCGGGTACTATCTACCGACTCTATTGCAGCAGAGTGTTGGCTTGAGTGAGCAAGATAGTCGCTTGATGACTGGGTACGCCTCTCGAAAGTCTGTAACCTGGAATCTCTTCCATGCTGACTTCCGAAAAACAGTGTCAATGGAACCATTTACTTGTTCAGCGCTTGCTGTTGCCTGCTGATCATTGATCGCTTCGGACGCCGAAAGTGAGTGGCCCTCAGTTCCAAGCATGGTGCATCAACCAAACTAACAAATCAGGATGATGCTGTACGGCTCGGTGACCATGGGCTCTTGCTATCTCGTTGCTTCCCTCTGCTTGAAGACGGCCGAGAGTGATCCTTCACGTGAGAAGCTTGTAAGTGAACCGAAACCCGTTTCACAAATCCGCTCCACTGACCAGTTGACAGCTTGGCAAGGTCACCACGGCAATGTTCTTCATGTATTACTTCTTCTACGGAACTAGCTTTGCCAAAGTGCCCTGGGTCTACAACTCGGAGATCAACTCGCTGGGCTGGCGAACCCGCGGTGCTGCTGCGGCCACTGCAACGAACTGGATGGGCGGATTCATCGTGACGCAGTTTACCAAGGTTGGCGTCAACAACCTTCGTTGGAAGTTCTACCTGAGTAAGTGGCTTCAAGTAAGACTGTCTTTTGAATGGTAGTTGCTAACAGTCGCAGTCTACGTCATCCTCTGCTGGGCTTACTTCCCCGTTGTTTTCTGCCTCTACCCAGAAACCTCTCGCCGTACGCTCGAGGATATGGACGAGATATTCATGCAGCACCCGTCCATCATCGTTTGCGGAAAGCCGGACTTGACTCAGCGCAAGCGACCGCAGGCATTTATCAAAGCTGAGGCGACTCGTATTGCCAATGCTGCGGACTCGAAGCTCGGGTCCGAGGTTGGCAAAGGGACAACTACATACCACGAACGTGTCTAGTTTATTATTAGCTGTTTGAGCTTGCTTCGCTTCTCGGATTGTCTTGGATTATTACGTGGCTCCCTTTGAAGATCTGGCGTGGTTGTAAATATCGCGGTTTGAAGCAGCCGGATCAGCGAACAACAGTCATTGCCTTATACGTAGTATCTAGACGCATTCCCCGTGACATCTACCACAAGCATCAACTTGACATCCTACCAAGCCTGCCAGTGAAACCAAGTTATCTTCTCGCTGGCGCCCCACTGGCCTGTTCCGCATAAATGCACCACGACCACGGACGATGGCCGTGGTGAACATGCCTCGCCAGAATGCTGGAATATCTTGGCGGCATTCCGGTGCGGGGAGGCTTACCGAAGCAACTGCACCGATGTTTTTCCATATCTACGAATTGGCCCCTAAGCTCAAGGGGTCGTTCCAGTCTCATACACCGAGTAGTCATACTCTTCACTTTTTCTACCCATCAACGACTAGACTTGCCTTCTCCCTACCTTCGGTGGATATCCAAGTCAGTTCAGCGACTTCTTCTATAGGTCACTCACACAGCCGAGAAAGATATCTTGAAATAGGCTTCTCCGGAACCTGAATGCATGAAAACTGAAACCACCCGACCACCCGCCACTTGAACCTTTTATATTGGTAGCCTTCTCCGTGAAAAACTCTACCTACCCTGTCATACTTCTTCCCTCACGTGCTTCAAAGAGTTGCTTTATATAAGTTCTCCCCCAACGTCCAATGGAGCCCGTCCAAGCAAGCGCCTAATAAGTGACGTTCAGCCTTGGAAAAGGAAAAACCACAAAAAGACGTGATCGGTGCTATCATGTCTACAAATTCGGAACCGATATCCCACTTCTTCCCCAGGCTCCCGGGCGAACTCGGGGATATGATCTGGCAACATTCAATCCGCCAAATTGAACTTCCGGGCGTCCATTTCTTTTCTCAAGTCTTTTGCAATACCACATGTAAGCATATTGTGCTCAAAAAAATTATTATTTCGTTTTGCACACATGATTTCTTGCGCCTGGGGCCCACCAAGGAGTCATAAAGCCCCTCATCTTCAGTACCTTGGCGCTCCCAGAGCTCCTCTACAAGTCGCCAATGGACCGGCATCCTGGACCATGGACAACCCTTCAGTATATATGCTTGACGGAGGTATGTGGACAGCAAGCAAAGAGTCTAGAGCAGCCATGGAGCGTCGATACAACACCGCTGCGTCAAGAAGGAGGACCTCTGCAAATCTACCAAGTCACGAAGAGTCTCGAACAATCACGGCCACAAGCTATTTTGTCCGCCGAGACGAAATACAATGGCTCACTATCCTTCCATACAAGGATTTAATTTGCCTAACGTCATTGCCATTTGAATTCACGGGTATTGCCAGTTTAGGACATCGTTGTCGTGATTTTCGACGTCCAAAAAATCTCGCTATCAACTATAACCCGGCTTGGGACAAGATTGCCGCAGACTGGGCTACTTGGCGAGAATGGCATGCTGGAGAATGGCAAGCTACGCAGGAATGGCAAACAACGTTACGTTCAACTGGCGCCGATGAGATTGAGGCATTTGCTCTTAACGATAGTGTGGACGTTGAAACATTGTGGTTTATCGACTACCGGATCAAAGAACAGCGTCACCTGAGCCCATCCAGGGCCGTATTTTACGGCGATGGCTTTCAACTTGTGGAATGGAAACTGTCGACTGCTTCGCATCTTGTCGACTACCTTGAATATATAATCAGCGAAGGTCAAGAAGAAAAAGTGTCAGTGCCAGGGAGCCCGAGCGAATATGAATATTCTTTTCCACAGGGGCCTAGTTCCTTCGGGTTACTAGCATGTCTTTATGATTATTGATTGATTCAGGTGTTCTTGCGGCTCTATGGATTAATTAGTCTTGGAATCTTGGGTGTAGGAGGGTAATGGAATAGTTGGACAGGTTCACTAGATACTTATCTTGATACAAAACATAAATTCCATCATCCGCAATGAACTCCATCTTTTATTCTCCTTTTTGCTAGCTGAGAGCGTCTCTACTCGGCTCCAGTCTCCGAAGAAACTGGATTTCCGGGCAACACCACGTGGAGGTGTAGAGTCCGACTTCGTTGCCCAGCCGGCCTCCTAGTTTGACTATCTCAGGAGACCGACCCCCTTATTGGTCGTTTCAACGCAATAAGGGTCATCCACAGTTCTCGAGCGCCCCAGTTGACAAGTGCCCCCGGTTCGCAAAGGACACGATAGGTACTACCCACCGAAGAAGAGTTCCCAAAGCTGCTCGAATGGAGAGGCAGTCACATATAGCGAACTGACGCTGCACTCGTTGACCGTCAATACGGCGCAACCTGACCGAGCGCTCTTGCGTTTTGGCCATCGTGTACCACCCAAGGGAGGAGGCTGCTCCCCTCAAGGTCGCTCGCGGAAGGGGTTCGACACCACTTCGCTCTTCTGTAAGGACTGGAGGGAGGACCGGGTGGATTTGAGGCTGTGCGTGCTTCGGCTTTGAGCCTGTCGATGACGACCACGGCGTAACTCGTGGGTGTCCCGCTTGGTTGGATCAATGTGTGTAGCCGGATTTTCGCAGCCTTCGAGAAGGTTGTTCCGAACTCCTCTGGCCAATGGCCGTCGGAGATGTTCTGGTCCACCTCATCCGCGATCCTGCTGACAGAAATGTGGATGCCGGGGTAGTCCAACTGGTCCCCCGGAAGAAGGTGGTTCAAGATGTCGGGTGGTGGGTGATGATGAGTTTCGGTGAATGGTTGTGGAGCTTTGTTGTCGGTGGTTAGTTGCGGCGATGGAAGCCTGAGGCAAGTTGTGCCTGAGGCGAGATCATGTGCCCGAGGTGAGAGCTTGTGCCTGAGATGCCAGGCTCTGACGCACAGGCCACTCAGCCAACTGACCTCGATTGTCATCCTTTGTCCTTTGCTTTTCTTCTTTGCATTCAGTTGTCCTGTCAAGCCTTACTGCTCTGTGAGCGTATGCACATCGCAGTCAATATGGTACAGACGCATCACCTGTCAGTCATATCCCAGTTCACATCTCTTGAGGACACCCCGTTTCTAACATGACGCTATTGTAGCAATTCTCCATCACATGTGAGTAAAAAGCCAATGTGAATCTAGCATCACTAATACGCGATTGTGGCAGTCCTCAATTCCCAGTGAGTACGGAGAATGGATGCATCTGTGTTTAAGAGCTCGCATTATTCGAGTTGATGACTGACTGATGGCATTGCAGCCCCGCAGAACAGACAAGTGTCCAGAGCATGTGGAACTCTACTCAATAGGAGTGCGTGAAGTAGAGAGAGCGATATGATTCTTGGGACATTTGAAGCCCGTTCAACTATCCCTCGTCATTGGGCATATCCTAGCTGTGCACGTAGCAAAATTCATCAAGGCCCTATCTACACTCAGATGAGGATTTCTATCCATTATACACTAGACAGTGAACTATAATTATTGCGCGGACTCTGCTTCCTCCCGCTGGATACCACTGATACATGGGTACTCACCATAATACGTTGACCGTCTTCTGAGCTCCTCTTGCTTTCTTGCCCGCTTGAAATCGTATCTCCCCCGACCACCTTGCATGTAAGCTCAACCTCGTCGTCCTCACATATGTAAGGCGTGGTGGTGTTGGCTCGACCCGTGCTAGACATTCCCAAGCGGCCGGCATTGCTAGCGGCCTGGTTTGCCCTCCTGGACGCGTCGGTCCTGTCACTGACGTAGTAGGGGCTGCCGCTCGACCTTCCCGACTTCCTGAGTCGAAAGAGAGGCGCAAAGGTGGGGAGGCAGGCGGAAATGATGCCGACAGTAGATTCGATGCTGGACCATGCCGATGATGCGCCCATCCACCATGTGGTATCCTGGTTCTGGAAGAGCTCATTGAGGTAGTAGATGCGAACTATACTGGCAACACATACGCTGGTGAAGTTAGAAACGTTTCCGTGGCAGCGGAGGGAATATCCACAACTCACAAGCCTCCCAAAAGCATGATTCCTATAACCGACACCTTTAATCTCTTGCTCAACTGGAGTTCCATGATCCTCGGAATAGGGACTATCAGAATAATGATGTCGTTGATCATGTTTATGATTCCCATGGAAAGGATGAACAGTTTGACATTGATGCAATATCCCTCGGCGCCCATGAACCGGTTCCAATAGAAGCTCACCGGCCGACAGGCGGCAGCTGTAGTGACGACGAGAATGAAGCCATGGGCTAATGCCAGGAAGAATGCCCCCCAGTAAATAATGGAAAACAGGCTTCGCGGCGATGCCTTGGAGTCCAGGATGCGGCGATAGAGCAGGAGGATGCTTATCTTGGTGAAGGTCACTGCGAAGCCGTACAGATATGGCTCTGTGTATAAAGTCTGGTGCGCGGCATTAACATTCCCCTGATGCCAGATTATTTCATGATACAATTCTTACCTTGAAGAGCCTCACGAGGCGCGGGAGATCTGATGCCCAAAGATGCTCACCGGCGCCGTAGCTTCCTGCTGTGATTGAAAAACGTTGTTAGAACCCGTGTAGAGAGACAAGCACGAAGGTCGGGATGCTTGCTTACACAAGATTACGACGGCCACCGTTGCGCTAGAGAAGAGCTACGATTGAAAAGGTGAGTCTTGATTCCAGGAGACTGTCGTCTGCTGAAAAGTGGTTCGGTAGACTCACGATGCTCACAACGATGGTATAGTCATCGAGGCCAAGCCCGGCGCCCTTCATCTTGCGCACGTAGATGCGCAGGGCCACGCATGCAATAGCCAGTCCGAGGGAAACGCACACAGCCACGTTATGTTTTACAACCACTCGTTCCTCCAGGTTCATGCCCTCTGGAGGCTCGCCAAAGGCAGCCACAATGAAGGGGTCGACAGTCACCGCCATGACGTAGAAGCTAGGGTGTGATTCGAGAGGGCGGAATGCAAGATAGATGGCCAACAAGGGCCGGTTGACGGGGAACACGAGGGTGCCATTTATGCAGCACCGCAGCAGTCTAGCCGTGATATCCACCTGGCCACCCTCTACTCTCAGCCATTGTCCGCTCTCAGCTATCGTCCGCTGTCGCTAGCTGGAACCCAAAACCCGCGAACCCTGCATCGTGGCGATTGCGATGGCGATGAGACGGGGTCCAGGCGTTCGCAGAGCACGTGGAACGGCCCGCGCCTGATCCAAAAAGCAAAGGGCCTGGGCCACGGTAAGGCCATTGACGGGGCCGCTAGATTCACTTCCGTGCTAGGGGGGACGGGGTTCCATGTTGACGTCTTATCCGCCATATTGGCCGGGCGAAGCTAGACGGCTACTTTAGGGCTTCGGCCTACTTCGGCAGGCACCAGAGCTTAGATCGGCGTGCTTTGATGCTATGTTAGTCCCGCCTATCATGAAGGGAGGGTCCCTGCTCCGTGGAAGATCAATATCTAGTCAAATCTCCGGTCGGCATCGCGTCATATCGACTTTCTAGGTTGTAAGTTCAGCGCTTCGACGGTGCCCGTGCCCATCAAGCAGCCCAACTAAGGCTAGTCGTGCGCGCTTTCGTACTATGCATGTACGGCAGCATCCTAGTCAACGGCAGGGGAATCAAAGTTTGGTGATAGGGACAAGGACCTCCGCAAGCCCCGTGGCCTGACTTGCAGAATCGCACGCCAGCAGGGAAGATAAGCGAATAGGGAAGCGACCGTCTTAGCTTACTAGCATTCAATCTGCTTGTACCGAGCGCTCCGACGAGTTGATGTGCTTCGTATTTACATGCACCGTTAGATGGACGTCAATTGATTCCGCAGTTTCTGGAGGAATATGATAGGATATAAATAATAGCAGTAGAGTTTATACGAATCTTACCGTCTCTTACGTTACCTCAAACGTCTGTGCAGAAGGAGTGTTTCGGATGTGAACGCCACTCGGATGGCTCGCTGTCTTCACAATTGAAGGTTCCGGCACTACTTCTTAGTTCGTCAACATTTAGCTGATCAGTATTGCGTACCCACCAAAAAGCACCAGATGACCTACTGCCCATGGCTGACCAGGAACATTCAGTTGTGGCTTATTGGACTAAGTGGTTGGTGAGATCCACATCTTAAGACGCCGAGACATATATGCTACTCACTCGTAACGACTTCGTTCGCACTTTCTCCTTTCAGTCCTGTGATCCTAGGTCTGGGTGAACTATAGAGTGTTTCTGAGTATATCCTCGTACGACATCCCCGTGTCCGTCTGATCGGAACTCCTCTCGTACAGCAAGCTCTTATCTGAGAGCTTCTTGCGCCTTAAATTGTGCACGATTTAAATATTCACTAGAGTGTGCTGGACGTCAGTCTGGAGGCTCGGACCAGCCTCTAGGAACAATTCCCCGGTCTTCGTAGACCCATTGTTGGTACTAGCTGATGTATTATTGAAACCTTGCATCACTTCAAGCAAGGCCAATCTCCGCTTTATTATCTAGGATGCTACTCAGGGACGTCTTGACTCTAGACTGTCCTTCCTGTTCCTAGCGGCCACCTTTCTAGGCCATCTTTACGGAAGAGGCTAGACGAATTCTAAAGAAAGCTGCAATTCACGTATCCTCGAGCTCGTCTGTGAAGCTACCGCAGTCGCTTCGTCTGTAACAAAAGGTTTACGACAGAACGACAAGGCCGTAATAAGAAGTCATAATAGCTAGCTAAAGTACACAAGTCACGGCAATCCAAGAATACTCTTCAGTACCGTCAGCGACCCAAACAGCTCATTATCATGAAACTTCCGCGCCACCAGTTGCAGCTCAGCCGGTGCGCCCTCGAAGTTTGAGTCTCCCCACAGCTGTCTGACGTGTTTGCAGGCATCGCTCAGCGGGACATAGCCAGGGTCGTACTGCTCCCCGGCCTTGGCCTTGATCGGAGTAGGGATGACGACGCCAGGGTAGTCGACTAAGTTATAGAGTGACGTGTAGGTCCAGTAAAAGGCCGTGTCGTGGGCGCAAGCTGGGCCAACGAAGGCCGGGCCAAGAACCACGTCGACGTCCTGCTCGTTCCAGCTCTCAGCAAACGCGCACCGGAAGTTGTCCCTCTCTCTGCGTGCTAGGTTGACGTCCTGAGCACTCTGCATGCCATTCGGCTCTTCGTCTTTCCATATCCAGTCACTGAGAGGATGAACTGGTTCTCCGGTGGCGAGGATAGCGCCTTTGGAGCTCTGACCGCCATCGGGCCAGTACATTCTCCTCGTCATTTCCCAACCGTCTGCCGCACCGAAGGGCTTGAAGGCTTTTACTTCGATTAGTTCTGCGTGCTTGGGGTCAGATAGAAGCTCTCTGGCCCATGCCACCGCTCGTTTGACGGGCGGCTGGGGCTCGATGAAGCCATCGTTGTCGATGATGCCGATCTTGAGGCGACGGGTTATGGGCGTGTGCAGACCGGTCCAGGGAAACGGAACGACTTTGGGATCTTGGAGGTACGGCTTCGCGGCGATGATGCCGTTCATGAACAGGTCCATGTCTCTCAAGCTGCGGCACATGGGCCCCGTCGAGCACAGGATGTTGAGCTCTGCCGCGGACGGGGTCGCGAGGAATGACTTCATCGGTAGCACAGGTGACGTCGGCTTGAAGCCGTAGATGCCGCAGAACGCAGCTGGCCCCCGAATGCTTCCGCCAATGTCGCTGCCGACGCCCAGGACGGAACCCCTCATGGCTATCAGCGCCGCCTCGCCGCCCGTGGAGCCGCCGGCAGAGAGGTGGATGTTGAAGGGATTCAGCACGCGGCCCCAGAGGGAGTCGCTCTCGAGGTGCATGAGCGTCTGGGGCTGGTTGGTTTTGCAGTAGAAGACGGCGCCCATATCACGCAGAATGGCCATCATGTGGCTGTCCTCTTCGTCCTTGACAATGCTGCTCAAGCAGCCCAAGGACGAGAAGGTCCCGGCGATGGGCATGTGGTCCTTGATGCTGACGGGCACGCCGTGCAGGGGACCGACCGTCTTGCCGCGCTTGGCCAGATGTTCGTCAAGCTGCTTGGCGCGCTCGAGGGCGTCGTCCATGAACCACTGCGTCAAGCAGCAGGTGAGTTGGTGAGAGATTATTGCGCGCTTCGAGAAGGCCGTAGCCACCGCAACGGCAGTGTACTTGCGTGCTGCAATCGCGTCTGCGAGGCCGACCGCATCGTGGGTCTCTGTCATCTCGACCTCCTCGGGAGTCAAGATGCCGCAGCTGGCGGGTATACCAGTGACGTCGATGGGTGGATTGGCGATGAGTTCTTGCGGGAGGATGTACTCCAGCGGAATCTTTTCAGCAAAGGCTTGGAGCAACGCAGCCCGCTTCGTCTCGAATTCTGGAGTGCCTTGCGGCACGGGCTTTGGCTGGACGACGGAGAGAGGCTTGGAGGCCATCTTGGCGGGGACGGAAATGGCCATGGTGGAACACCAAGACGTCGACTTGTTGCTTATCCTGGTGGGAAATAAATGAGAAGGGGAGGGAGTGAGAGATGATTGAGGTGTCTAAAGATGGTCTTCCCAGGCTGATGGCATTTAATACCGACCATGCAGCTGATCCGCTGCTGTGACAATGGCCCACTCGGATGTTGTGCAGCATGCCACAGGGCTGGTTCACGGAAAGATTGGAATATCGGATAATTAGATTGAAGCCCGCAACCCTGTGATGTTTGCTTTTGCTATCTCGAACCCGCTTTCCCCGGAGCGCAAACGACGTCTATTGGGTCTTTATCATGGTTCCCCGCTCGATCAGAGATCCGTAGATATCGTGGCCGTCGCAAACGTCTGTCGTTCGTTGGCTACGGCCTCTGTGAGAGCAAGCAAGCAAGCCACGTTGAGAGAAGGCGGGGAGCTCGTCTAGACAATCCATGAATCTGCAACACCACTATCTCGAGCCGCGGCCAATCACGTCTAAATGCGCAAGCCGGCTTCGATACCGCTTATCACGCATCCCAAAGGATTCGGACACGACCCAATCACACGTAATTACGCCGATTTGCGGGTCTCCCGTAGCTCCGGATCGACAACGGCGGCCAGCTCTCGATAGATAGATAGGTACTGGCCAGAGTGAAAGCCGTTGGTGGCGACGAGTGAAGCGGTGCTCAATCGTGAACAAGCGTTGTGGCTCTTCTTCCCTTCCGCCCGCGTGTTATCAGCGAGCGTGTAGATGCCGCCTCTGCGTCGCTCTGGGCGAGCGTCGAGATATCTCTTGGCACACCACTGCCGCCAGACATCTCTTGCGAACCCCGGCCGGCTTCATCAGATAGTGAAGAGATACGGATCGCAAAGCCAACAGGATAAAAAGCCCCTGCAGCCTCACTTTCCGTCCATCTCGCAGCTCGCCATCACTGAGCTCCTCTTCTCTTGTCAACCTCCACCATCTTCGTCTTTCTTGCCAACACGGCCATGTCTAGCACTTCGGAGACAATGGCGGACCGGGATGCCGTCCCCGGCACGGTCCATCTCGTCGATCTTGACCACACGATGCACACGCCTCACTCCGGGGGCACTGGCGACATTGTTCTCAATCCGACTCCTTCAAACGATCCCAACGATCCGCTCAATTGGGCTCCTCGGCGGAAGCTGCTCTCCATGATCTGTCAGAGTCTGTGAGTCTCCCCGAGCCCTAAAATGACATGTTGAGGATCCTGAGCTGGGACTGACGTGCAAACAGGTACACTTGGTTCACGGGAATAGCAGTGTCCACGGTCTACTCCGTCATCGTGCCCCTCTCCGCAGCCTCTGGCGTATCCATCGCCACGCTCAACGAGGGCACGGGCTACATGTTCCTGTTCCTCGGCTGGAGTCTGTTGTTTTGGCAGCCTTTCTCTCTCAGATATGGAAAGCGCCTGGCCTATCTCATTTCCATTCTCGGAGCCATTGTAAGTCCTGTCACGTTCCTGCTAGTCTCCGAACATGGCTAACGCAACAATGACAGGGCACAAGCATCTGGAGGCATGCATCATCACCAGCGAGAAATTAACCGCCATGAAATGAAATAGTCTGCTAACCTCTGTTTAGTGCATATGTGACCAGCAATGGAGAATGGATAGCCAAGTGCATCATCCAAGGCTTCTTCATCTCGCCCATCGAGGCCCTTCCTGAGATTTCCGTGACCGATATCGTATGTGCTTCCCTACATACGGCCGAGCAGAACATATCTGACACCAAGACTAGTATTTCACGCACGAACGCGGCACCTACATGGGCATCTACGCCTTTACTCTAGCAGGGAGCAACTACTTTGCGCCCGTCATTTGTGGCTTCATCGCCGAGTATCAGGGATGGCAATGGGTGTTTTACTGGCCCGCCATATTCCTGGCTGTCGTCTTTGTTTTTCTGTTCTTTTTCATGGAAGAGACAAACTACAACCGCATCACCCCTGATATCTCCGCGGAGACAGCCTTGTCGCCCAAGGAATCGAAATCACCTACCGACGACAAGGCCCCCGTCGATGCAGTCAGCCCGCACCTAGCGGAGATTGGCGAGGTATACGCAGCCCCGAAGACGTTTGTTCAAAAGCTGTCCATCTGGCAACCGTCCCCGGGCCAGAACATGCTTAATCGTGCGCTCCGGAGTTTAAAGTTCCTCAGCTGGCCAGTCATCTTCTACGCAGGCTTCTCATACGGTTCCTATCTGATTTGGTTCAACGTGCTCAACGCAACAGCGTCCATCATCCTGTCTGGAGAGCCTTACAACTTCGGCTCCTCGATGGTCGGGCTCAGCTACCTGTCATGCTGCCTCGGAGTCCTCTTGGGGTCTTTAATCTCTGGCAAGCTCAGTGACTGGCTCACCATCAAGCTGGCCCGCCGCAACAACGGAATCATGGAGGCTGAACACCGTCTGTGGCCCTTTGCCACATGCGTCCTCATGGTTCCGGGTTCTTTGATGCTCTGGGGCGTCGGCGCTCAGCACGGAGTTCACTGGTTTGGCCTGATTTTTGCCATGTGCTGCCTCGCGTTCACCACCACGGTTGGCATCACGCTCAGTGTCAACTACTTGATTGACAGCTACCATGACATCAGCGGCGACGCTATTGTGACTGTCATTCTTGTTCGGAATACCATGTCGTTTGCTATCAGCTACGGGTAAGCTTTAGATCCCCTCTGATGTAAGGGCGCGTCGCTGACAGAATATTCTAGAATTACGCCATGGATCACAAACCTAGGCTATCAGAACTGCTTCATCTCAGCCGCTTTTGTGGGTATGGCCGCGTCTTCTGTCTTTTTCGTCATGATCAAGTACGGGAAAGCGCTCCGAGTTAAGAGTACCAACCAGTATCGGGAGCTTGTCAGCCGCGACAAGGCCAAGTGGGGTGGCAAGTGATAGGAAGTAGTTTGAAGTATGGGGCCAAGTTGTGTACTTTGGACCTGGATCATGGACACGCTAGACGGAATTATGATCGAAACATTGATACAGTTTCCGTTCTTCTTCGAGTCGTACTGCGCGGACTGTAACGTTATCTATTCGGACTAAAAATACGCCATTGTCATCATGTCCCTCGCTTGAACACAGCTCTAGTGCCTTAATGTCGTAACCGCTACACTATTATTAGTAGCGGGACTGTGTCTAATCAGAGAATGTAACAGTGAGAGTCAGTAGAGGTATGTAATATACAGGTCAACTAGAATTATCATGAAGTCTGAATAGCACGACTGCTTTCTCCAATGGTGTCAGTAAAGACCGACGATAACGCAGAGTTTCAGTGTGACCACTCTCTGTCTTGAAGTATCAACTAGTTCGTCGAGTGATTAAGCTAACCTGTAGTCCCTGAAATGTGCGGTACTGCTGTTTATACGCTCCTATGTAATAGGGCCCCGAGTCCCATATCATGACCGCTAACAGCACTAGACAATCGAAATACGTTAAACCCGGATAGAGTCACCCACACCATCCACCATGACGAGTCAAGCCGGCCGCCTTCCCTTATCTCCTGCAGGAAGCCCCTCACGCTATCTCCAGCACCGCTGATCAGTTCGGGTCTCCCCAGATAACCCCCAGATAACCAAGTGCCAATCATCAGTGCTACGACTACACAGGTAGTCTATCTACTACGTAACAGTGCATACATAACGTGCACCTCCCCCTGCTCTGTCCCCGCGTCCCAGAAATCGTTTACCCCATCTCCTACCAGAACGGCGCTCGATTCAATGGTCTCCTTCAGCCAAATACCTTGTCTTGATTCCCTCTGGGCACCATGAGCAGTGCTACGCACGCTGGACTACGGACAAAGACCGGCTGCCTCACATGTAGGACAATTCCTCCAGCCCGGCTCTGCTAGTATCATTTAACGGGTGTTGAATAGGTCGGAAACGACGCAAGAAGTGTGATGAGCGCATGCCTGTCTGCAGAGGATGCCATCGCTCCAACAAGAACTGCCAGTGGCCGACGTCTGCAGAACTCCTTGATCGTCGATTCGCATCCCAAAACCGCTTACGACATCGTGCGACTGTGAACAAGATCGAGCGAACGGTGCCCAAGACGCCTCTGCAGATCGAGGCGGGCAACGACGGATCCCAGATAGTCCCCTTTCAACAGATCTGCACCACGTTCGATTTCGGACTGTGCATTCTTTCGGAATCCGCCGCGGCGCACGGCGTGATAACTCGCGATGTAGAGCTGGTCATCTCACGCCACTTCGTCGAGAGATTCTATGGGCTTCTGCTGCTACCCAAATGCCATCCTGGATTCTACGACGGCTGGCTGAAGGAGATACAAGACCTCATGGTGCATCACAAGAGCTTGTACTACTCTGTGCTAGCTTGTGCTGCCTCTCACATACACTGTATCGATTCTTCAGCCCGGATGCAGGAGCTCGCATTGATATATTACTCAAAAGCTCTCAGGGCGTTGTCGAGGTTTCTGGCGAGGCCTCCTCAGCTGGAAAACCACAATGGCTTGTTGATGTCGGTCATGCTGATGTACCTGCACGGAGTAAGTTCTTCACCCTCGTCGAGATTGCAACATGCTCTACCACAGGCTTATCTGAGTCGCTAATGCAGATCGTTCAGTGTATGGGCTATGGCACTGACGACGATATACCACGCCACCTCACCGCCGCAACGCAGATCCTGACATTGCGGCTCTTCAGTCGGCCTTTGAGCATCGATCGGCTGTTCGATAGACTCGCCGTTGAGAGCGTCCTATACCAGATATTCCTCGTCACAACAGGTCTGTGGTCTGATCCTATCGGCCTTGATTACGACTTCGATATGGACTTTTGGAACCGAGCCGAGAAACTGTTAGATCGATCGTTATTCTTCCCTGAAAAGTCTAGGAGCTTTAACAGTCCAGTGCTTGGTATTCCAGCCTCGCTATTTCGACTTGACCTATCTCTGCGGCAGCTGTATAGAAGGCGCTCGCAGCACGATCAGGCGATGCTTGACGAAATACGAAGTGAAGTGGAAGTGTGGGAAGCAGCGTTACTCTGCGATCAAGATCTCAAATTCTCATCTACAAATGAGCGGCCCAATTGCCAGGAGCGATACTACAGAGATACGGGCTACTTATACGCTATAATCGCCTCCATCCTGCTGCAACAACTAGAGCAAGACGAGAGAACCAGCGGTCCTTCTCCCATACCGGCAGGCGACAGTTGGAAGATTAGAAAAGCAGTCCAGATCCTCCAGCAATTACAAACCGATGATGGATGGCCCAAATGCTTCATCGGTAATTGGCCCGTCTACACGCTGGGCTTTTTTATGAGCTCACCCGAGGACATAGAACTCATTCGGACTGACCTGCGCCGGAGATGGGATCTGACCAACTTTTCGCAGATTAGTCGCTTCAGTCGTGATCTTGAAAAGACGTGGGCTGCACGGGGGGACTCTGCAGGCACTGCTCTAACGGCATTTTTCTAGGGCGTGGTGTAGAAGGAAGTTGGAGTGCCTTTGCGATGCTATCTTCAGTAATTGCAGGACAGAACTCTCAATCTCGGCTGTCGACTTGAGGTCTTGCGACTTAGGAGGGCAGGTGACTTGGTCTGTGAAATTCTGCGTCCTCGATTCCGGTGCTGTCCTGTGCCTAGATATATATATATCTGAAGACTTATTGCATGGCATGCTAGTTGTTGATAAGCTGTAGGTTTCTTTTAGACAGGATGAAAATACTATACGAACCGGCCGCTTAGAGATTCCTAATTCTCTCGATCTGCTTCACTAGGTCTGGCTTCGTGGCGAGGTTGTGGTCCACAGTCTTGCGAGTCCGCGGGACTTCTCGGAACCAGTTTGGGACATCCTCAGGGAAGATGTAGAAGCAGCGGGGGAGTGAGTGGAATTGTCGCAGGCCGGGCAGGTCTTCCTGCCCTTCTTTTGTGGCCTTTTCTCCCTTCCGTTGAGCTTCTTCTTCTTCTTCCCCCCTTGGGCAGGCTCGTCGTGGAGGGTATCCTCGTCTGATGCTTCCTCGCCCACAGGGAAAACTCCTCCTCTTTTGACTCCTCGGTTGGGCCTCTGGAGCTGCGGATTCATCGATATCTCAATGCGGATCCTATTTGCGATTTCTTTGTACGAGAGGGAGTTGTTGGCGATCTTCTGCCGTAGCTCAGCCTTCAAGATAGCAAGCTTTAGGCCTAGGAAGGACTCCGCGATATTCTGGAGTGGGAGATACCATACGAGGACTTCCTTTGAGATAGAAAGCTCAAGAACGGTCGCGTTATGCATAACCTCCTCAAACTCATCCACCCAGGCGGTCACATCCCTTGGTGCCCTTGCGGGTAGGGCGAAGAACTTCCACCAGGCCACAATGGCCATGGACTTAGCCATGTCGCGGTTGCCGACGACATCCTCTTTCAGGGCTTGGTACAACTGTCTAGTGTTGTTTCCTTCGTCGTAGCCTCGGTTCAACATCCTCGTCTCGACCGTAGCGTTAACCCACCTACTCAGGGTGTCGATGTTATCTATCTCTTTATGGTATCGGTCTAGCTGGAAAGAGAGAGAGGTCATCCGGAGATTGGCCTGCTCAAGCCGGCATATTGCTGCTTCTGGATCCTGCTCTGATACACCTTCGAGCAGTTCTTCGAGTTCCGGGAGCTCCGGAGCTTGGAGGAAAGGCGGTGGGACGAGGGTATCTGGGTTGATGTACTCCCAGAGCCCTAGGGCCTTGGCCTGCTGGGTGAATACGCCATCCCAGCTGTGCCAATTCAATGGACCAGTCAGAATGACGGTTGGAGCCTCCGTCGTGGCTGAAATCGACATATTCTGCGGTTGCTCGATGTTTTGCGTCTTTTTTCGCTGTTGTTGATAGATGATGCAGTGAGACTCGTCGGACACGTGATCCTTAGTCATCCCTCTAGCCGGGTCACTCCGTCTGACAGACCGTGGTAACCCAAGGTCAACAGATTATTATCCATGGGATAGCTTAGGTACCCTTTCCAATGCTCTGGGTATCCATGGGAAAAGGAATCCCCCCACCTAACAAAGCCCATAGGTCAGTCAATTGGGTCAAATCTCAAACGAGTACCCATAGGTATTTAATGGCCCACGAACAACAACGGATTACAGGTACGCTACGTCCCAAATATGCTGCCACGATGCTACATTGAGGAATGACATCAGGAAGCCAATTGAGTGCGTTAGGGCATCTGACCGAGGAGAGCGATGGTTTGGTCATGTCTCAAGTGAAGATAAATTGCGCCTCGCGTTGACATTTGAAGACTGCTAATCTTTGCATTTGTAACTCAATTTGAGCTTGATGTACGAGTTTCTCAACGTCGTCGTCTTGGATCAAATCATTTCGACAAGCTTGCCCACGATACGGTTTAGTCGAATCAAGACAATCTAGCCGTTAATGAGACCAGCAAGAAAGTGTTTCCCACTAAGATGGGCAATAGTCGGCTTGTCTCCAGCTGAGGCGTCGTCTTTCACCAAGCCTCCAACAGTGAGCCTGGAGCCCAGTGACCTGACTCCCAACAGTCGTTACAGTTGCGTTTTAACCGATCTCTCCATCCACAGAATTAACAGCTCTGTCGTTGACAAGCTAAAATGGCTTGTAAGGCTGAAGCATCCGAGGCTTGTTATCCGCGAGGTGAATAATTATAAGACGCCATCAAACACGTTTTTCAAGCAAGCTATATATAAATTCGTGATAGCTCTCCTACTCCCGGGTGCAGGGTCAAGGACTGACATTGATCTGGCTCGAGCGTGAAGTGTCTGGAGTCTGGTACACGCGGCTGAACCAGGGCAGAAGATCTCAGCTCCAGGTCCGAGATATGGCTCGTGATTCGTCGGCGTGGCGGTCGTCCCCAGCTATTCTCATATGTCTTTAACCCTAGTTGCTATAACGGTATAATTGTCTCCTCTCTCTCTATCCGATGGTCAGTGCTCATGAAGACTAGCCTCCGATATGGCCGTGGCAGTAGCAATATACTTGAATTGTTCTCGCTTGGTCTTTTGCCGCTAGTAGTGAAATTTCTGTCAGGTTCTGCGAGGGTACGTCAAACCGCCTTCGTCGCCATCACGAGTACGTGGTACACATTTCTCCAGTATCGTGCCAATCCTTCCCACTATACGACATCCGATATCTGCTCACCATAAATAATAGTGGCTGGGTTGCAACGGAGTTGATCAGATCCTCAGAGCACTCGTCATGTACGGTGTACGTCTGTCAGACAGAACTTCCATATCGACTTAAGAGCCATATTCCTCGGCTGGAGTCGCGGGACGTCACTTTCTGGCGCTATTCTCGGATGGCTCATGGCTCAACCCTTGACACATCTTAGCGTCTTCACGAGACTGAACGCGTTATCGCTTCACAGAGGCTGTCCGTTGACCGATTGTCGAAGGTACAGACCACATTCAGCAAGTCCCAAGTTTGAGAGTTCGTCAAGGACCTTGAAGCCTGACTCCTGGTTCTTGGCGTGTTTCTCATTACACTGGCTTTCCCTGTCAGCAATATCTGTGTGACGGTGCTTCCACAGACATCGCAATGGTCTCGTCGTTTCCACATGGGAGATTGTGCTGTTGCCGGCCGTGGTCGTGTTGTTGAGTCTTATCGCGTCAAATATCAAAGAAAACACCAAGATAGCTGCTGCCAGCAACGGCTACTTTGTATTCTGTGCCGCGGCTACTATCCCTGGGGCCCAGGTGTGGACTGACAAGCCACGATACACGAAGAGTGTCATCACTGGCCCCTTTTCTCTAGTTGGTAATACTGGTCACCTTCAGCCTCTTTTTGCTTTAAGCTAATTTTAAGAAGAATCGTCGTCGAGATCGAAATCGTCAGGTGGGTTTCGAGCAGCCTGGAGACGCCGACACGACAAATAATCAGGACTTGAGTTTTCGCTACACGCCGTAGAGGACGAAGCAAGATGGATCTACCGTCGCACAAGATAGCAATGGGGAGAAGTTAATGGATGAGATAACAAGCGCGTTTAGACCGTGCCGCCTATTCCGAGTAAAGAGGGTTCATCTAGTAGGCTCGCTTCTCCGCAAATGTCACCAGAAAGCGTTGCTGCATAGCTTCCGTTAGTGGAAAAGATCGACAATGGCAGGCTAGATTACAGCATCTTCGTTGGTCGGCCAGACATTGCACGCGCGTCATGGTCACCTGGTAGCCCTCAGAGAGTTAGAGATAAGAGCTACAAGCAGTGGCGCGCTCCCCAGCTGTCAAACTGTGGCGTTGGTTGTGAGGGTGGGTATTGCAAGCCATTGACCTTTTTGGGACCTGTCCGATAGCCTACTTAACTAGCGGGCCGTGAACCTTTTTCATCTCCGGCCCCTTCACTTGTGCTGATTGCAGGGGTATCGTCGAACAACTCGGACGTTATACGTGGAAGATAAGGAGTGTTATCTCTCAGGTCCGGCTTATCTACTGTACCACATTATCACACCCCCACGAGGAATGCACCGTCCCGTCAGACCTCAAGGGGCATCGTCGTCTAGATCGCCAATAATGCATAGATATGTTATAGGTACCGCACCTTGAGGCGTCAAAGTTGGTGTGACGCTTGACTAATTGATTCAACTGGGCATGTCTTGTTAGACGACTGCAACGCAAACCTCTTCGACGATAGATATTATTACCCCGCCTCCCGATCTTTAATCTGTGTAACCTACCGGGCTTCTATTTGAGGGCAGGGATCCGCATCATAGAGCTCGAGAACAGCTACACTTTACAATCCGTCATCGAACACCAGTCGCCTTATACCAAAGGCATTGCCCAGCATGGCAGGCGACGAAGAAGCCCTCGCGGCGCCGCAGGTCACCACTGTGCTGGCCAACGGCGATCTTCCCGACCATCTTGCCGGAATGTCGGCCGACGAGCAAACCCTCGCAGCGTTGGGATACAAGCAGGAGTTCAAGCGAGAATTCTCCGCCTGGTCAACATTTGCCGTCAGCTTTGCCGTCATGGGCCTCCTTCCCAGCATCGGAACAACCATGTGGTATGGACTTGGCTACGGTACGTTTCGCTGTTTGCTAAGTTCGTGTGCGCTGCTGACTCTACTTTGCAGCCGGCCCGGCAGCTAACACCTGGGGCTGGATCGTCTCCGTCTTTTTCGTTCTCTGTGTAAGGCCGCCGTCCTGATGATAGCTTACTACCTGGTCGGCTCGGTTCTAACAAGACTAGGTTGCTATGTCAATGGCAGAATTGGCGTCAAGCATGCCGACTTCCGGTGGGCTGTACTATGCGGCTACCGTCCTTGCCGGTCCCAAGTATGGACCTTTTGCAGCTTGGATGACTGGCTGGTCAAACTGGTTGGTGCAAGTCACTGGTGCCCCAAGTGTGGGCTATGGTTGTGGTGAGTCTCCTCCATGATCGCAGGGGAATATGCCCTGGAGATCTCATCGTCCCAAGTCTAATCGACGAGTATAGCCGGAATGATCCTTGCTGTTGCCTCAATTCGAAACCCCGACTACATCCCGACAGACTGGCAAACGTTCCTTCTAACGGTCTTCATCATGATCACCCAGTCGTTCCTTAGCAGCATGCCAACTCGCTGGATCGCCAACTTCAACTTAGTGGGAAGCGTAATTAACGTAGCCTGCCTGATCATCACCATTATCATCATTCCAACGGCAACAACGGCTTCCCCGAAGTTTCAGTCCAGCGACTTTGCCTGGGGAATTCAAAATTTTACCGACTGGCCTGATGGCACAGCCGTTCTGATGTCGTTTCTCGCCATCACTTGGACAATGTCTGGATATGGTTCGTCTTCCAGGCCCTTCGGTTCAATACCTCAGCATCTGTTGCAGAGCTCGTGGGATGCCCTTTGAGCCAAAACGGTTGGCTAACTGTTTACTTTCTGCGCAGACTCATCGTTCCACTTGTCAGAGGAGTGTTCAAATGCCTCAGTAGCTACACCTCGATCCATCGTCATGACTGCTGTTTCTGGGTCCATCTTTGGGTTCATTCTAAACACTCTCATCGCGTACACCATTCAGGACGTTGAGGCAATCTTTGAAAGCGATTTGGTAAGTCAACAACCGCAGATATATGGCGCAAGTCGTCAGCTAACGCAACGCAGGGCCAACCTTGGGCGGCGTATCTCTTACAGATCCTCCCTGAGCCAATCGCCATCGCTGTACTGTGTATGACCATCATGTGCGCTTACTCTATGGGACAGGGCTGCATGGTCAGCGCAAGTCGAGTTTGCTTTGCATATGCCCGCGACGACTGCTACGGCGTGCTCAGCCCGGCCCTCAAGAAGGTCAATCGATACACTCTGACCCCTGTCAACGCAGTCTGGTTCAACACGATAATCGGAGTGCTGTGCATGCTCCTGCTCTTTGGAGGAGACGCCAGCATCACGGCAATCTTCTCCGTCGGCGCTATTGCTGCCTACATTGCCTTTGTCCTCCCCGTCTTCATCAAGATTGTGTTTGTCGGAAACAACTTCCGGCCCGGGCCCTGGAGTCTCGGAAAGCTCAGCGTGCCGTGCGGCATCGTGTCTTGCACTTTTGCCCTAGTCATGATGCCCATCTTCTGCTTCCCGGCCTACCGTGGAAAGAACTTGACAGCGGACGGCATGAACTGGACCTGTGTTGTCTTTGTAAGTTCTCCTTATCTGAAGCATGGACAAGACTAACATCACTGTCAGGGCGTACCCATGCTGTTTGTCATCATCTGGTTCTTCGTTGATGCCCACAAATGGTTCAAGGGACCGAAGATCAATATCGGCGTAAGTATCTCCCACATATGCACATATATAATTGTGAAAGCTAATTGCGACTTTTAGCATCACATGACGGGACAGACTCTGACAGAAGGTGTGGAAGTCAAAGACTCGGCACTCGTCCGTGACGTGTCAGATGGTGATAAAGATTCGTCGAGGAAAGTATTGCCCTAGGGACGACAGAACCTTGGTACGGGCGTCGTTAGTTTCTGAGATTTTCACTCTTGCAAAATATCAATGCCGCATCTTATTGTGTGATTCAAAACTCGACGTTTTTCTGCTGTTAAGGGTGTAATGTAAGGCCTAGCCCTTTATTATATTTGGTATTCATGCTGATGGCGGATCATAAAAATTACAGTGATTGACAGACTTGTAAGTAATTCTGTCACTTTTACGAGGACAGGCTAATCTAGTAATATAAACTAGGCGAGTGCATCACACTCTTGGCTGTATTTGCTATATTTGACAGATGCGATCCTTGCCACTGTTTCGCGCGGGACCCGAATTTGCAGAGATACAGGTGAACCAGGTAAAGCTGCTCCTATTTATATCAGGTTTATTAAAGGAAATCGCTAGAAACTCTTGTTGCTTGTCTTCGAGAGGAGAAAACTGTTGCGCGTAGTTTGCAACTTAGGCTCCAACCTGGCTCGACTCAATGACTCGCACAAGCATTCGTAAGCTGGACTCCAGTTTCAGATATACGCCATCAAGATTGTAAGCACGCGAGACGCTTACTAATGTGCCGGGGTTGCTATCTGCGGGGAAGAAGTGCCGCAACAGCGCGTATCCATCTATCTCACAATCTTGACCATCCATCCATCGGTCATAGCATTGTTTTAAGCCATGGCGACTAGAAAAGACCTCTCGGATGCGTCCCCGACTGACGAGCAAACCCCGTTGCTCGTCGACGCGCCGACCCCTGACGTCGAGGAAGCGCGGTCGGTCTCGGAGGAGGAACATCAACAAGGCGAGGTGCGCCCGAAGAGCTGGTATGCCTGGCGGATATTCTGGACTGCTGTTGCAATCTCTGTGATAGTTGTCGTCGTGAAGGCTTGGGTCGATGCAAAAGACACAGAAGTGAGTTATCTCCTCCAGAATTGGACGTGTGCAAGTTTCACAGACTAATCACTTGAGCTAGTTCGACCTCAAGGGCGCCCTGAAAAGGGCTCTTGGGGGTGGTCTGAGTGGCGCTGCAGCCATGGTCCTGCAAGTCCTACTTCTTATGGTACGTCTTTCCCGAATGTGTTGGTTCTCAGACTGATGGGTTGAAGCCACTCCGCACCATTATGAATTACCAATATCGCCATGGAACGTCCTTTACCTCTGCCACACGCACCCTGTATGAAGACGGAGGGGTTCGACGGTATTATCAGGGTATTGGAGCGGCACTTGTCCAAGGTATGTAGCCGATGTTCCGCGGTTCCTTCTGGTATTGTTCTAAGAAGCATTAGGCCCGGTTGCAAGATTCGGCGACACGGCGGCCAACGCAGGTATCCTAGCCTTGCTGCAGTCGAATTCAGGCTTGAAGAATCTGCCGTCACCTGTCAAGACCATCTTCGCCTCTGTCTGGTATAGGTTCCTCCTCATTACCAATTAGACATGACAGCTTACGTCCGAATAGTGCCGCGTGCTTCCGGATGCTCCTCACGCCCATCGACACGCTCAAGACAACGCTCCAGGCACAGGGTGCGCGAGGGACGTCACTACTACGCCGTCGCATCAAGACGAATGGCATTGGGAGTCTGTGGTGGGGAGCTCTTGCTACTGCTGCTGCTACATTTGTCGGTCATTATCCTTGGTTCGCCACTGTATGTATTGCCCCGAGTTTTGTGACCTAGCCATCACGCGGATCTGCTTACATGTTATCAGTACAACCTCTTGTCGGAGCTTCTCAAGGAGCCGCCAAAGCATCCACTCTTCTTCTGGTTGCTACGTCTGGCTTTCATTGGGCTATGCGCTTCCGTCGTGTCGGATTCTGTTTCAAACTCGTTGAGAGTAGTCAAAACATACCGCCAGGTCAATGACACCCAGGTGTCATACGGTGAGTTTTTCAATCGTCGGTTGACCTTGGAGTACAATCGCTAACCGACAATCACCACAGTGCAAGCAGCAAGGTCGGTTGTTCTTCAGGACGGAATTATCGGCCTTTTCGGTCGTGGACTCAAGACGCGAATCTTGGCCAACGCTCTGCAAGGCCTGCTGTTCTCCATACTATGGAAGCTGTTCCTGGACCTGTACGTTTCTAATCCCCCGAGCATTGCGCTGAACTAACATATTGCCTATAGTTGGGAGAAGAAGACAAACTCTTGATCTGTAAGTTCGTCGCAGTATCGCATGATAAGAGTCATCAAGATAGGCCATTAAAGTCCTGACCTCAGAACGTTATCGCGGGCACCTGGTATCGCGATGATTGTCAGCCAGACCACTCAAAGAAGCGGTTCCCTTCCTCTCCGTAATGCATTTCTAAGGGAGCAAATTGAAATAAGACGTGCTTTGGCCACCTCAATTATTTGGAAACCAAGAACCTTTGTCCCACATCCTGGATCTCAGACTGTAGTACTTGATCTAGCTGTCAGGACTTTTCTCGCATTTCAGTGAAGTGGCCAAGGGCGGTCCCGAATACCTCAGTTGATGCAATTTGTTAGAAAACATTTCGTCTAGCATGCCTAGCTGACGGGATTGAGGTCTGTCACTTAGTGCAGTTGGGTTCAAAGGCATTGTTATAGTTGGCTTCCTAGATGACCGGTTGTTGATCTCTTGAACCTTGGTAAAAATATGCTAGCTATGATGTAACACTTTGCATCCCCCTAGACGACACGTTTCCTTCTGATCCCCCCATCTTACATGAAAAGTTCTTAATGTCTAATAAAGAATAAAAGGATACAATTGATGCACTCAATTCATTGACTAGTAGAAACAAATAATTACCCCTGATTAAATCACAAATCGCGAGTCACGTCCAAAACTCCTTGCATGCCACGTACAAAACAAAGCCTTACTTCCTACGCTCCCATGTTGCCTTCAGAAGCTCCTCAAATGCCCGTTTATCCCCTTTTATTGTTTCTTCGCTGCGATTCAAGTCGGGCTGTTGATCATGCTCTGCAAGAGGAGCATCCTCAGTAATGCCATCCAAGACGTTTGGATCATTGTTGCCAAACTCCATCCCGCCATCCTCCTCCGCCTCAATCCAGCGCGAGGGGCAAAGGCCAATGTCGAAAGTGATGTATCGAAGCGCCGACAGCTCTGTGGGCAACGGGGTCGGGTCATCAAACCCGACCGTAGACCACTCGTTCATATGGAATTGGAAATCGACGAGATGAGGAAGCCCGGTGCGGATATTGTCGAAGATTGTTTCCCACGTCCCTGGGTAGTGGTAGACTACATCGCCATGCTGATCGAACCCAAAAGCCCCCGTTGGGAGCATTTCCCAGTCGCTTGTCGGTATGTTCCACTCCGTCATCATTTCTAGCTCGGTGCGAATATGGGAGACAACAAAGCACTTGTCGAAGCGTAGCGACTTGAGCGAAGACTGGGCTACAACCCAGTCGAGATGGTCGTCGTGTGAAATAGCGTAAGACCCGAGGTTGAGCGTCTTCAGATGCGGAAAGACCAGACCGCAACCTTTGAACGTACCGGGCATGGTGCCCCAACACTCGTCGAAATAGAGCGTCAGCGAGGTAAGCTGGTCGGCCAGGGGAGAAATCCAGTGCTTGTGCATGTAAGGCTCGAACTGCACAAGCTCGGCGCGGTAGATGTCGTGGTCCGGACCGCCTTCGTTGTACTCTTGCGTGACCTGGAGGTGGAGTTGGTTGAGGTCCTTGGTTACCGCCTTGAAGAGAGCTGAAGTTGTGAAATCCGGCAGCGGGATGTTCTGCAGGTTTTTGATGGTGAGGCTACGCAACTTGCTCAGGTCTGGCCTGTCGGAACGGGTTTTGATGGCTTGGAACACAACCTGGAGGGTATTTGTCCGGGCTGAGATGTCCTCAACGTCTTCATAGAACCAGCCTTCGTCGTACCATACTCCCCGACAATTGGATGTAAAGCGTAAGCATATCTGATCAATGCGAGAGAGATCTCCGATTCGAGACAGGGCATCTGTGAATGCAGGGAACTGGTCGTCGACCCACTGGTCCACAAACTCGTCGGTGGGCGAGGTGTGAATGACGAGACGGCGCGCGACGGACCTGACCATTTCGGTGTGCAGCATCTCGTGCCACGCCTTGAACCCCTTGGCAGACGGAACAAGGTGAACGGTCCAGAAGACGTGTTTAATGGCCAGGGCGTTCCATCGGCGGCACACGAGTCGAGCGTTGAGGAGATCGTCCGGTTCATCGGGATCCCACGTGCATCCGGGGATTTTACGGTGGAAACCGCTGAGGATGAGGCTGAGCAGCTCGTCGGGAAGTTCCTGGAGCTCCATCTTCTCAGGAGAGTAGTGTGAGTTCGGAGATTTGACAAAGTGCAAGCTACTTTTGCAGCGAGTTTTGATGAAGAAGAGGATGAAGTCACGTATGGAGTAGTCGGCGTTAGAGGTGGAGTCCATAAAGCAGAAGTGCGTAGTCAGCACGGCACACAGTTGAGAGCCTCAGGCTTTGATGCAGCGGTTTGTTCACACTTTTATAGCACTTCAAGAACTCATTCAAGAACTCAACTAAGAACTGATTTTCCATGCAGGGAAATCCATCGAAAAACATGATCGAAAAAGTCAAACCGGATGCATTCAGCTAATTAGTACGTCCCGGCCATGACAGACAGCCGACCGCCGTCCGTAACGAGAATGGAACCGTTGGAGTAGCTCCCGGACCGGCTCGTGAGATACAAAATAGCCCCAGTCATCTCCTCGTCGCCGCCGAACCTCCGGGCCGGAATGAACCTCTGGTCGTCGGCGGACTCTTCTTCCGGCTTGCGGATGCCCGTCAGCACAGAGGCTAGGGCCGAGGGATACACTTTGAACAAATCTACGTTAGCCCTCCGCTCTGCAGGTGCTTTGTGCTCTCTCACTTACAGCCCGGGGCGATAGCATTCACCCGAATCCCAAATCTTGCCAGCTGGGTGCTGGCGTGTTTGGTCACCTGCATGATGGCGACTTTGCTGGTCAGGTACGGAGGCGACGAGAACCAATGTCTGCTGAAGGCCGATACACTCGTCGTAAAGATGACCTGGCTCTGGATGGTCGGGACGTCGCTGCCCTTGTTAATCGGCTTGCCGAAGCCACCGGTCAGGGCATTCTTGTTGCCTGCGTCGAGTAGCTCGAGAAACGCAGTCATGGTGAAAAAGGCGGCCGTGACGTTGACATTCAACACCTCATTCATTGCCCCCATGGAGAAGTCGGTAAAGAGAGTCTCACGCAGCTCCGGGAGCGAGTGGGTCGGGTTAAAGCGCACCGGGGGGCCCATACTGCCAGAGTTGGCGACAACGAGGTTGACGTAACCGACTTCGGCCGTGATGCGATCGACAACGGCTTGGAGGTCTTTCTTGGAGGTCACGTCGCATTGCAGCGGGACTAGACTGGAGTGCTCCTGCGCTGCGTTCTCGAGCACTTCCAGGCGGCGTCCCAGGATGTAGACCTTCCGGGCGCCATTGAAGGCCAGGGCCCGGGCCATGGTGAGGCCGATGCCTAGTTGTATTGGTAAGCTGAGACGACGTTCACGAGCAGCTGGGATAATGAAGTTGACTAACCAGTGCCTCCGCCAGTAATGACAGCCACTATGCCGTCAACCCGGAAGAGGGTGCTTGAATCGATTGAGGGTGCCATCTTGGTTTGCTGGAAGTTGACTTGTGTTGATTTCTGGTGGTAGATTTTATGGATGGTAAGATAATTCTATTGTTCTAGGTCGGGTTTCCCAGCACTTATACTCGGTCCTTCTCAGGCAGTGGTAGAACCCTCTCCCGATGCAGATAACTAGTAGGTGCCTATCTATCTAAGAGCTGCTGTCTCTAGATTCCTACACGAGTAGCTTAGCGGCGGCCGACACTCCCGACGGCGGCCGTCAGCAGCAAGTTCATTATTGGACAAGATGTTTTACAAATCAGTTAAAGCGGGGTATAGATGCGCACCAAGCATAAGTACCTAGTCTATTATAAATCTCCCTGTATGTGGCCAGGGCAACTCTACCATCACACAACTCTCTACTCAACATGGCGGCCGACGGCGGCCGTTCCAAAGCACCTCACGCCGCCCAAGTCTGCGGCATCTGCAAGACCCGCAAGAAGAGGTGTGATAAGGTATTGCCCTGTTGCGGATACTGCACAAGGTATGCATCCGAAGCCAGAATCGACTCAAGTAGAGACGTAACGATAGTAGGAAAGGCTTGAGCTGTGATTATCAATCACGACAAAGACTACGACCACGGCTAGACAATGCTATTGCCACATCCTTTCCCTTGTTTCTGCCACACACAATTCCCTCAGAGCCAGCAGCACTAGAGGCCAGCCTGTATCTCCAGGTCCATGACTTGATCAGTGGAACAGGCCTGTTCGTGGATGACATCAGTGCTCGCTATTTCCAGGGCATGCATCGACACCTACCTTTCATCTCCCGAAGGCGCTTCCAACGCAACCTCATCAAGCTAGGCTCAGCACCATCGGCAGGGTTTTCTGTCCTCCTCCTGAGCATCTGCCTGATCACATCGTCCCAAATATTAGGATGGCCCAACGGAGGTTCCGGACTTGCGACTGATTCTCGACTGGCTGATCGACGGTCCTTGCATCTAGCCACAAGGTCGCTCTTTGCTCAAGTACAAGGATGCTTCCCTGTCTCGGTCCACCCGATCCAGGCGGGTCTCTTGCTGGCCTTATACGAGTATACTCAGGGCCGGCCAGATGACGCCTTTGCGTTTATCGCGGGCTGTGCTCGTATGGGATATGCCGCACGCCTCCACTTCTACAAGCGACCTTGTACGGATAAAGATATTGACAGAGAGGCTATGTTGGAGAATGAAGAAGCAGCTAATACGTGGTGGGGGCTCATCATCTGCGAGCGGTAATTCCTCTCCCCTCCCCCATTCCCGCTGTCTCGTTCCACTCTCATCCAGACACCTTTGATACAGATGGTGCTAATGTCAGGGCAACTTAAGGGCATTCTTCTGCGACATCAGCGTTTCTGAACAACCGCTGATTACCGTCATCTCCGGTGGGGATATTCGGCTTCCGACTGAACCAGCTATCCTAGAGCAGAGCGAATATTTAGCCCCCGAAATGGTACCCTGCGTTTCTGTATCATGCCTGAGCTCTGCAGACACTGGAAGCTTTGGTCGAGCTGCTCAAGCGGCTTGGCTTCTAGATCAAGTCTTCAGAGTCTTCCAGGTCCAAAGCTTCGACTCCAGGCTAATCCAACTTCAAGGCTTGGATACTACTCTCCGGGAGTTCTTGGCGACCCTGTTGCAGCAGTGTGTTGGGAAAGGAGGTATTCTCTGTGAGGCGATAGCAAGCACCATCAAGTCAGTTTACCTTTGAAGCTAGCATTGTGCTACACATTCGAGCATTGTGTTAACCAAATATAGGGCCATGTGCACACTGCACTGGCACATTCTTAGCCAGCGTCCCTATATAATCAACGCCGAGGATGAGTCTTTCGAGGAATGGTTTGAGCGCTCTCACTCTGCACTTGACGCCGCTACAAAGATGATCTTGGACATCGTCGAAGTCCACGACAACCTAGACCTGAGCTTGGCTTTCTGCATTGCTCCGAGTTATCCCTACATCGTCCGAGCCGCCCTGAAACATATACACGGAAAGACCAAGTGGAAAGACGATAGTTGGCTGCGGAGCGCTGAGACACTGCTCCGCATATCCCTAGACTATACGACCTGTTCTACCTAACCACGCACTAAATGGTGGGTACGCCTGAAGCAAAGTCACTCTGCAAAAGAAGAATACTTTGAGCGTGTCATTGTTGAATTGCCTCAAACCTTTACTAAGGTACGCATGGAAATTGATAATTGCATCCAACCATTTTACTAGGCAGCACCCTTTAACAAGACACAGAGGCTGAAACACTCCGCAGAATATGATGGTAGTCTTGTAGTAGTACTCTTAAGCCTGCATGGCTATTGTTAGTTATGAGATATCAAACATGCAAATGATTGCCCGCTGGGCTCGGAAAACGGCATGATGATAGTTTAGAATCGTGTTGTTATCACTATTCTATATCAAGTGAAACGATGAAACAGTCTTGCTCAAACACGCTTCGACGACGCTCCCAGCACCTTCCCTCACGGCCTCTTCCACTCTCGAAGCAATCTAGCAATTATCTGGTGATGCTCCCACTCCGCAAGCTCAGCCGCCTCCTGGCACCGCTCCTCCAAAGAATCCATGTCCCCATCATTCTCTAGCAAGAGGCATACCATATCTAGACGACCATGCTCCGCTGCTGCCTCAAGTGCTGTGCGCCCTTCATATTCTGCGGCTTCAGCATTGACATCTGCCCCGTTCTCAAGAAGCAACATTGCCAGGTTGATATTTCCCGCCGCGGCAGCACACTGCAGCGCTGTTGCACCCCATTCAGGCGCTGCCGGTGCGTTGACATGCGCGCCACGGGATATAAGCTCTCGTGCAAGATGCAGATCGCCCTGCTCAGCTGCAGTTTGCAAGGCGGTCTTACCATTCGATTCATATGCCGGAGCGTTGACGTTCGCCCCAGCATTAAGTAGCACATTTGTTAAGCTATGTCGTCGTGTGATGATGGCTCTTTGAAGTGCTGTGAAACTCGACCAGCCCGACGGGGGGGCATTTACATCTGCACCTCTACCGATGAGCATCTGCATCACTACTTCCGCGTCTAGCCCACGATCCCAATAAACAGCCGACTGAACTGGATAATCTTTCTCACTAGGGGAAGAAAGATTTGGATCCGCCCCTGCATCTAGCAGCATCTTGGCCTCCTCTAGGCGGTACTTTTCGATAGCGATCAGAAGTGGTGTTGCTCCGACCGGAGCTTTCAAAAGAGACTCCTGACAAGGGTAGAGCGACGGTTTATTGCTGTCAGCTCCGACACTCAAAAGCCAACTAACCAGGTCAGTGAGTCCCTTGTAGGTTGCAATTCCCAGTGCTGTTTCTCTGGCCATGGGAGGGTCAGGGTCGATGCCACTTGCTATGAGCAACTTGATGATCTGATCCACCAACCCGTGCTTGCCCTTGCACGCATGGATGGCTGTAACCAGTGTAGTACGTCCGGCTCCGATTTGGTTGATGTCTGCACCGCCATCAAGCAGCCGCTGGACCACATCTGGGCGCTGTATCTCAATGGCGGCTTGCAAAGCCGTCTTTCCACCTATCGCTGATGCTACGGCATTGACCTCAGCACCTAGCTGGAGTAGCATGTTGACCAGTTCTAGGTTCCCTGAAAAAGCTGCAGCTTGGAGTACAGTGAGTCCATCTTCTGTGGTAGCGTAGGCGTTTACGTCTGCGCCTGCTGCGATAAGTCGCAGGACTAGATCCAAGCTCGAAGACTCAGCCGCTGCTTGTATCGCCGTTCGCCCCCCCTTGTCACAAGGAGGTGCGTTCGGATCGGCGCCTCTTTCCAACAGCAGGTTGACTGAGTCCATGTCTTTGTTCCTTGCGGCCGCCTGGAGAGCAGTCATCGCATGACGAGTTCGACCAACAGGGGCATTCACGTTAGCGCCTCGACTTAAGAGCAGCCGTGTCATTTCCAAGCTCCGGTCGCTGCTCGACTGACCGTCTGCAGATATAACTTGCAGTGCGGTTGTACCAGTGGCATCGACCACGTTAGGATCGGCGCCAGCGTCCAAAAGAAGCTCAGCCATGCCAAGATCGCCGTTCAACATTGACAATTGAAGTGGTCCTCTCCATCTCCTCCTGGCTTCCTCCAGATTCCGGGCCATTTCTACCCAAGGGTGGGTAGTTACCCAGCTTTGGGGCTGGGTATCGTTGATGAATGCGCCAGCGTCGAGCAAGAGCCGGACGATTTCCTTGTTCCCATTTGAAGTAGCAAACTGAATCGGGGTACAGAGTAGCCGGAATTCTTTGGGACTGCTGTCTCTGAAAGTTGCGTACTCATCGCCGAGAGGGATGTTAACGTCCGCCCCGGCATCAATTAAGATCTTGACGATATTAAGGTCGTCCATGCCAGTTGCCCTCTGAAGTGCAGAACCAAAGTTCATGGCCATGTTATTGATATTTGCGCCAGAAGCTATCAGTAGCTCGACAATTTGGAGATTTCGACTACGGATAGCTCCCAAAAGTGGAGATTCTGCACCTATGAGATTAGAAGGCCCTTCAACGTTTGCTCCAGCCACAATCAGGATCGTCACAAGCTGGAAGCTGCCATGGCCAACGGCAAGACTCAAAGGGTAGGAAGATTCCGGTCCGAAGAGATCGGCATCAGCTCCGTGGTCCAAAAGCAGCTGAGTTATCTCAAGGTTCTCAGACTCCACGGCAATCTGCAGACCAGAAACGTGAGAGTCCGTGCTGTCAGGGCTGACCCCCCGATCAAGGAGTGCTTTGACAATGCCTTTACTCTCAATTCTGACGGCGCTGACGAGGAGATTTGAGGCAAAAGTTTGGGTTGTCGGTCCTCCTACTCTGAGAAGCTGATCTATAGCCAACATATTTCCAGTTTGAATGACCCATCTCAGAAGATTGTCCAACTTTTGGGGATAAAGGAGATTGTTTGAAGACAAATAGACTGTCCATTGGAGAACCTAGACTAGCTGCTGTGGCTGCGATAGCGTTTGGTTATGAAGGTCAAAGTTGCCGCTTTGTCTTTTAGGCAACAAGTCCTTGAACATGCTAGCCAAATCATGGAAGCCATGAGCATTCACGACAGTGCCCGAACAGGCGCCTTCAAGGAACTCCCTAGCTAGCACAAAGGCAAGGTCGGTATGGGGCGGTATGATAGGTCCAGATGAAGACATTGGGGGACTCCGTACAAGGCTCAGAATCGGCGATTTAGAGCCTGCTGCAATGTGTTAGATTGGAGTAGTAGACAATGATCATGAAATAAACACCTGATTCGTCCAGACAGTCTTGAAACTGGAACCAAGGTAGGTTGCTGCATAGGATAAAGGAGCATGGGGCTGAAGGTGGAGTCCGAGCAATGATTTTGTCGACTTTAGCATCCTGTTCGGCTAGAGGCAGCTCAGTACACAAATATGAGCAGTGCCCAGAATGGACCAGAACTTACCAGATTCGGCTCGAACGAAGCTTTGGAGGTAGGCGTACCTACCCAACTCCTTCTTCAACTTCTTGCCCCCAACGATTCGGGCGCCTACGACAAGCTCGGTGTCTTTTCCTGTTGCCTTTCTCTTTCGGACGAGCGTGTTGGCATGCTTCCAGTCTTCCTTGGTAAGATTCTTTCGCATTTTCCAAGTCTCTAGCTTGCGGATGTATTGTGCCTTTCTAAGCGACGATTGATCAGATCAGCATCCCTTAATTACGCGGATGAGCCAAGCGCAACTACTCAAAGTGCATGTCGCTGCTCAATCAACAAAGAACGGGAGACTTACGTGGGGTTAAAGGCATGTTTTCCCTTCATCCGATTGATGACTTCTTCCAATGTCTTGTCTTGGTCGAGATACAGAGAGCGTATGTGCTCTTTGTGCCTGTCCCACTCCGCCGTGGGAATTCTCGGCGCCCGGGACATAGTGAGTGGCACGAGGGGTGAATGGTGGAGGCCTTGAAAGCAACCGGGCTTTAAAAAGGATATTTCGAAATGGGAATGAGGGAGGGTTAAGGGTTGACTCCAGGTGTAGCTTGAATCTCTAGAGTCTTGAGTCTTGCGTCTACACAGTTGGATTGGGGCGGCCTCTTTAATAACTGTAGCCAGGCTAAGTGCCTGAGGCCAGCAAATGCTACCGGGCATCTCAAAGTGCACTTTGCCTCTGACCGAGACGCGGAACGCACGCAGCTATCGGCTAGGTTGGCGTGGTCCGGGTCCAATCAGGACGACAGGTACTGCCTCATTTTTAGTTGACATATGAATTTGCTTGGCCTTGTCCAAAATTCGCTACGCTTACTACTCCGCAATTGTGCAGCAGAGAGACGGAGAGATATGGCCGTGAATGGCTTTTGCCAAAATTCGATTTCTTCTGGCCCATGTGGCCCTTGCCGGGACACTCCTCTTGATCTACTGGGCCCTTGTTTCTGGTTGGTCATGCCCAGAATTCGCTTTTCATCGTGGTCAGATTACGGTTGTTGGGCAAGCCGCGTAGTCATGTGGCTGTGTCTAAGCCAAGTAGAAATGCCTTGTTTCTGTGATTGGAAGTTTGCCAAAATTCGCAAAGCCTGAGCATATATAGCAGTCTCCATTACCCCCATGAATTGAGGTTCTGTAGCCAAGCCCTGTTTCTCATTCTTACAATAGGTTCCTCAAAAAGACAATGGCCGTCTTAAAGGAAGCCATCATTTCCATCATCGGGGTCCTCATCAACGTCCCTGCAGCGACCTTGATTTTATGGAGGCTCTGGAGAAACTCCAGCTCTGAAGCATCCAAGTACTCACGTTAGTGCTCTCCCCTACCCCATACGCCACGTCTTCGGCACGGTTCCGAGGCCACATTATTGGGCTAATCAATGTCAATGTTATGTTTAGTGGAGGATGGAACTCTAGACGAAGTGAACAACCATAATCTAAACTCCCTGACCTCCAGAAGCCCTTCAATCGAAACAATTTCTGTTCGCAACGCAGTCAACTCCGAACCACACGCAAACTACAGAGCCCCACCTAACCAGCGCCCACCATTGGGGCTCTATGTATCGATATACCCGGCTTGGTAGGGAAGAATGGACGGATTTATTTTGGTTGCATCAGCTACTCATCGAACACCTACTTGTATATATTCTCACTTGGGTGTTCCATCAATTCAAAATATCTCCTCGACATGCGTTGGGGGCTTCGAGGTTCGAGGGTGGAGCATGTTCATTGAGGCAGACCAGGATTTCCACTTCTTCCACCGCACAATACATCTACTCGCTCCATTCTAAGTCCTTCACTAATAATCTTCTGCCTGAACCTCCCCTACCAAGTCCTGATGGCACTTGCCTACTGCTTGATTGAAGTTGACATGCCTTTGCTAAATTCCATTGTTAACGGGCTTGCCGTGGTATATGTGGCCGGCGATTGCGTAACACCTAGTGTCTCTGCAGGTAATCGGCATATCGGTAAGGATGGGGTTACAACGGAGAGTTGATGTTGCGGATGATGAGGTTGTGGTGGTCTTAGGCTCCGAAGACGACGTTGTCAGGTCTGGTGCACAGATGCGTGCGAAGACGGCTGGTGCATGGGCGACTACAGCCAGCAGTATGACAGCGAGGGAAATAAGAACTCATCATGCAGTGGTGCGTAGTAGAGGGGTCGTAGGTGGTTCAACGGACTGGTATCGAGACATAACGACATTTGGGAATCGAGGCGGGCACGACTGAGAAATAAAAATTAAGTAGTGAACAGACCGCTTCTATTTATCCTACGAACTATCTCACTTGGATGCTGAATGTTGGCGCTAGGGATAGAATTAGCAATAGTCTCCTGGATATCATTCCCAACTGGGCCATCGTTCTCAGCGTGGTGCCTTATTTAGTGAACTCGTATCTAGGCTCACCCGAGCAAAGGGGAAATCAGCCACAGCCAACGGTCACATTACTTGAGTCAAAAAATGTTTTGGAAGATCTGATTCATCCGTACTAGCGTGGAGTGCATATGCTAACAGCTGACCACGGCGCCACCCTTCCACGCTCAGTCAATGAACAACAACGAACCTTGGGATATCTACGACCTTGATTGGATATCCAATTCAGATAGACTCAGGCCCGGCTACTGTGAAGTCTTCGCCATTTAAATAGTGAGCCGAGGCAGTGCGGTGTATAAAATGGCTTCCACCAATGCAAGTTGGGTGTTGTTATCTGTTCACCGAGGACAAGTAGAAGTCTCATGTATGTGTAACCGCGGTCATTTTATAGTATAGACGTATCAAGAATGTCATAGATAAGGTAGCCTTGTGGTCGTTTTGAACAGACTCCATTTCTTGAGATGCCTTTCTCACTCAGTCGTAGACATCGGCAGGGCTACATTTAATGTCGCCTTCCGAATATCCTCTAGGAGTCAAGAACGAGCTCAATCATTAGGGATCTAGTAAAGGCCAACACAGACGTCACCCTTGACACGAGCAGTCAAGTGGACCTCGGCCTCGATATCAAGCTTGATGCCAACAAGGAGGGCAGCGGCCTTCTGATTGCCCTCATCGTCGGTGGCGCCCTTAAGGAGGCGGCCTATGATAAGTGTGAGAGGATATCCGAGTCAAGTGTCGAGTAGACTTACCGGCAGATCGGTTGAGACCGGTGGCAGTGGGCAGAGGAACAACGAACTGGCTCTGGCCCTGGCTCTCGGAGTCGGACTCGTAGTTCTTGGTGAGGCTGCCGAAGTGTTAAGGTCATGGGAGAGGGGGCTTGGGTCCTTCAGGTCGACAAGGAAGGTGGCAGGGAAGACTCACGCGCTGGGAGCAGACATCTTGGCTGGTGTTGGTTGAAGCGTTGGAAAGGTAAGTGGTGATTGTGAATAGTGACTGAGGTGTTTGTATTGATGGATTGGTAGTGATGGATTCTTTTCGTTTATGAGGGAGGTAAACAAGGTCTTATATAGGTGAAATTGTCTTGATAATGCAGCTCTGAACTGAAGGCTGTCGCCGAAAACATCCGAGACATTGCGTATGGCGTCTACCGACACGATCGGAATGTCGGCTTGATCCCTGAAGCCGACGCAAAGACAACAGCATCTAACCCAGCTTACCTCCACACACGATGAGTTGTCAAATAGCGACCCACGGCAAACGTACACTGTATTCTGCGTCGTGCTGATCTACGACGCGGAAGGCAGATCTCGCAAGCCCCACGAAGGTAGGAAATAAATGAATAAAAAAAGTGCTAGAAGCACCTTGCTTGACATGCGCTGCACATGCATGAAATCTGCCATTTGATTCGTGGTGGTTTCCGATTCCCCGCCGGAAATCTCCGACCCCGACCTCCTCGGCCCCAGTCTTGCTGCAAAACATTGAGGTATTCAGGGCGCAAGGTGATTTATCTCGTTCGGCTCTGTAAACCCTTCTGATCTCACAGCTCAGCGTGTTGTTCACATCGCCAGACTTGTTATACGCGAGTAATGCTGCCCAAAACATAGTGATTAGTTGGCTTAGCGACCGGACGAGAGGAAGAGGATGCAACTGGTCAACATGGGGCCGCTGCTGGCTCAGGAGGCAATGCATCTTTTTGGCCCCCCGCAAGTCGGCGCGTAACTGTGGATCTTGATCTCTGCCGACAGAGATTCCGGCTTCGTCGTCGGCCATAGCCGCAGGCCTGATCCTTGCTTTGCCCCGCTACAGAAGCTGGGGAGTCGATGTCGCGCTTGGCGAATATCGATAATTGGACACTTGCGCCGACCGATCATGGTGCGTAGTATTGTTTCGTTCTTCAGATTGAGGGTGCACGGTCTACGAATGATGCCATCTTAGCTGATCTCATGCTCGGCAACGAAGAGCCTGAACATTGCATCTGGTACTTGTCGTCTGGACTTGGTCCCCATAGAAAACCTCAGACGCCGCACTAAGCGGCGCATTAAATGCTAAGCGTCTACCTGTATCTTGTTGCCTATGTATCTTCCCTGAGAGACTATGGTATCGGTCGAGCTGGGAACAATCGCCCATCAAAGTATGAGATTATCTTGCTGATGGAGAGCTCCTCAGTTTGGCTTGGTGTTTGTGAGATAAAAAAAAGTATATAAAAAAGAGCTCGGAATTCCTCCTATCAACAAAGCGAGACCCTTAAAATTTTCTTCGTCACATTGATTGTCTTTGCCACGCAGTGTTAAGTCGCAGTCTGAGATAATTTGCAGATGCATGGATGAAAGAGGAGGCAAATAACATCATTTGTTTAGAGAAGTATGAAGAACATAATTTGCCGGGTACATATTCTTTGAATTTTGTAGTTTGTTGATGGAGAGCGCACTTCAGTGCAAAGGCCCCAGGCCGGACAGAAACACTTACCCGGGAGGTTCTATCGAGGGATTGGAAATAGGGACTTCTCCTGCTACGAAAGAGGAATCACGAGAAGGCAAATACTAACAAACATATCAAATGGTCGTTGATCATGCAATGGACTGCCATATGAACTCGGCTTCTTGACTTAAGCGAACATCCTGCTGATGCCCCCATATTATCCTATCGACGGCAGAACCAAAAAAGATGGCTTTTCGGAGGCTTGCAGAGGTGCTGATCCGCTGCACGTGGCATATATTCCGGGTATTCTCTGTCTTGTTGATTACCTATTGCGAATGTCTTGAGTTTGTACGGTGCATGTGGTATAAACTCTCATATTAAAATTAAAATTTGCTCACTTTCCTTTTCTACAGGTCAGTTCTCTTCTTTCCCTCATACTGCACATAAGCACAACGATGCAATAGTCAAGACCACCAAAACCCATAGTTGTACAAAAGAAATTACATATTGGTTTTCATCTTTCCACGCCAGGGTTTCATCTTGTACCCAGCAAACAGGACTTGGCATTGATTATTCATTCGCTCACCTTGTGTAAATATCCCTATAAAGGTACAGAGAAGCACTGTCCCACTGGTCATAAAACTATTAAAGGTTGCAGTGCCGCCAACTTGCTTCAACTCAACCAATCCACTAACAATTGGTTTGCCTTCCTTACCTAATCATTTCATCTATCCTGCATCAAGGAAGTTTCGTCTTGAATTGTCCGCTAGCTAAGTTGTATGTCGTGTACCGCTCTGAAAGATACGCTGCCAAGCCAAAAAGGGTGTACGACTCCGGGTTGAGCGCACTCTGATCCACCGTGATGATGTCTTTAGTTTGGAATGTGACGTCTTTGCCGGATATTTCATCAAACATGTCTACATACCGGGTCAGCTCTTCATGGCGCGATGTCTCAATCTTTTTGTGCAACTTACAAGCGAAATCCTTTGATTCACTACCGATTACCAAATGGACCACTTCGTGGAAAAGGGTTAAGGAAAGGCTGCGACGGGGCTGAACCAACTCATCTTCCGAGTTTATAGAATCGGTACTATTCAAAAGTCCGACTCGACCTAGGCCATCATTCTTTGGGCAGATGACTACTAGCCTCGGGTTGGTCTGCGAAAGGGTCGAGCCCAAGTTCTGTCCAGATTTGCATGCAAATCCTTTACCATGTGGCGAAAAGAAGTATTGCCGAAGGTCTTCCACCCACCATGGTTCTAGGGGAGATTGTCAGTTTTGTTATCCAACAGGATTAGGCCATCCATCTGCATTGCTAACCGTAGGGCGGCAATTTGTCCGGGTCCTTGGGGTTCCCATTACTATCCAGCGTAGCAAGGTAATATGCCGCGAAGAAGGCATTATAGGTTTGCCACAACGTCTGTTGCCCTTGAAATTCTCCCTGTGCTGGAAGGGAGACGTGGTCGGTCTCAATGTCGTCTACCCATTGTCTCTCTATTTGGAAACTAGTCAGAAAGTGTCTGTCACAAACGTCACCACACATAGAGAACTAACCTACTTGCCAGCCATCGCCACAGAAGAGCCAAGGAATTGTTGAGTGAGTTTCATGACGTCCAGAATCAAGTTAGACAAATGTCCAAAGCCTTTTGAATCTTGAACCCGGGAAAGTATACCCATGAACCGTTCTGTCTGCGGCCCTGCAACGTTGGCATCTGACCAATCGATTCCGAAGTAGGTATACATGTATTCTCGTCATCAAGATCTTGAGTTCACGTATGTCCGCCATTGACTGATCTGAGACTGATTCAAAGTTCTTGGGATTTAATTAATATTTGTGTTGTAGTGTTGGACCAGACAATAGCCCGACGTTCAATTCTGAGCCGACTGACTGTGAGACCGAGTCAGCTGAGTTGTGCGTACTCAGTACCTCTTATGCAATGTCTGTTAGTGGCACGAAGACAACCATTACCAAGACAGAGACCAGCTCTACGTGCGGAACGGTCTACGGGTGTGCGGTTGAAGATATAACCCGAAGCGCGACTGATGCAAGCTTCACCAGCGCGACCAGCTGTATAACTCCAACGTCGCCAGGAACCCTAGAGACATGGCCAACCACCTTAGACAATGAAAGCGAAATGCACGAAGCTGCAGACTGGGCACAGTCTCAACTTGACAGCGTAATTCACAGGGCCACGACGACCAACATCGCATCAGCCTCTACTACCACTGGCGCAACAAAAATGGGTTTGAGATGATGAATGTAAAGACAAAAAGTGTGAAGATGACGAGAATGCTCGCTGCGTGCCGATCTCGGAGTTATTTTAGGTCATCAACCAGAGTTGTCACTGTTTCCCGACAGCAACCACGACAGTCGCAAGCTCTGCTTCGACAACTGAATCGACTGCTTCTGCGACTGCAACAGAGAGTACATCACCGCTTGAAATCGGAGATGTTCAATGCTTTACTGAAGACTCGGAGCATGGTGCCATCGACCCAGGGACCCAGGATGACTATTCCACGGACTTTAGCGGCGAAGAGCCGCCTGATGGCTGGGAGTTTGACAAGAACTCGAGAAATTATGTTTGGTACAAAGAAAGGAAAGACGTCCGCTATAAATTTCAAGTCAAATGGATAGGAGGATGTGTAACAACGGTGAATGAGCAGGACATTAGGTGCCCTCTAAGCAGGGGTGGCCCCGACAGTGAAATTACAGCTTACCTGCTCATGAGGCGAAACTTTGAAAACTGTAAGTTTACAGCCGCTGTGTCGCTCCTACTGAAGTAGATGCTGACTTTTCATGCAGGTAACAACGGAGGGATAGGTGGAAAGACCCAAGTTAGTTGCTTGGAGTATTCGTTTGAAGGTGATTTGTAGATAAGCATATATTGTACGAATACAATTGAGTCAAAGATAGCTGCATGTCATTATACTTTTATTTCATTTAATTCCTTGATAATCATGTCTGTTCCCTTGATGACAAGTGTTCGTTGAAAGGCGGACAGCTCTATCGTCATATTTCTTTTGGGGATGACTCGTAACTATCTCCATGAACTGTTAGCTCATGGAGTGGTACCATTAAAGTGAAAATATTATGAGGGAAAAGTAAGTTCAATTATAGACATAGCTGGTAACTTGTTTACAGTCTTCGACGTCGCTTAAAGAAAGTCTTTAAGAGCATCGTCCAACTTGCGGGCTTCTCTGAGTGGAACAGCATCTCCCTTCTTAGCCAAGCCCACCCTATTATGCCAAACAACTTTCATTCCAGCTTTCGTTGCGCCCTCAACATCTCCCGCGCTACCGGCAACGAACAAGACGTCTTGAGCGTCGACACCCATCGCAGTCAAGATAGCCTGGTAGGCCTGTCTAGTGGGTTTGTAGAAGCCGCTCTCCTCTGCAGTGACAACAACATCGAAAGCATCCTGGCCTGCTCTGCGCGCTGCAATATGGCCCAGGGTTTTAGAACAGTTCGTTACCACGCCCAGTTTATACCCCTGCTTTTTTAACTGCTCCAATACATCGGAAACCTCAGGCCAGGGTTGCAGCTTCTCCCAGTCTCGCACCAGGGCTTCCGGAGCCGAATCTGGCAAGCCGACGTCGCTCGCGGCTTTGCTGACGAATTGCTCGTAGGGAGCATAAGCACCCGCGGCGAAGGTCAGCTCCAAGTAGCGTCCGCGCCAAAGCCTGCCCTCTGCCGACGTAGCCGAGGGAGTGGACGAGTCCCAAAGTGTCCAAGAGTCCAGCAGGGCGGTAAGGAGGTCGAAGACAACGGCTTTGGGACGCCAGCTGGGCGGGTTGACAATGCTAGTCTCGGACATGGTGATGAGGAGATTTGTGGGAAATAGGTTGGAAGGTTTTGAGAAATGTCTTTGGAGTGCTATGCAGCAACGACTGTATCGAGGAGAAATGTGAAGTGCTGGGAGAGATGTGGGGATGAGCAGACAGTAAGATATACCTAAAGAACTTCGCAACCTCATCGGAAGCCGGCACTGTCTCATGATGAGATGGCGCACCCACGCACTTCATTCGGTATAGCCTATCGATCGAGAACTTGCTTGGTGTGGAGAGATGTCGCACTCGCGCACCCCATTTGGCAGGTTGTCGACTAAAACCCCTCAGTGTATTCATAAGCGTGGACAGCCCGTTGATCCCTGTAGTGGTGACTTGGCAGCAGTGGCATCTAGTCTACCCCACTACGCTTAGTACAGTAACTGTATCACGAGGTTCGTTTATAAAGCGGCTGAGAGGATAAGAGGTAAAACCTTGTCCACTATCTGAAGATTTCCTCACCAACTCAACTGCTCTCCAATGCCCGCCATGGACGTACCGCAGAGACCATCACCGCATGTCGACGACTTGCGCCGCAAGTACATCGGCACAGATATCCTGCAGCTCCCGAAGCCAGCCGTGATACTGGACCAGGCCAAAATGAAACGACACTGTCAATCCCTTCTAGATGCTGTGAACTTCCTCGGAGTGGACTTTCGGGCGCACGTCAAGACGCACAAGGTATCCAGTCACCAACATGTCGCCTGTTTGCCAACGGTACTAACTGAGTGGCCTGACCAATGAAGGGGTCCGTCTGCAAGCCGGAGAAAGAGGTAAAGAGGTCAGATTGGTGGCCTCTACGGTTGCTGAAATTGAGCATCTGCTCCCCGTCCTGCACGAATTCCGGGATGCTGGTCGCCAAGTCAACATCCTCTATGGCATCCCACTGCCGCCCTCCCAAGTCGATCGGCTAGCTGCTCTTGGTCGGCGACTGGGTCCAGGCACCATTTCCGTCCTTGTCGACCACGCATCCCAGCTCGATCATCTGGCTCGCTTCTCCGAACAAGTAGGCTTCCCTGCTGGCGTGTACTTGAAGGTCGACACTGGCTATCACCGCGCCGGCCTCCCTCCCGCGGGCATCAACAAAGACAACTTGGTCGCTAGACTGATGGACCTCGAGAGCCAAGCCAAGGCTAGCTTCATCGGTCTTTACTCGCACAGCAGTCTCAGCTACAACGACTCTACACCGAAGCAGGCCATGGCCAACCTTGAAGGGGAGATGCGCGGCTGCCTCGATGCGCTGCGTGAAAATGCGCATTTGTTTCCGAGCGACAAGGAGATTACGGTTAGCGTCGGGGCCTCGCCTCAAGTAACGGCAGTAGAGAATCTGGTGGGACCGCAAGGTACCTTGTCGGAAGACGCCGAGCATCTGCGACAAACTATGCAGAACATCGTGACCCAGAGACCGAGTGGGTTTCGCACCAAGCTGGAGCTTCACGCTGGAGTATACTCTATCCTTGACGTGCAGCAGCTTTCCACTCACTCCCGGGCTCACCTCGGCGACTACGAAGACGAAATTGCCATTTCCGTGGTGGCAGAGGTCTGCAGCGTCTACAACAACGCGGAGCGAGAGCAGCCCGAGGCGCTTGTGGCAGTGGGGGTGTTGGGCTTGGGCCGAGAACCATGTGTAGCGTACGATGGTTGGGGCATTCTCGATCGCGAAGCGTACTCTCCCGACAGCTCCAAGCCGAAGCGTCGATTGATTGTCAAGCGTGTGAGTCAAGAGCACTGCATTGTGGCATGGGGTCAGAAAACGGTTTGCGAGGAGGATCTAGGATCTGAATCCCTGCCACCGATACCTCTTGAAGTGGGCCAGAGCATTCGCATCTATCCCAACCACGCCTGTGTCACAGGAGCCTTGTATGGCTGGTACTGTGTCGTGGATTCGTCAGACGATGGACGGCGAGTTGTGGATGTTTGGATCAGGGCGTGTGGGTGGTAGAGTAGATTTCAATATTCCGGTAATCAGGTATAATTATGAGACCTGCTTACTTGTCCATCTCGTTGAGCCTTTTCTACCAATGCTATCTGCTGATCAATCTACGTACGTAGTAGTTGTAACGCGTAGTCTTAGCTGCAGTGTATATTCGTGACAGGATGTCGTCGCTCCCGCGCACCAAAAGGGGCAATGGTTCAAATGCACTCTTGTTCGTCTTGATCCGCCAGAATCGAAGCCCACGTCCGTACCAATAGACGCAGAGCGTTCCCGCACACCCGAAATAGCAAGGTCGAGATATAATCTACCCTCTTCGAGTCATTGTGCCAGCTGGTGATGATCCTGAAATTGTTCTTGTGCACTAGAAATGATGTGGACCTTCGGCATCATCAAGGCGATGACTGAGGGCTAGTTTTCATTGCCACTCAAGGACATGCCTGGAGCGATTCAGGAAATGTAATCATGCTGGGAGACTGAGTCTCAAGCTGATATATATGCGTACAGCTCTCCCGTTGTTCTACATCTCCCGTAGACCAGTAGAGAACCGATAAGCTGGCTGTGGTAGGAGCCAAACTTACCACTGCCACCTCCATCGTTCACCGTCTGGAACAAAGAAAACACGTCCCGCCCTTTCATGCGCTCGTGGTTGACAAGCCGCAATGCGTCTAGAATTTGGAACACGGGAAAGTTGCCTTCTTCGAACTCATTTCCCTTTAGATGCTCATCTAGCCATGCCTGTATCCAAAGCCCAGTGGCGAGGCTGCGAGAGCGGAGGGCGCAGGCGAGCAACAGTCCGGCCAAGCCAATCGTGTAGACGTTGAGCCGGATGCATTCCTTCCAACTGATTCCGGCAGTGATGCGAAGGAGAATCAGAACCCAAGCTTCAGTTTCTTCGTACATGTGATCAATGTTCGTTCCGATAGGGCTTTCTAAACTTTGTAGCGGTCCGGCGCATTGCATAACTCTGGCGGCGACGTAGTAAGCAAAATCCATGGCTGAGTTGTGTGAATTGAAGCGGATGGCTTGAACTTTCAGGCCCTCTTGGTCGATGGCCTTCTGGTGCCGGTGGTTTTCCATGACCTGGGGTAGATCGGATGTTGGAAGAGAGGCATACCAATCGCCCAATTTTTCAGACTGATAGTTCATCAGGGCAACATATTTCCTCCATGAAAGTCTGTGTCCAGGATTTGCTGCTTCAAGAGCAGTTGAAGGATGCGATACGCTGTCAGATGCCGCTTTCCGGTTGTTGTCTATTTGTTCATCCCAGCGGGCAACTATGGCTGCAGTGTTAATGCGATGAGACTCGCAAAGCATCGAAAGAATAGAAGCCCTCCGATTGTTTGCCGGGGTCGAAATGGCTTCCAACTCGGGGCAGAGCAAGGGAACGGAGAAGTCGCGATGGAAATCCGGAGTGCCGAAATATGCTCTGCGCCACCAGTTCTGCATCTTGACCTCGACCCAAGCAGCAAGCAGGCCAGAGCCGTGAGGAATGACACCGTGATTGTGGTTCGTCATAAGCTTTTCGACAGCTGTGGAATGAAGACGAAAGGCTTGGAAATTTCCCATTGACGACTCCAGGAAGCAGAATAGGACTAGCACAGCTAGACCTAGGATCGGATAAGACTCAAACTCGTGGGGACTCCACCATGACATTTTTCGCATGGCAGAGCCGTAGAGCTCACCACTTAGACACTCATGGCCAGCATCCGGACGAAAGCAAAGCCCTGGCGTGTCTGATGTCTCGAAGAGCTTTCTCTGTGGTAGCGTCCGACTGAGACGACAGGCCGAGAGGGTTGCCATGATGTCTGTAATGAGTGATGACTGGCCGCAAATAACCTCGATGCGGTGGAACGACAGGTGCAGCGCGGGCAAGCACCCATCTCTCCAGATGCCCATGTAGAAGTTTACTGCGTGATTGGCGTCCTGATGGGGCAGAAGAACCGGTGGCATGTAAAGGAGCGTGTGGTGGCTCGACTCTGAGTTGAACTGCTGCGAATGAACGGATGACATAGAAGAGAGCTCGGAGCTCAATTGCCGGCTAGTTCTAGTGTCATGGGGCAGAATACGGGCATCGGTAATGGTTGCTGTGTCGGTTTCTCTAGTCTTCAAGTACCTCCCGGCTTTGCGAGATGGGCTCGAGACATGGCGAAACTCGAATGTTGGGGAGACCTGCCCGCATAGCTTCCCGAGCTTCACACAGCTGCCACAAGAAGGCTTCTGTTCGTCGCACTGCGATTATATCAGCTGCGAAACATCAAATGGCATAAATATTCCAATGATGCGCACCTTTTTTCGTCTTCGCCTGCAGCCCTTGCAACCTTTGCGAGAGCGGCAGATGTTGGTCTTCTTCAGACGAGCCGGCGCCGGTTTGTACATGACAGGAAAAGCCGGCCCCAAGAATGAAGATTTTAGTAAATGCCAAGATGGTAAGGAGAGGACGTCTAAGTCGAAAGATGAAGTAGTAAGCAGAATGAAACTGGATGAACAAGAGGTAAATAGTCGTGAGTTAGTAATGGCTAAGCCATGAGCACGTGTCGAGAGATGCAGCAGACCTCACTTGTACTCTCCTGATTGGTCCGCTTGCGTAGTCTACATATTTTATTGTAGGTGGATTTTGACGCGGATCGTCGCACGTATTCCCCACAAGTTACTCTTAGTTGTACAGTACTGTACTTCCCATAGCATAAAGTCTTGATAGCTGTAAGCGGTGTATTCTAGTCAGCTGAAGGCTACGATACAATGTTTCGAAGGGAATTACAATGTGCCTGGCTGCCGATCCTACTAGGGGGCGGAGTCTCAGCCAATAAGATACGAAAGCATATCTGTGCTATTCAACACTCAGCCGACTGACACTTGAGAGAGACCGGTCGCTGCCTGATAGTTTGCATTTTGCGGCTGAGGCATTTCGGGGGTTTTCAGCCTCTACATCTCTTTGGAATTCCACATCAGCTGGCGATAGAATACGTACCTAGATGATGCGTGCACTTCCGCCGGATCGATCAGCAAACGAAAGCCGGCATAATCGTAGGATGTCGTCTTTCGGCTTCTACGGCAACCGCAGACCATACTGTTATGGAGCGTGTAGTTAGAGCAAGAAGGAGATGGACATTTCCGATCCCCCTCACATGGAATATCCGAGCTCCTAACCCTCACTGGATCCTCAGGTGCTTTTCAGGCCAGTACAGTGAAGAAGTACATGTTACAGACATGGCCGTCCGGCAGTGCCGAGATTATCTAAGTTCTTGAACGAGTTTTGAAGATAGCCCCGGACTCACACATACTGGTAAATCGCATGGCTCCATCTCCAATAGCATATGTATAACCTCGTAAAGTTACACTAACAGACAAGACTCACGTTGTTGCACTTCAAATCGCTTTGGGTTGCCTCGTTACAGTCAAGGGGAGCGCAATGGATTGCGGAATGCGGCGAGCAACTGACGTGGCTATCAGCTGCGCTGGATGCCTCATGTCAAGCGAATCCTATTAACTGCACACCCTCGGCAACATAGCGAGCATTGGAACATGATCGAATGAATGCGCCCTCGACGAAAAGGGAGTGCACAATCAGCCGATTAGTTTCGACATCGAGGTTCAGGAAACCAGGATTAGAGCAAATGTGACAAAGCATTGTAGCTTTCAAGGTACAATAGGAAACTAGACTACGGTGCTGGATTCTCCAAGAGCCCACAGCCCAGAAGATTTGACGGGCCTCGAGATTGATTGGGATCGTCTGTCTATGTCAGGCGTGCCTCGGGAGAAGTTGGCCGCCGTGAAGAGTCTTCGAGTTTGCCTAGCATCTCGCACAAACAGCATTACCAACTACAAACAAAAAACCAGGACTCAAAGCTGTCGACCTAGAAACGGTGGTTCTTGCTTTGGGACGTATTGTTTGAGGGATCCGAGTGGCCGAAGTCGGCTACCTGGACTCCAAACTTTCAGAAGAGATCAGCCAGTTCCGCGAATACTGCCACCGATACGGCCCTACGAAAATAGAAGAAGCATTGGCAAACGACATCTCTAACACGGAAAGAAGGGAGCATTTATTAAGAATAATTGAGAGCGCTATGGCGTCTATTTTCGGTGACTGGTACTTCAATCGCGAGCTTAACGTATAACCACCTCGTCCTGCGTCATCTACAAATCACAGCAACAGTCACATCACCAACCACAGCAGCAGCACATAGCCACCATATTTTTAACCGACACCGAGCTATTCGTTAGACAACCGCACTTTTATAAGATAAATAGCGCTTCCTGTCGATACTCAGATTCCTAACTCGATTTTGAACTCCATCTGGGATGCGACATCTCAACTTTTCGGTGATAGTCCAGGACAGAACAGATCCAGCCAGAACTAGATAGGACTTTGAACGAACACCCCTAGTAATGGGTGGTTCGTATGATTGGGGCTCCACGAACTGTTGAGACTTCCACGGACCAAATTCGGACCAGCCGCTATTCGACTCAAATGATTTAAGCCCTCTGATGCTCATTTTCGACTAACTACCACCTAATGGTTACGGGGCTCTATTTGACCCCCTTGGAAGATCAAACATGTCTTGAGTTTGAAATTATCTCATGGATAGGTCGGGTTTAGTCTCGTAGCTGGGAGATCAAGATACAGAAGTCAACATTTCATACCTTACGCTACGCGTGGGCACATGAAAAAAAATAATTTGCGCGGGGGAGCTTTGAGCCGGTAGCCTTACGACGGGAATGAATATCTGTTTTCCAACGTTTCTAGTAGAAGGAATAAGAGAAACATTAGAAGACAGGATTGAGGCATCAATTTAGTTACAAGAGACTTTTAAGCCAGCTTGATGCAGCTGGAGCACACTCATTTATACTCCTTATGTTGCCATCTCCTTGAGGAACCGGGCACTCAGCTTCCAGGTACCCCAGACTGTGAGTCCAAAACCTGCCCATGTGAGTAGGCCCCGCGCGATTATGACTGCTTTAATGATGGTGAAAGCTTTCTTCTCGTTCATTCGCGGAAACGCGGTGTCAGGGACGTCTTTTCCAAGGAATTTGCACAGAGGCGCCCACCCATCCTCGGCTTTGAACTCCAGGACCTCTTTTCCACGTTTGCGAGCTTCGGCTCTAACATACTCGTAATAGGCCTCGTACCACTTTGCGGTGAATATATCCTCAGTGCCGATGTTCCTCTTAGACCAGGTGAAACACTCCATGTTCAGGGCATACCACAGCCTGTCGTTTTTCCAGAGCATTCCGCTCCATCTGAACCATGGAGTGAAGAAGAAGCCAAGGCTATCTGAAGCGCTTCGTGCCCATACCTCTGGACTGGGGCGTCCATTCAGTACCACCTTGGCATCGGGATACATGTCCATCAGGTCGGCGGCAAAGAAGACGGCAGGAAGGTCGCAAACAGCGACGTGGCCATTGATAAGCCCATGCAGCATTTTTTGCCGTCGATTAGTGTCCTCTTCAGCCACTGTGTCCAGAAGGAGCTGCTGGCGGGATGCGTGTGGGATTATTTCCGCCATGTGCAGACACGGGGTGAAGCCGAGCTGTTCGAATGCTGCCTGCATCGATGACGTGGCGGCGCGTGGAGCTCCAGCTCCGATCAATAGGAGAGGAGTCTCATGGTGCACGGGTTGTTTCCGTGAGTCTGTGATAAACCGGACCATGTTGGAGAAAGAGGTTCGGCCGATCAGGCGATGGTTGTGGAAGAGGAAGAAGACTAGGGGCGGGATAGGAGACGAAATAAGTACAATATACAATAAGCATAATTGCCAAGCGCCGATCATGTGCCACGTACTCGTTCTGTCTAGTACAGGAAGTCCGTGTTGAGGCTAATCACAATATTGAGGCTTGGCTCGCCGTCAGCTGATGTCAGATTTAAGCTCCTTTCAGAGAAGTAAAAGCAGTAAATAATCTAGTCTATCTAGTCTGGAGAGACATGCCGAGAAACTTGTTTGGCGTTCGCCACCAATCTTGTCGATCTAGTTCCGAATGGAGTAACAACCGCATTTGTACGGCAGCCTTTACGCATCAACGACTAACAAACCTAGGGTCTACTCTCAGACATCCCAGTCTGGCAAAGCCATGGGCCGTACCCTAATCCACCAACTACGGCGAAGATAGCTGCCCATCTCCATCCAGCCTCCATGAAAATTTGCCCAGCCAATCCGTCGACAGCCTCAGCATCATTGACCCGAGGAAACGGCGCATCTGGAATTGGCTTGCCCAGCACCTTACACAGCGGGACCCAGCCCTCGCTCAACCCCATGAGATAGAACTTGGAAGGCGGCGTGACTTCCCCAACGTGTTTGTTGTGCTCCTCCATTCGGCCTAGATTCTCATCAGTATTTTTATTGCATTCAAGGCCGTCGGAAGACTCACGATCAGTCATCGGTCCCCATTTTTCTTCTTGCCTGCGAGGAAACCCGCTTGTCGGTTTATTTGAACATGGCTTGTCATGTCACACGCTATCGAGCAACAGTCAAAAGAAGGTTCGTAAAACTCACTGTTCCAAGAACTGCGTCACCAGTTTTGGATACCACCTTTTTCCCGGCACTGGCGCCAGGAACCAGTACAAAAAGCCTGCTCCCGCTTGCTTGGTGACTGACTCCCAACTCTTCCACCACGTCGCTTGATTGCGGTACACACAAAAGACCTCCGCATCTGGATACAATTCCAGCAGTTCCGGCACAAAGCAGCTGCCGGGGGCGTCGGTGATGGCTACAAAGCCCGCGGTAGCTTCACGTAGGAGCTTGAGAAGACGGGGTCTGTCGTGTCGCGCCGCGAAGATCTCCGACCAAAGCTTTACGTACGCTGAGGGCAGTTGAATACACGAGTCAAGGCATCAAGGGACAATTCTTAGTGAGTACATACCATCTTCGCGACCAAGGAGCTGCGTGCCGCCATGCATCACGGGTCCATCGAGAAGCATCTCCAAGGCCAAAGCCACTGATAGAGTTCCAGTTCTGGAGTAGCCCGCGCCGATGACCTTCAGCGTTTGTGTGGGGTCATCCGGGACTGAAGGCACACCACCCATTGTGAATTCAAACAAGGAATAATTGATTCAGATGGTTTCCGGTTCGTTGAAATAGATAAGGAAAAACTGAGGATACGAGTAGTGTACTGTCAAGCTAAGCAGAGTGTTGTTGTTGTTGTTGTATTGTTTAACGCCGGTGCGTTCCTTTATATAGGACAAAGGGCGCCTACCTAACTGTCTACATCTCTAATTACAGGCCCAGAATAAGCTTTAATAAGGGGGATCAACAGTTCAGATAGGGGAGGTGCTAAGCAGAGTGTGTCCGGGCATTTAACATATTCTTGAACTTATTATTAGTACAATCTATAGACTATCTACTATCGTGATAAATACAAGTCTTCTAGTGGAGAACAGTCATTTTCAGGTGTTGAGCTAAGCCAGAACTCACATCAGCACTAGGGATTCACCAGCCGTCTTGCCAAGAGACTATACCCAATTTAGTGACATGTGCCGCTACGTGGCACGCTCATGGTGTCGTCAGGATAAGGAATGCCCTCTTCATTAGCTTTACACAATAATCATTCCTAGGCTAAGGATGACATCAGGATATGTGAGGAGTGATTGGTGATCTACACCAGACAAGAGTGACTTAGGCGATGATCTGCGCGAGTTTAAGCTAGACTATCCCTATGAGTGAGCAGGAAGTCTCATGGCCATGGGGAATGCCAGATATCCAACTCACATAGGCTTCCTCCTGGAAATCTACAATAGGCATCTCCCATACATGAACTCCAATAATCTTAAGCCCAAAGAATTCCGCAAGGTGAGTATCAGATTCATGCACACTTTTGAAGAATGTGTTTTAAACTGCTGACGGATCTGTACAGCATGAGTGGCCACTGAAACATGAGCAAGTATGAATTTGAATTACTCGGCCCACTGAACTATGATATCTCAGATCTGAGGAGTTTCATGTATGGACACTAGCGGCTTTGCATGTTTGGCAAAACAAGGCATGAAGGAACTTCTACAGGTCAAGTTCTCCCTTTCAGGAACAAGCCCCGGCGGCGGAACGGGTTCTGCTGTTACTATTTTTCTTCGTGGAGTAGGGATTGGCCGAGAATGAACAGTCACTTGTTTGCTGCTCAGATGTGATGTATCTGGTCGGGGAAATTACTGGTCGGTATTTCCCCTAACCTACTGCCAATGAAAACCTGGAGAGTTTCTCCTCGAGGACAAATTTACCTACAGGCAAGGAATGGACTTGACCTGGAGGAAATCGACAGAGTTAAGCTGTGTTGTCGTTCTCGACTTCTTCGTTTTAGCGAGCCTATGGTCTCCGAGGTTTCACCAGGTTGTCTCTTGCCATTCCATGAAGATGATTTCTCCCACTTCATCCACATATCGCACAAACCAACGAACTACCAACGAACTAGGCCAACAATGAACAAGAAAATCGACCAACTTCATGCTCCTCCACCTCTTGTCCCCCCACCTCCTGCTCTCCCATTACTGGCCTGCCCGATCCAGTTCAGCCTCTGGGCTCTAGCCATGGTCATGTTTGAGATTGGCCCTGACTTTGTCTCCCTGGTTGCCAAATGGTCCAACGCCGCCCTTTCCCACTGCCCGAGCCGCCTTCAAACCTCGTCGAGTGTCGGCAACCCCCTCTAAGCAGCCGACTGCGTCACTAGTTCCGAGGCGAACACGGTTGCCTATGGCCTGGGAATACGTCTTGGTCTGTACCTCCACTGATTGGCGGTCTTTGCCTACCAGCTGCCCATCCAGTACCGTGAGGCACATACAGCCTTGTTGTTTTAACTCGCCCTAGTCTGTTCCATGTACGCTGCATCCTAGACATGGAGCTTGTACTCTTTTGCTACATGTTCTTCGGAGGCACCCTTGTCGACAAGCCTTGGATTGCGCAAGTGGCATCAGCGTGGTTCTACCGGCTGTACATGAGCTGCCAAGTCCTGCTCATAGTCATCTTTGGCCACATGCTGTGGTTTTGGGCGTCGGGAATGGATACGTACTACCCGCGACTCCTATGCAAGACGACATTGATGGGCTTTCTACCGGTGATGACTACTGCCTCAATCAGCATTATGAGAATGATGGTGGGATCCATGGTGTCGGCAGTGCAGCTACTAATCACTTCTGTGACGGTTATGCCATTCTTGGATCTATTTCTCCCTGGATACATGGTCTGGGACGAGTATGTTTCTCACATGTCCTTGCGCTTATTCGTCTTGACGCTAACGCTATGCACAGGGACGTAACAGGCAGCAGGGTGACCTGCTAGTTTTCGTTGTAGAGGTTGTCGTGGGTAGTCACCGCGATTGAGCTGAGACTCTCCTGGAATCGCGTCCAGGGTGCCTATATTCTTGATTCCCCTGAACAACTCATCCCCTTGATCATTGGGGCTGGAGGGCTGGTATCTATGTATGTGAAGTACCCGGATAACTTTCGACGCGCGTTGACGGAGGGAGAGGAATCTCTCAGCGTCACTGATGGCACCGTCTATGAATAGTGTTGAAATGCAGAGTAACTGCCTTCTAGGTAATCCATGAGGTTCAAATGCGTGTCACTCCGAAGGAGGCTGCCTTGACCCATATTCATGGTGATGCTGCTATGCGGCGTTCTTGGTTTTGTAGTGGTGTTATAAATAGTATTGCTCTTGGATTCATTTCTTCTCCCAAGGATGCTCAGTGCTAGGTACTGTTGCTCGCTGCTTCTGGGATCTGCATGAAGATCCCATCTAGCCGCGGCTGGCTATGGCAAAGAGAGCGATTGCCTCTTCGTTCACTTCGGCCAAGTTAACCACCCCAACACGAACTATTTGTAGACTGGCCTACTTATATTAACCTAGGGTCTGGTTGCCACTAGTATCGGAAAACAGCGCTGAAAGCAGAATTTGGTCGATATCGGAGTACTTCAGACTGGACAGGTCCCCGGCTAGATTATCTAGCCACATGATATTGTTCACTTGCTCCATTGAGTAGTCATTCCTGGTTTCATGAAGCGGAACGATGGGATAGAGCTTCAGGATATCACTCAGGTCCGAGGCGCACTTCTCCTTCCACCTTTGATGCAACAAAATCAGGAGAGACGCAGTCTTTAACGCCTCCTGGGTTGCATCTGTAGAGTAAACCGCCGCGACGTTGCTGAGACACTGCATGGCGCCTTTGAGCTGGGAGATTGTTGAGGGCGTGTCTATGGCGAGTAAGACGCAGACAATCTGGAGAGGTACGTTGGCCATATGATGCCACGGAGCACGGGCTTCTAAGATTGCCTGAGACGACTCGATGCCCTTGGAAGTGATTGAGAGCATCTGGTCAAGGACAGGTCCAGTCAAGGAAGCATTCATCGACTGCAGTCGACGGCATAGACAGAGTGCCAGGTTGCACTGGGCCATGACCGAAGGTGGGCTCGAATGAACGCGGTTCAAGACGGCGGACAGAGCAGTTTCCAGCTCGGAAACGGTTGGTGCTTTCTCGGGATCAAGTGCGGCCGAGTACGGTAGGAGTTCCATCAACTCAACCGTCTGATCCCCGGGCCGCGCAGAAGGCATGATGACGGTGGCGTTGCAGAGCGTGACCCTCGAGCGGCCCATGTCGAACGACATCCAGATGTTGAGATGCTGTGCGACGGCCACGAGCCTCCTCCGAAGTTCTGCGTCGACGTCGTCCCGCGGCGACGGGAGAAGGGATTCGGTACATGGCTCGCAATGCAAGCCAGCGGCCTCTACCATGTGCATGAGGATGCAGCTGGCCATCCATGCCGTGTGATGGGTCCCGGCCACTCTCAGATACACGACGCGGAGCACCCAGGCCGTGATGCTGGGAACGGACGGAATTTCCGATATCCCTTGCTCCAGAACAGTTCGTGCAGACTCTACTAGGTCGAGTTCCACCGCCACGGGCTGTACTTGTGAGTACAAGTATCCAAGTGCGGCTATACCGCATAAGACAGTATCATGCGACGTATCATGCGACGCTCCGGAATTGTCGTTGGTCCATCTGTCTTCAATATGTAGCTCGACGTCTTGGCTGTCGACGAAGCCATAGATGGGATCAACCTGTTCGAAATAAACGGTTGCCAGACGCTGCATTTCAGTCTGAGAGAGCATGTCCGGGATATGTCGGAAAACCGGCGTGTGCCCCGTCTTCCGTGCCCCGAGAAAGGCATTCCAGGCGAAGGTATGCATCCTGGGGGCATTCTTCGGATCTAGTCTCAGAGCCAGTCGTCGTAGAAACGCAGGTGCAGAGTTGGCTTCCAAGGAGCGAATGTGGTTCTGCGAAGTGGTTGCCGATGTCCCGTTTTCGCTACGGGGAGGCTGCGGACTCGTCTGTGCCGGCGAAGATGCGTCTGGATCCCGATCGGGACGCTTTCTCTTGGTACTGCTGGATGCTCCCTGGTAGCAGCAGTCGTATTCGAAGCGGACACAGGTGCTGCACGGCTGGGCGCCGTCACACTTGCGCTTCAGGCCTCGACATGTCACGCAGGCGAGCTTTGAACGCTGGCGGCCCTGCAATGCGGACATGGCAATTATCGAGGTATCCTGAGACGAAACTCAAGCGACCCATGACCTAGCACAGATGGCCGCTTTTATGGCCTTTTCGCTCGCTGATTCATCAGCCCCATCAGCCCCATCAGCTCTGATCACCCCTCACCTCACCCCCCTTTAGCTGAGCGGCAGCCCGGTGCTGCTCTTATTCCCATTTCTAGGCCCTCAACCTCAGAGTATAGCTAACACTCTACGCCTAGGCTTTAAAAGGAGTATGGCGAAAGAGAGCAATATTATAAATGGTGAGTTAGTCTATAGGACGCTTTAGCCTGTAGTAGAGCGGAATTATAATAAGATGGTGGAATTATAGCTTGAGTGAGTATGTGCCCAGCTAAGAGTGAGGTCAAGTGATAGTTATTTTGGGTCGAGACCACGGACACTTCGCAGGTAATCATGTCCGGGAATAAACGAGCTCTTGTCTTGAGCACTCTCTAATAGTTGCACCAACATCACACAGTATAAGAACAAACTTCGAGAGTGGAAGTTTGATACAAAGTACAACAGACATCGGGCCTCTTGGAAGAGAAACTATAAGCATCCCACACGTCAGTCTGCAGTAGCGGACCAATCGCTGGCTTCTCCGGTGAATGACCATCATTTCCAAGCTCCTGGCGCTCGAAGCGCCGACGATAATCATCTCCAAGCTGCTGAAGCTAGCCGAGCCGTCGAATGCTTTTTCCAAGCTCTCGATGCTCAAGACGCCGACGACCAGAATTCCCAAGCTGCTGATGCGGGGCGCGCCAATACCACGAATGCTACGCGCCAGGCTTCGGCAGACAATGACGAGAATTGGCAGCTTTCTTTCCCTCTCAGACACTCCCTCGCCGTATCCCACGCTGTCGGACTACCATCCGGTCGATCGGCCACGCCGCCAATATCAATTGCGGAACGAATCTTTTCGTTGGCTCAACAGCACATTGGGACATCTTTCACTCACGGCGTTTGGAAGGTGGATAGCAGTAACGTCTGAAAGAGCACGATGTTGATCGGCTTGTCTACGAAATTGGAGGCATGGAGATCCAGGCGCGGACCTTCAACAAGCATCGATGTCATGGTCCTACAGCAGAATTGGCTTCAAGAGAATGGCGAAATCAAGGCGGCAGATGAACTAAAAGCAGAGATCAGCAGTATGACCGAGAGAATCGATACGGACTACAGTGGGGGTGAAGCAATATCGTAAGTTCGTTCCAAGACAGACAAGACTTACAGCCATTAAACCTAGTCCTAACAATAATGTATAGCACAATATGCCTCGCTAAACGATATCAAAGAGGTTGGGTCCTCCCAGGTCAATGCTCGAATCACCGAAAGAGCGCCCATCATTTCGAGAGAGGAGAAAGAAAGAACGATAGGTCCACCTTTCATTGCCTCTCGCCTAACGAAGCCGCCCAAAGCCATCGTCAGAGAGAAATTGTACGATCCAGACTCGGGTAGTGTAGTCGAGACACATCAGAGCTAAAGGTTGTATTTTGGTGTGCGGCAGACTCTTAGCTACTGAATTGGACCACCTTCTTACTTCACTATTGACTGCCGATCTGCTCGACCTCCAACAGAAGGTCGACTTCTCTATGAAGTATGGTCTGTCAACTTGAGGCTGTTCAATGTTAGTAGTCAACTGTCATGCTCATATGATGTTCTGCTGATCCCGTACGAAGCTGTGAGAGCACGTCGGCACACCGGTAACCCCGGGCGCGACTCCGGGTCTGGCTTCCCGTTACCGTGGATCGTCTCCGAAACGCGGCCGACCATATCTTGCAGATCGAGGACGCTGAATGACAGCCACGCCGGCGCAGCCGCCAGCACTTCGTCCACTAATCCAACCAGGTTTCGCCGTATAATATTTGGTCGCGGTGCGCTGCGTCATTGGGGACGTATCGTCGGTGGCGGGCTTTGCTCCTCGCGCTGCGCACTCAGTGTATACGCGGGTGGTTTGGGTTCTCTGTGGATTCTCCCTTAACAGATCCCACAATATCCTGCTCCGTCAGTCTTGACAACTTCCAATGCGTCCGAATAAAGTACTTAGACTTATTCCGAACCCTCAGGTCGACGTCGCTTCAACCCCCCTTGGGCCACCTTGAGTCGGGTGGTTTTCGTACGTCAATTATCCCCCGCGTGCTCGCCGGAGGCCTCGCAGTTAAAGGACTGGCGCCTTGAGGGTTGTAGAAGGACTATCCAGCTGGCTTAGTTACTAGAATAGTTACCAGAGGTGCGAGCCAGGTGTGAGAGGGAGCAAACAGGGGCTCATTTGTAAGTTGGCACCCATTTCCGAGGTTATTTTCCCCGCGTGATCGGCATAGCGGTAGGGAATGACGCTATGCCTTGGTAATTCATGCATATAACTTTACTAGCACAGGGTTATGTCGTAGCTACGTATAGGATGGGCTATACTTGCTCAAATGTGAACGCTCGTGCATATTCTACGGACTTGTGTGTATCAATATAGCCACGTCATCTTACCACACCGCTCTGACAGACGAAGCAGCACAACTAGTGTAGACTACTCCTCTTACTTGGCTGCTAGGTTCCACAGATCCGGGAAGAAATCGAAAGGTGATCCTTCCAAGGCTGGGGCGAGGGCCAAGCTAGCCGCTGTCCTCTCAACTCAGCAACTTTAATGGGTCTGAGGGTCCTGGAGAAGATATCCTTATGCTATCGTCCTAGTAAATTGTTTAGGTTAACCACGGAGCGTACATGGGAGTCGAGATGGACTATAACGGAGTTGGTTTCAAGACGGGGACGGGATAACCAAGGGAGGCAATGATAGAGGACAGTCCTCTGATCTGATGTTAACGCCGAGGACTATTCGTTATCATCATCACAGCCGTGTAGCAATGTGCTTCCATCCCTCACAGTCCCGCAAGCCATGCTTGAATCGCGCATTCCTCTGCTCCCTCTCCAGAAACTGGCCAACACGATCTGGCCGCCAACGCCAGTAATCCTTCCATTTGGTATCCAACGTTCCCTCCAGCGCCTGCACGACGTACTTGCCAACATTGGTGAGGTTCTTGAATGAATAACCCCTGCCACCCGTCGCGATGAACAACAAATCCGGCGCGGATTCATACCCGCCTGGGTCACCGACAACTTCACCGTCACCCCTGGAGGCTACCACGATGGCCAACCATCTCGCAACAAACTAGTCATCTTCGCTGATGGCAGCTACCTGGAGTTCTTCAACTGGTACGACATGCCACCGTCTCTGAACGATGAGAACTTGCCGATGAGGTTCTGGGGGCCCAAGACCCCGGGACTGATCGACTTTGCAATCACCGATACAACCCACTCCGCCGGGCAAAGCTCGCATGCCCTCGACATTGGTGTGTCCCAGGGATCTGCACGTTCCACAGTGGTAGTGCGTGCTGCCGAGGCTGAACAAGACATGAAGCGCATGCAAGAGAGGGGGGTTGGCTTCTCCGATCTTGTCATAGCCGTCAAGCCCGATGGCTCCGGCGGCGAGATGAGGCGCCCATTGGACTCCACGGGTATCGAGTCCACCATCTGGCTCGAAAAGTCAATGGGGAATTAGTAAAATGGTGGCGCGTATCTGCGTAGGTAGTTCGCCTTTTGCCAATTTCAGACAGCTTGCAGCAAGGGAGAGGATGTTATTTGGCTAGATTATAAAGAATGGCTACCACAAATTGAGTCCTAATCTATGCTTCTTCAAATTCATTGATTTTCTCGTAACGCCATATTGTGTTATAATCTTATCACGGACTTCTTTGCGCCTCCACTCGTCCTGTCACTTCCGAATTCCTTGGAGCTGACAATTGCACCGGCGCACACCGCTGCCCTCTATGACCGCACTTCATGCTGCCACCTGCAGATAATTGCCCTTGTCAGTGCAGCAGTGATTTGGTATCTTAGAAACTGGATGGCCGTTTGACCGGATCCCCCCTTTCTAAGCAGCTACCGAGATGAACAGGTCCAACCAGGAGGCTGAAGAACGGCGGCTGAAGGCAGAAGTACGGAATAAGTTGCATGAGATGATTTGCCGGGGTAAGAGAATGAGCACTTCTAAAGAGTGACGTAGATAGTGCAGCTTACCTGACGGAGGGTTGAGGGAGATGCGGCAATAGCGGGAATCACGGCTAGAACGGTAAGACCGGGAATAGCGGCAAGGACGGGAACCTCGACAACGTCACCACGGGTTCCCAGCTAGCAAAGAGCAAAGGCTTTCTACTCAATGGTATATAAATAATGAGGTCTGGTTGTTCAGAAGACATTTTTGATATTATGGCAAGTGTGTCTTTACCATCCTTGTAAGCCATAAATACCAGGTCTCTTTGAACACATTCAACTACACCACCATCCAATCAACACATCATCTCAAATGTGGCACACAAAGAACAAGAAATACGATGACAGCCTCTCAACGGATCTTGAACAGCCAATGCAACACAACCTAGGATCCCTCATGGCCAAACCCCCTCCCGACGGCGGCATCACAGCATGGGTGCAAGTCCTCCTCACGCACATCGTCTTCTTCAACACGTGGGGCGTCGCAAACGGCTATGGCGTCTTCCAGCAGTACTACTCGCAGACCCTCGACCAGTCGGAATCCGCAATCTCGTGGATCGGGAGCGTCCAGATCTTCCTCCTCTTCTCGCTGGGCGTGGGCGCCGGGCGCATCACAGATGCCGGCCACTTCCGCATCACGTTTGCCTGCGGCGTGTTCCTGCAAGTGCTCGGGCTTTTCATGACGTCGCTGTCCAAGACGTACTGGCAGATCTTGCTTGCGCAGGCTGTCTGCGTGGGCGTCGGGAACGGGTGCACTTTCTGTCCGGCTTTGACCATCTTGTCTCAGTACTTCAAGCGGAACCGTGCCTTTGCCGTGGGCCTTGCGGCTGCGGGCGCGGCGGTGGGCGGTCTTGTATACCCGGTTCTCATCAACTGGTTGCTCTTCCACGACAACGTTGGCTTTCCCTGGACACTGCGTGCCATGGGCTTCGTCATGCTCGCGACATATCTACCTTGTCTGATCTGGTTCAAGCCGCGTCTCCCGCCGCGCAAAACCGGGCCGTGGATAGATACCTCCGCCTTCCGGGAGCTACCCTTTGTGTTCTTCTCACTGAGCATGTTCTTCAACTTCTGGGGTCTGTACTTTGCCTTTTTCTACCTGGGGACTTTTGCTCGCGACCAGATCGGCATCGACATCGACGAGCCCATCTACCTATTAATGGTCCTCAATGGAATTGGCATTGTCGGACGCATTGCCCCAACCATTGTCGCCGATCGTTGGACAGGCCCACTCAGCATGCTGATCCCTATAAGCTTCGCAGCGAGCCTCCCCGTGTTCTGCTGGGCTGCCGTCGACAGCAGCGGCGGGCTGTACGCCTTCGCCGTAGTGTACGGGCTGCTTGCGGCGGCCCTGCAGGCTCTCTTCCCAGCAGTCGCGACGACAATGACGCCGGACCCCAATCGAACGGGAACACGAGTAGGGATGATCCTAGGCTTCGTCAGCATGGCTAATCTCACCGGCCCAGCCATCTGCGGGGAACTGATCAAGAGGGACGAAGGGGATTATCTAGGAGCTCAGATGTTTGCTGCTGCTTCTATCTTCCTTGGTGCATTTATGGCGCTAGCCTCGAGAACTGCAAAGGTGGGATTTACGTTCAGGGTCAAAGTGTGAGCGATACGATACGAGCACATTCGGCCGCTTTTGTGTACATTGATGTAGATTATACAGCGATCTAGAATAAATAAAAGTTACACGTATCTCAGCCAGAAGGGTCTAGTCCTGATTTACTTCGATGCTACTGGAAGGTGCAGCTGGCGCCGAGCTCGTCATAAACGTCTTGGTTTTCATGGGAAGCGTCCTTGCGTATTGAGTAGGCTTCACGTACTCGTAGCCAGTGGCGCCGCAGCTTGATGTCAAGGCATCGAAATCGGACGCAATTTCTTCGTCGTAGCCTATCGGCGCCTCTAATTGAACCTTCAAGGGCCCAAGCATACAGTCCTCACACTCAAGGCGTTTGTCGGACTTGGGACGGGATCTCCATTCTACCAGCTGCAAGTCGCATAGTTTTCCAGTGTCTCTGCTGGATGTCAGCCGTGTTCAGGGTATCTAGGTTTTAACGGCATGACAGACCTTTCCTTATAACAGTATACGTCGTACGAGAGTAGTAGTAAATCATTCCTGTAGGTCGCTAACGCTCGAATTAGCTCAACAAGGTCAGCTTGTTAGATACGAGAGCTATACGCACGCGGAAATATCTTCGACTCGTATTCAAATGCAATTGCGTCCTTTTCCGTATTGCATGCTGACTGGATCCTGGAACGAAGATTGACCAGACTATCGCGACAAGTTGGGACGCAAATTGCACCCACGACATCTTTCTTCATGACCTCGAAAATCATTTCGTTGCACAAGGTTAGATCAGATGCGAATGTTGTTTTATCACTGCGGATGCGCCGAGTACTTACGGATCGGGTGCATTAGCAGACAGCAAGATCGAGCACTCATGATCCGTGGAGTTCAACACCTCGAAACAGGCACCGCTCAGTTCCATGATATCATAAGGATACTGCCCTCGACTGAATTGTTAAGTAAAGGCCAAAAATGGAAGAGTGGCTATCACAACAACCAGCTGGGCGGACAGAAAAGATCTCATAATAGGCGTGCTAGGTTCAACGGCCGATGAAAGATGAGTGAAACAATACCGTATCACAGGCGGGCTACGGTGGCACTATATAAAGCCCCATCTAGCTGTTGTATCACAAGGTCATCAAAACCAGTCACTAAAGTTACCGCACCACAAGGTTATCGTGGACTGCGGGTCCTGCAGTGGGCTATCATAAGGTTCATTTTTCTGGATCAGGCTGTTCATCCGGCTGGATCACGCCGCCGATATAACAGGCAGACCTTTCAACCTTCTACATAAAAGTTTTCTTTCCAAATGACAGGTTTCCAGTCCCTTCTAATGAGATGGAAGGAACCCAATCGATGATTTCAAAGACCTTCCTTTGCCTTCAGATTAGATTAAAATTCGAGAGATTTGGGAACCTTTCCACCTCACTATATGTAACACTAGCTGAACTAAAAAGGAGTCGGCCAGGGTCGTTTTCATGGTTCAGCATGCCCAGCAAGGTTCGCATGCATACCTACAAACCTTTTAATCCACATATAAAGTGCGGCATGCATACTAAGATTGCACTTGCCAAACCAGGTGACTAGGTTAGCTTGTACAACTGAAGATCGAGAACATAATACTTAGAGGGAGATTTGCCGCATGGATTGTAGAGGCGACCCTGCTGACTATGCCATGATTGCGAGATAACATCATACCATGGTTGTAGGATGTAACGAGTAGAGGGGGCTTTTCAGTAAGAACAAGAATTGGTTAGTACGTGCCAACTGAGACTAAAAGCATACCCAGAGGCCCTCATAGGCGACATTCATATTTTACCTTACTGTCGCGATCGGGTTCATCAAAGGTTGCAACCTAAGTGATGCATTGAATCGTTTGCTCTTTTTCTTTCCGTTTCTTTGAGACCACACACTTCTTGTTATCACACCCATCCCGTGTAGGAACTCGACATGATTTCGTGAATAACTTTACATTTATCTCAGTTTTCTTCTTAAAACAAGTGAACCAGCAGCCGCTAGTTTCTGTTTACTTCAGTGATGTCTACGTGTAGTCTCCAGGAGTCTGGTAACTTTGCTGCTACCACGCATTCTTCTAAAAAAACCATCCTTATTTATCATAGTTTGCCAAGCACATAATGAAGACGGCGATCCCCGATCCGCGATAGATTCTGCCTAAGAATACCGACATGTAAGGGTCGAAAATCTTTATAGCACCACAAGGTGTTTTCTAAAACAAACTACCGTGTTGACTTCTGTTAAATCCATATATACCAGCTTTCTCGCCATAATTCGATTATTCTTGCAGACTATCCAAATGCAACATCGCTTGACATTTCCCGAATCATTATCTAAATTTCTCTTTATTAGGAGTCATGCCTCTTAACCTGCATACCAGGCGCACGGCCTTCAATCCAGGGACAAGTTATGTTGCTACAATTCTCTCTTTAATTCTCATACTCTTCGCTCAACTATCTGCTGGCCTCAACGATGGCCTTCCTCGGGAAACGAATCTTCCATCAGTCTCCAATCTTACATCGTTTGGAAACACGAGCGAGAACCTCACCTCGAGTAGTGGGGAGTCATTACACCAACTCTCCATAGCCGGAATGTCTTCGATGTAGGACAAATGGATGAGCGGTGCTTCCGATTTCAACAATGTATTGACAAGGATGATAAATTCGTTTATTGCGGGAACGGCTATAAACAAGTCGGATGGCAGGCTTGTAATGTAAGTCATTCCCTTCTCTCCCCTTCTCTCCCATCCTGCTTCCTACCTTGTATTCTGACAACAGTGAATTCAACAGAAGAAGGGTGATATGAGAAGGCCCATATGTTGCGAGTCTAAGATAGCCCCTAAAACATGCAAGTGGCGTGGCGGCGGTGGCGACTGTAACGGTCAGTGCCATACGGGGGAAGTCTCCCTCTTTCGGTCACGTCGCGGCGGCGGCTTCAAGGCGCAGTCAAACATGAAACTATGCCGTCGTGGCTCAAAGGTCTTCTGCTGTGTGGAAGAACACCTCGACGAGTTGACTGCTGGTAAGTCGACCACTGTTGTCACGTTTTGCTTATACTGTTCTGACCTCGGGTTCTAATAGTGGAAAAAAACGCAACAAAAACGAGCAGTCAGTTGGGTATGCAAAAAACATCGAGGGAAAATGTGGGTTTCGCATTGGCTTACACTACTGTTGTCCCAAATCGAAGCCGGCCCCCTTAACGGACTGTCATTGGCTCGGGAAGGGCGACTGTGCACACAATGCTTGCGCCAATAACGAGATTCAACTCGGACGAGAGGATGAAGGAGGCAGCATTATCAACTGTGCTTGTATGTCTTCATATATCTTGCTCGCTTTGTCTCTTATACTAACCGGTGGAATTCAACTTAGGGGGTCGAAAGAAGGCGCTTTGCTGTAAGCCAAATCCCGACGCTTTCAGCTGTGACAAGCAAGCATGTCAACTTGATAAGAGTTATCGCTGTGGTCCGGATCCATATGCCGACGAGTCTGAGAATGGTGAAGAGATTCCTAACCCTATCGCCATCAAAGTGATAAGCAGGTCGAATTCTGACCTCGACGATGGTTACAATTGTCGACCTCAATGAGAGCGACAATGTTGAATTAGACGAGCGAGGTACTGTCAAGGGTAGGCGAGTGCTTAAAAAGGAAGTCCGAGTTCGCGGGAACAGGCACGAAATCAGAGTGGTAGCTCGAAATTATCCTGGTTCCAGTCGACTGCACAATCGATCTCGGGGACCAGCCGCTGCCTCATTGGTGTTCAGGTAAGCCTGGCTCCAAGCACAAAGGCTAGAGTTCATTACAGGCATGAATTAACGATCTGAACAGGCCAGTGCAAGCAGGAACTTGTTATTCAACGATGATTGAACTTGTGAAGCGACAGTCTTTGACACATCAACAAATCATTGATACAACTGACACAGAGCACAATCCCGATGTAAGAACTTATAGCTTGATAACATATACGCTGTACGGATTAACTAACAAGTTATAGCTTCAATACGCCGTTGCGCTACTAGAAACTGCTATGACCGGTATTCTACCCAACAGTTCTAACACTGTGACTCAGCCGATCGACGCAACTTCTTTATTGAACTACTGGCACACGAACGTTCTCGCCAATTTGCCTCGGGCTGGGGCGAGCGGGCTCGTCAGGACTCCAAATGATCATTTCATGGATCGCTTTGGGTCTACAGGAAACCGTCAGCCACTCTTACTCGCTGAGCGTAACATGAATCAATTTAAAGGCCGAATATTTAGTGCGGGAACGGCTCCCCAGAGCGATGACCTATTTCAAGAAGCTCTCGAAAAATCAGTCGCAAGTGGAACTGGAGAGCAAGCTTTCCTAGAACCTATCAGACAGGTATGTCACATCCCACTATAAGGTCAGTTTATCAGCGAACTAATTACGTTTCAAGGTAATCATTGTCTTCCGGTATATGAATACGCCCGAGGCAAGACAAAGAATTCAGCAAAATCGGGCAGACCTTCTTCAGGCTACGTTGCGGATCTCGAGCGCAGTGCCACAGCTCGCAAGACTGCATCAAATACATCGGGAGTTCGACTTCAATTGGTATCGGGAACGAACAGACAGTGCTCGGGAGTGGGTCATTAATCAGCTCAGCGATATTTCAGACGCCTACCGTCAAGTTCCTCCGCAACAGGGGAATTATCAATCTGTTATGGCAGCAGTTGCTTTATTTCGGGGCGAACTAAAGCATATTGTACCGACGCCAGAAGATCCTAAAGAACACTGAGTATCTGCTTTTTAGTAATAATAGAGATTGCACGCAGTTTGTTGTTTAGTAAGGATGAAATAGTAAAGAGTATAATAAAGAGTATAGTATAAATGTCACCGGCCCAGGTTGAAGACCGGACGGTCACAACCGGCAGAACCATAACGTGCCCACCTTTTCCTGACCTATCACGATTAGATCGCCTACAGCCCTCAGGGATTTTAAATATTAGTTTATATACAGTATCTTATGGGTTCAGAGGGTGAAAGATGAGAGGTCTGTTTATAGAAGAAGGTAAACTGATTGGTATCTGTCAGTACTTTAATATATTATTATTTGCCACTTAGCTAGGTATCTTTAAGCTGCTTTTAGGTGAGTAACTACTTAAAAGGGAAATACTGAGATAAGTGCTAAACTAACATTTGAAATCCCTGGGGGCTGTAGATCACTATCGTTCTAGTGATCCTCCCCCCACCACTAATCAGGGACAGAATCACTAGAACACCACTGTGATCCGACATCTAGCTCACCTAGAGCACCGCCATAATTTAGTGAGCCTACACAAGCATATATAAACACTCTCTTAGCACTTTCATACAGATAGCCTCACCTGCTATTAACACACTTAGTTATATTAAAACTACTTTTCTACTATTACCAGATTGTGACCTGTATTGCTCACTCTATAGTTCTAAATCACTTGTTTAAACACTTTTATATTCTAGACTTACTTTATATCTCTAGGTTAGACTCAGCTGTTATAAGTAAGTACTTTACTAAAATAAGATTTAGTTTACTTTTATACATACTAATAAAGAAAATAAAAAAAGAGCTAAAATCTTTTTTTTTATTATAATACAGATTTTAGCTATATTTAACTAAAAAATATAATAAAGTTATATAAAAATATAAGTAACTTTAGTAAGAGAATTTAAAAATAGAGTTTTAAAATAGTAGGCTTTTATAGTATTTTACAAACTACTAAAAAAGAGTAAAAAGCGAGTAGAATACCTAGTTAGCAAAATTACCTCGCTTCTTATAAAAGTAGGAGCGATGTTTCATAGGGTTAAAATGCGCAATTATTTAAGCCAGTCATACCAAGCGGGTGAAAGAAAACTCCGCGCACTATAAAGAAGCAACCTTGCATAATAGCGTATAAAGCTTGATAATATTTTGAAAGAATATAAAGAAAATCCTTTTAGACTTTCTCTATCTAAGGGGCATTTTTGTATATTTTAAAGAGATTTATTAGATATTGTTTTGCTTTAAATAGGTTTAAGGTAGATAAAATAGTTAATCGGCTATGAGGTGTTTTCCTGGCAAAGATGGCGAGGTGATTTTGTCACCTCTTTTGGTGTGCGGTGTTTTTCTTCACCCGCTTCGCCATGGTATGACTATCTTTTCAACCAAGCTGGATTCCACAGTAGAAAAAATGGAGAAACACCTAAGTTTCCAACTGGCGCACTCAAGGTTTGATTCAACAGCGGCACCCAGGCAGGCAGCCAACAAACGACCAAGGTTGATTGAGGACACATATCTTTTGAATCGGCCGACTTACCTACTTAATGGTGTTTGTATCACCTCGTCTTTCTTCCTCATTTCCACTGTTTTCACACACAACCACCTTAAACCTCAACACAGACCATCTTTCGGCTTCGTCTACTTTTCCATCGCCGCCCTTAATATTATCCTTAGATTGTGCGCACCATAGGTTTGACGAGCAAATATGCGCCCTGTTCCTCGTCCACCCTGGATGTCCAATTATGCTAGGACTGTTCCCCATGTCATCTCTAGCATCCGTGGCCATCCCCCTGGAGTTGCACCAACTCTAGAAAGCATTCCACAGCTCAACACATCCATGCTGAAGAAGGAGCCACTCCCATCCATCATAATGGACATGCAGGAAACCGGATTTCACCATTGGGGCTTTGTCATCTATCGCTGCGCATATGCCAACGACTTGCAGTGGGAGAGTTACCTCGAATTCTTGAAAGCAGCCGTGAAGGAGAAATTGGAGTTTCTCGAGCTTTCTACACTTCTCTGGGAATATCTCGAATGGACGATTGTTGAGGATCGTACAATCCTCAATGGAGCTTCCAAGCAACAGGTACGAGGACGATTCTCCGAGTGGGTTGTCGATAGAGCCAGCGAGCGAGACGAATCCGGCACTCCCCGTTTCAAATATTGCATCTATGTCGACCGGAAATGCCTCGATACCGTCGATCAGTACGAAACCTGGGTCGAGGCAGGCGCCGAAGGTGTACGCAAACACGTCGTTTGTGCAATCCTAGATAAAGACTGCAAGGCAAGCGGACGAGGAAGACGTGGATGTCCGTCTGTTGAGGGCTGCACCAGGGAGGATACGGGATGGATGTACACAGAGGTTGGGTGTATTCCCGGTGTGTATGACAGACTTTCCTACGAGGAACTGGCCGAGCACGACTACCCAAGACCTCCGGAAGTCTGGCCACTTGCAGATCCCATGCCACTTGAACCTTGAGCGTGGGCTGCATCTTGGACCTAATTGACGAATGACTGGCACAAATCGTCACTAGCAGTCCCCCCTTTAGTTAGAACAAGAAGGACAACCAAATAAATGGCGATAATGCGACATGCTCTGCAGGATGGATACCATATTACCAGTCATAAGGCATACATCTCATGCTGCGTTCTAATTGAATATCCGTCAATTATACAAGCCTTTAGTCGACCTCTCATCGCAGTCTCCTTGCCTGGCGCGTCAGTCAGAAATATTGGCCTTTTTGAAAATTCGCTTAAGACTGTGATCTAGTACTGATTAAGTAGGCACATGCTTTCTTTGCGAATTCCAAGCCCTTTCACCTCGCGACAGCCTTTTCGCTCATGAAACTTTTGCTGTCATCCATAGACCTCGGCCGGTAATTCGTTTACGATTGTGTCTAGTAGAAGTCCTCCTATGACCAGCTGTGACGCGGGAGAGGCGAAAGTTAGGACGTCCGAATGAGGCGGAGGACTTAAGAGCAACCACACGCCGACCACCTTTCACGACATGTTTCTCGTCGAACTCATCGACGGTTTCGAGCCCCTGGAGGATTATCAAGATGGCGGGTACTGTTGCAAACTGGGGTTTAATTGAGATGTGAAAAAGCTCACGATTTCCTAGCTAAGAGAGGGACGAATTGAGGATCTAAATATAACAATTTTTGAGCTCTTAGGGAATCTGTAGAAGGTTGAAGAAGTCTGCTGCCTTTGTTATCAATGGGGCGAGGATCACGATGCTATAAAAGTAACCTAATTTATAAAATATTAATCTTAGACATTAAGATATATCTTTATAATAGATCTCGGTCTCTAACCTTGATAGCATCTAGAGGCTTATCTAGCTAACACAATATCAATGCCTAGATCTGTCGCCTACCCTAAAACTACTTGAGCAACCTGAGATGCTTTGTGGTCCTCCCACCAGCTCTTTAAAGCCTCCCCGTTTGCCCTTCGAGTTGAAACACCATTGACTGTTGTAACCAAAAGAACAAAATAGCAATCCTTCGAAACCGTTCCCGGGGCCCTTAGAAAGCTTTGCTCGTCTAAGTAGCAGTCAGCGTTTGCGTTGATGCTATGACCCCAAAGAGTGAACTCACTACAGGGCTCATTTACTTGGGTCGTCTCTCGTATTACATCCTTTCCAAGCCATGTAGACCAGCCTTTAGCGACTGCTATGAGCTCCAACTCACTTCCTCGGTTTTGAGTTATGAACTCTTGAGCGAGCTGTGAACTTGGCATTGTGAGCGAAATGACGGTGGTATTGCTAGTTTTAATTTGCACACGCCTCTCGTAATCCTCAACCCCTGATATGAGAGTATCTTGCGTGACGGAAATGCGTACTCGGCTTGTCTCGCAGAAGAGATACTGTGTTTGCTCACTCAGCTTGGGGGTTGCTGACCACTGCAGTACAGGAACGGGGTATCGAAAGCCTTCATCAGGGTCGGATATATGCGTGTAAGCGTATTTTACTTCGCTTTCTGGAACCGTAAAGCTCTTGATATTGCTTTGTCGATCAAAAGGCCGTTGGCCCCAGCCATCAAGCGTCTCAGAGTGTAGACCATCCATAAATTTTGTCTTGTATCTGTGCCACTCAGACCGGATTTTTCGTTTGTCTTTTGCTTCCGGGGATGCCATGGTGAACCATTGCGTAACTGGCTCTCGAAACCCTACCTTTTGCTCTTGGTAGTGCCAAGGCCGTACAAATCGAAACTCAGCGTCATAAGGAAACGAGATATCTCCTTGCCAGCCAATCCAAGACCAGCTCGGGAGCCCCGCGTACTGCGATGTGGTCGCATCAAACGATCCCCTTCTTTCAATGTCGGACCAAAGACAGGACCAGCACAAGAAGATATCGAAGAAGAACTCAGAGAGCCCAAATAAGAGACCACCAGGATGAACTCTGTGAAGCATGGCCTGGATTCCTGCAAATGCTTTGGGAGCATCTTCGGACATGGTCAGGGACTTGGTATTGAACGACGTGACGGTAGGCATGAAACTCCATATACTCGGGGCTGGGCCAAACTTCTCCTGAGCCTGTAGCGCCCATCTCTGGTCGGCCAGGGGATTGATCTCTAGGTGTTCATACCACCGAGCACTCTGGCACTGCCACATGAGCGGGCCATGGTTAAACACAATGCGCCGTCTGGAGAACAACCATTCTTGAAAGGTCCAAGACCGCTGATAATAGGAGCGCTTCGTCCCCGCGGAAGGGTCAAGCGACAGAGAGCCGGCTGCAAGCTTCTCCCCGCCAGCAAGGTCGTAAACCCGAAGCTCAAGGTCTCTTGGATGCGAAACGCCTTTGAGCCCTCGAAGTCCGAAGTCGGCCCCGGAACCAGTGGCTCCCATTATGCAGAAGGTTGAATTGGCGTAGATCAGTTGCATTTGATTCAGATTCCTAGTCAAGCTTCCTGGATCGTCCTGTATGATGCAGAGGGCGTCGATCCAGATGTATCTTTGTCCCAGCTGTCTGACAAGCTCCATAGTGTTGCGAATGGTGGGTGGCAATTGTGATGCAAACTCCCCGGAACTCAGTATACCAGGGCGTTGTAGCTGCTTCAGGATGTTTTCTGTATTCTTGCGGTATTCGTATCGTCCCCATGTATACGACAAGGCAGTGTATCTTGTTCCCTTTCCCGGCGAGGAAACCACACACCCTTGGACCACATCAACGAGCCATTCGGGATCAACGGGCTCAACTCCTTTGAACCACCGTGGCTCGTCGCACTTTCCCTGATGTTCTCGTTCACATCTAGAAACCCAGCCGAGGATGGTGTTCAGTTCAATCCACCTCGGGTCAGGCAAGATGCCTCGTCCGGGGTGGTGCTGCTGGTCTTTTCGCGAGACAAGCTCCATGGGCGTCGTGGAAACATTGTCAAACACGATATCCCCCTCTGGGTTGAGTTCGGCGAGGCCGAACCGGGTGGCGGTCTGGTTGGATTCTTTCTTGATGGCTAGGAGACGGCTAGGATAGTCCGAGACAGGTCGATCAAGGTTTGCCGCGTGCCGAATGGACCTGGTGTGTGGGCAATCTCCGTCTAGGACGTCCGACACCTCTCCCAGAATCTCATCGTCCCATTCTTCGAATTCGGCCGAGTATATGTCAATGATAGTGGCACAAGTTTCGCATGTAGCCTCATCGTCACCTTCCATGATCGCGGACCTTGAATGCTGAAATAATAGACGGGAAATGTAGGATAATTTCTTCACTCGAGATGCTGACTCGAAAGATGAGGGGAAGATAAGCTGCTGCCTGATCCACACTCACGCTGTTGTTTCCTCGGACAGCGATCGAGGCTTGTCGAGACGGCAACGCAAACAGCTTGCGGATATGAGTAAATGCTGAAAGATCGTACCGTGGCCTCATCGGAGTTTGAGAAACTCGGTGATTCTCTAATGACGCCTGCCGTGGAAAACGTAGGTGATTTCTCTGGGAGGGATCTTTGCTTACGACGTGCGCCCGCAGCAATGTTTCCGCTCCCGCCTTATTGCCGGCATGCTGACAAGGATATTGGGCGGAATGTTACCTGAAAGCCCTCCTGCAAGGCGGTACATGGTAAGAGTGGTGAGGTATCCAAAGTCTCAGTGATAGGCATGAAAAAGGCTGAAGAGAATACTCAATCTAGCAGGCGCTGACATTTGGCCAAGCAGTAAAGAGTTGTGAGGTAGTTTATGGAGGCCTCCGTGATCCTAGACGTTGCATCTCGCCATCTCCAGTTACCGAAGCAATGCTGGTCCTGTGGCTAAGCGCTAACAATCACGGAGAACCCACTACATGTAATCCTGCCGCGTTTAGTTCATACGCGGGTTGAAGGCCACGGATCAACATCTCGGTACAATCGGCAACGGCGATTTCTCAGCCCTGATAGCTCCCGCGTCGGCACCGGGGTTCAGCCCAAAACCCCGGGCTTGGTCAGTATCTGTTAATAAGGGGGGCATGCTGCCGCGTTCCCGCCAAGCTTGCGACCAGAACTCGGAAGCCTCCACCAAATAAACGGATTTCTCGAGCCTGCTGCTTTTGTCTTCTGGAAACCTACTTTGATAAGACTACGCCGTGCTTCCCAAAGAATACCAGACAGGCGTTGTTCGTGCAAAAGGTGCCCTTCACGTAATGGGCCATGAAAGCGAAGTCCCTAGCACACAATCGCAAGTTCTCAATGAAACGGCAGATCAAGAACTTCAACAACGGGAAGATTCCCGAGAGAAGGACCATGATGGATGGTTGACAGGGTGGAAATTGGCGAGCTTGATGACGTCTGTCACGCTTGCAACCTTTCTGATGTTATTGGACATGACCATCATTGTCACAGTATGTTGTGTGCTCACCGTATCATGACGGACCATGAAAGCTGACAAGGCGACTGTAGGCTATTCCTCGCATAACCAGTCATTTCCATTCTCTGGACGACATCGGCTGGTACGGAAGCGCCTACAACTTATCCAGGTAAGGTCCTCCTCTCGGGAAAGAAATCGCCGAGAGTCCAGAGACTAACGACCTATCAGTGCGGCTCTCCAGCCAATTGCTGGGAGGCTGTATACTTGGTTCAAGTCTAAAGTGCGTTTTGTCAATCGCTCTTCGAGCCATAGCTGATATCTGTAGTAGTGGCTTTTCCTGGGATTCCTTCTCATATTCGAGCTGGGTTCTTTGGTGTGTGCTGTCGCTACCTCTTCGACCATGTTCATTCTGGGCCGTGCCATCGCCGGCATTGGTAGCTCTGGTATCCGGAATGGGGCAATCACCATAATCGTCGCTTCTGTTCCTCTAGAAAGGAGACCATCCCTCATCGGTATACTGATGGGAATTGCTCAGCTTGGCAATGTTTGTGGCCCGTTGGTGGGCGGAGCATTGACTGAATATACAACTTGGCGATGGTGTAGGTATCTCCTTTTACTATCTGTCTTTCACACAACTCTCTCTCTCTCGAAGACCCTCTTCTCTGTCATTATTTCTTGATACTATCTGCAATCAGATGGCGAAGATACTGACGTGTTGTAGGCTTTTATATAAACCTGCCCATCGGTGGTGTCTGCGCCCTGCTGATTCTATCGTTGGCAATCCCTGACAACAAAGTCCAGCTCGAAGGTCCCTTTCTCAAGATCATAACTTCGAAGCTGGATCTCGCCGGTTTCTTGACTTTCGCATCCGCAACTGTCATGATCCTCATGGCTCTGCAGCTTGGAGGTGTCGATTACCCATGGAAGTCTGCCATGGTCATTGGTCTCTTCTGCGGAGGCGGCATCACCATGGCTCTCTTCCTAGCCTGGGAGTATCATGTTGGCGACAGCGCTATGATTCCAATACCCGTTTTACGACAGAGGGAGACCTGGGCGTCCTGCCTTACGACTATTTTCATGTTTGCCATGACGTTCGTGAGCTCTTACTACCTTCCAATCTACTTCCAGTCTGTGAAAGGGGCTTCGGCGTTTATCAGTGGTGTCGACATGCTCCCGCAGATCCTCACTCAGCTATTCTCTGCAGTTTTCTCAGGCTTCTTAGGTAAGGTCCAACTCGGTAAAGAAGATGTGCTCCAAACACTGACGGGAATAACCAGTCCAAAAGCTAGGGTACTATCTACCCTTTGCCGTCTCTAGCGCGATATTATCGACAATTGGCAACGGGCTTTTGACAACACTCACCCGTCACACTTCGGATGCGAAGTGGGCTGGCTATCAAGTATTGCTCGGATTCGGTCGAGGATGGGGAATGCAAATACCTTTTCTGGCCGTCCAAGCCTGCACACGACGGGAGGTCACATCAATCGCCACCGCACTTCTTATCTTGTCGCAAACATTTAGCGGCGCCGTGTCAACTGCCCTTTCCAACGTTATATTCAACAGTGTGCTTAGGCATGAGCTTGTGTCTCGGGCGCCTCGTTTGAACGGCGAAACAATCATCAAAGCCGGTGCATCTTCCGTCAGGGACGTTACGCCAAAGGAAGACTTGCCTGCAGTGCTGGATTCATATGCTAAGGGGGTGGATGCCACGTTTTATCTTGCCACTGCGACGTCGATCTGCATGTTCTTTTTTGCCTGGGGTCTTGGATGGAAGGACATTCGAAAAAAAGCGTCGAAGACTTAGACTTAGGCGTGGATGTCAAAGAGTCACTCCTAAAAGTAATAACAGCAGGCAGATGTTGATTGAGTTTGTGATCAGACTAGTGTCGTGAGGAGAAGTGCGGCTATAGTACTCTCCAATCGCATCCATCCGCTGGACGACCAACGACATTCGTTTCAGAATGTCATCACCAAGCACCAGTGCTCCCCCGTCCTTGGAAATGTCTAGAAACCTGTCCCTCCAAAACTGCCATCTCTCAACGCTCAAAGGTGGCCCGTCCCGGAAAAGTGGCCCTTTCCGTAGACTTTCCGCGGAGTACCCGTCTAAGACGGTGATTGACGACATCTTCTCATAGAGCAAGGATCCGCGACGAAAGATCCACTCGCTTGCGACCCATAGCTTGCAAGTCATCATTGCACCTGTCGTCGGTCTTTCCTCCAGGGCCGTTCTCAGCTGCCACACGGGAAGATTGATCCAAAAGAACTTGGTACTGGGCAGCCGGGCCACAAATGAGTTCAGACATTGCCAGGTCACCATCTCGATGAGCGAGAAATTCCCGCTCTCGATGTCCTTGTTCTTGTCTATTTGATGTTAGTACTTGTCTCTTATTGAGTCCATGTCTCTCAAACGGGTTCAATACCAATCCAAATGGGTTCCAAAATAGACAACAATTGGAGTAGATCTGTAAGTAGGGCTGAGGTTTCCTTGGAAGATGAAGGTTAGTTGTGAACTAGTGAGTACGGGCTATTTCCCGGGGTGTCTCACCTTTTCTCTGGCTGCTTTAACCTCGTCAGGAAACCGTATATTGTCGATTGCGCGAATGAGAATGTCCTGCCATGGGGAACTTGGTAGAACTGCATCGACTACATCCAGCAGGCCTATCCATGACTCCTTCTTATGATCATCGTGGTTGTTTGGAAAGTTGACAAAAGCCGAGTCGAAGCTAAAATAGCTTGCGATTTTGGCCGATTTCACGTCTGAGCTAACATCGCTCTTAAGGGTTGTAACCACGAAGGTAGAACTAGGGTAATGTCCTTCTCTGTCACAAGTCGAACCATCAAGCAGCAGCTTGGAATCCATCTTCTGAGCTGTAGAGGACGAGTTTTGGTGGTGGGATTGATGTAGAGCAAGGTGAGAAGACTAGGTAGGAACAGTGAGAAATTGAAGTCAGATGTACTGTGTCTGTAGTTCCGAGAAAACGATGTCAATACGGTAAGATGCGACCTCCTTTATACCTGCGGCGATGGTTGTTTCTAGTTAATCGATTGGTTGGTTGCTTAATCACTGCGTCATATAGTAGTTATTCACTTAAAGAGAGACTGGACAGGTCTGTGAATCAGTAGAAGAGGGTGATACGCAGGTAAATGCGAGAGGACGCAGCGGCACTCGGGTTGAAAGGGTTGGTACATGTAAAAGGTAGCTAATGACTGAGCTGAGGACGGAGGGCAACTGGAACTCAGAATATCATCCATCTGGCGGGGTCTAGAAGCGACAACTCCATATTCCAAAGCGTTGCAGGTAGCTAGATCACCACATATTAATTAATGGCCGAGATCTACTCTTTTCCTGTGGAATGTCACATGATGATATCCTTTACTTAGCTTCCCATCTCTTCTACAAGTTTTTGGTTCCCAATGGTCTTCCAAGTAAGTGGTAAGTTAGCTCCCAGTATCGAGCAAAGTGAGTATACTGTGAGGTAAGACAAGGCCGCGTTTCGTGAAACTTGACTTCACGATCGTGACTCAGTACAGCTCGGGAGGTACTACATACATCTCGCCCTCATACAGGATGGATCGTCATAAAAGATGTACGCATCATCAACAGTGGTTCAGAAGCTCGGGTCGACTGGTCTACGTAAGCTTGAATAATAGGCAGTAGTACTACCGGCCTGTGTACAGAAATTAGGAATGTCCCGTGCCGTGCCGCCGATACACAAAACGGCCTCCAACGCAACACAGTACAGTGGCGGTGCTGTTATACCATGTAACGTCCAACGCTTTACGAATTACTAGTTGGGAATGGTGTCAACAGCTCTTGGGTACGTTGAGGTGTAACCTCGCTTAGACCTGCCCGATTTGTTCGGGGCTGTCAGGTGCGAAGTTGGAAGGGCGGTGGTTGACGACTCGATGGAATCAATTCGAATCGCGAGGCGGTGAAAGGTATAGCAAATATTACGAGCGGGATAGATAAAACACCGAAGAATAATAATGACACAGTGGGGTGAGAATTGACATATCAAATTATAAAAGCCTGGCTTCCGTGAAGCTTTATCCTCACACATGGTCAGTTCATTCCGGAGAAAAACACTTCGTACCTTGTCTGCCAAGTGACCATTCTGCCGGATTCCCGCAACGTTGCAACTACCCAAAGTCGTCATGTCTGTCCCTCGTACCCCGGATAATAGGATTGGAACAGCTAACCACGTATGTAATGTCGGTCTCATGCTGTAGCATAACTTTTGTATTCTAACAAGCGAGCAATCAGTTGATCGACACTGGAACACCCTCAACTCCTGGATCTACCGAGTCCCATGTATGTCTTCTTAAACCAATCAGTAAACCATCACTGTGACTTGTTCGCTTTGGACCACTTACAGACGTACTAGTACTCATTCAATGGACAAGAGCTCGATGGCCATCGTCTAATCAATGCGGCCCAAGCCCGGGCACAAGTGAGAGCTGCTCCCCAGCCTCAAGCTCCCTATCCTAGCTACTACGGAAACGCCGAACGGTTGCCAATACCATTCTCTGGGCGATACGAGCATCTGCCACTCATTCCCGGCCAAACAGAGTCCTTTCAAAGGGGAAGACCCGGTCCTATCCGCGCCATCTACAACAACAACAATCGTGCCAATATTGCAGTGTCTTACCACGATACGACCCGCGAATCAACTCCCGGAGGCCATGCTCCATTTAGTCTGGCCACTTATCATCCGGCACAGCCGTCTCCACGGTTTCCAGGGGGTACACCATATTCCCCAGTTCCTCCTTTCTATGACACCAATCTGGGCACCATGAAGTCCTCCCCGGTGATATTCGAATGCGATGAGGCGGCTCGGCTCGGGTTCGTCTCACCTCGACTTGCCGTGGATGACCCTACATTCGGCCCTAGCCTCGTATCGTCTTGCCGGACTCCAAAAGGCTCCAAGCTAGTCCCCCGATGAACCTAGGACTATTACGGGTCGAGATGAAGTTGACAAAAGCGTAAACGTGACTTGGCACGTGTAAGGATGAACGACTTTCTTGGAACTCATGAAATGCGAGGAGGAGGGCATGAATCTTTGTCCTTTTGTTTTTCTCCTGTTGCGCTGGGCTTTGTATCTATACCTGATTTATGCTACGGGTCAAATAAATTTATCTATCGCCTTTGAACCTACTCGCTCTGTTGAGGATCTCAGGGTGATTTCAGTCATCACGAGGACGATTCCAACTTTCTAATCAATGGCTGCCCAGAATGGTACCCAAGGACAGCTCTGGTTTTTTGGGGGGGTTGTCTGGTACGGCCCACAAGGATTAAAAGGTTGTTTTGAATTTACACTAACTTCCCTATTCGTTAAAGTCTCATCGAAGTATCTCACACCTTCAACAGTGCAGTAGTGTACCAGAATTGACTAATCTACTAGGTAGAGATAGTGAATGATATTTTGGGCAAAGCTCCGGTACCCGGTTATCTCTCCAAGTGCCTCACAAACGCGTGTACTATAGCATGCTGGGGCAAGTCGCTTGTTAGTATCGCTGAACCTTTTACAGTACACAGGCTACGGAGAGTGGGGCCAATCAGCCAGGTCGGAGCGCCATGTCGGCTGCCTGGAAAAGGTATGAGCCTCTATGTACCTTGTTAGCTTGAGTAATACAAGATAGGTACCGGCCAGGCAATCAGTCATTTAACTGAGTCATGGTTGGAAGAGTTCAACGAGGACAAAGTGCAAGGCACTTTGCTTGTGTTTTCGACGACTCGGACTAACAGCCTCGCGCTGTTGGCAGCTTTCAAGGAGATCAAGTCGATTCATGAACCCTCCGGTAAGTTACTTCGTACACCTCGATTCGAGCGTCTGCTTTTGTGGATTATCTCCGCCTGTAACTGTCAGCCACGGGCCACCTCAGTCCAAAGTCTATAAAATCTTTAAAAAGTCAACGAGGACTGGTGGGTCATCTCACTACTACTACTAGTATTCTACAAGTTAAGTATCAATCATACCCGCTTGCGTCTCCCGAAACCAAACGCTACGCCTTTCACTTCAACACCCAACAGCAGCGGAAGACAACACCGAGAGATGAGCCTCGATACTCGCAGCACAGACGCGCCCGAATCGCCGATTCAGTTCCATGCCTTCCCTAAACTACCACCCGAGTTGCGCTGGAAGATCTGGCAGATGGCCATCTGCGCCGACGAGACGCCGAGAATCCATTACTACTCGCTCTTCAACGATGACAACGAAGGACATCGACAGAGCTTCCTGCAACAGATGATGCGCGATTATCCCCTGACGCCCAAAGAACGTCCTCGTTGGCCTAATGGAAAACTGCGGCCAATTGTTCCCCGTCGGCTGCGATCTCGACCGTTACAATGCTCCTGGACCAAGGCCAACCGTTTCCTCTATCTCTGGGATGCCGGTTTACGAACTGCGTGCAAGGAGTCCCGCGCGGCTCTGCTCCAGCACCTCGATAAAACCACGAAACGGCCCTCACACAAGCGAAGCGACATGGTCACGGCATGCCACCAAGGACAAGATGTCTACCTCAAGGTGTCCTCGAAGCGCGACATCATTTGTTTCCGATTTTCACCCGAAGACATGGTCGCATGTGTCTCCCTGCGATGGGATATCCTGCTTCCTCGCCTTCCCTTCTTCCACCTCCCTCAAGCGTCGGACATTAATATTGCCTTCGAGTTCAACGATAGCTGGGACGAAGGCCTGGGCATGACGTGGGAGTCAATGCTCAACTGTATCCCTGAAGCTTCGGACAGGGGCCTGGTTATGCGGGCTTACTGGGCCTGGGTAAAAGGCTGGATCCCTAGATGGACTCGTATGTGGCTCATCGACCGAGGCGGGCAACTTCCGGCCAATTATCAACTCTCACAAGAGGATGACGGCCGGTACAGGCACGACGTGGTTTATAACATCAACGAGTTCCCTTGCGAGCCCGAGAAGCATCATGTCTTCATCGACGGGAAGAACAGATACGTCGAGAGCCACATGTGGGATGGTCAACGCCGGAGCTATAGATATAATCGTTGCACAGATGATGTGCCAATTCTCTCTTTCATGTGGAAGATGAAGTGGCTGTGTCTGCCGCCAATGGGGGGCGAAGTGTATCGCAGCACTGTCAACCTGCCCGACAGGTCCGAAACCTTTTTCAGGGTGTTGCGCCAGGTGCCTGACACTGATGGGACAGGCTGAGAAAAATGGTTCAATGGGTAGCAGATGCCTGATTCTGCTGGGGGTTAGTTATCATTGTAGACCTAATTGAGGAAGTCGACATCACCACCAAGTATGAATTTGACCGTCGAACATGCCGTCCGTACTTAGTAAGTAGACAGTTCTTGGTACCTAACCGCTGGTGTCCAGTGCCGGTGTGCATCACTCCCTGCTGATCAATATACCTCCTTACTTACTTGTTGGTACGCCCGGAGTTAGGTGGACCTGGTTCGGTCATTGAGGGTCATTGAGAGTGAGAGCGAGGCAGGTGCGTCCTTGACGACGCAGCTTCTGTTGAGTATTGACAAGAGCCGGCATGCCGTCAAAGAGCACGACGATGAAGGTTCTAGCTTTGTTTCCTTTTCATCACCCTCACCATCACCACCAGCAGCAGAACCAGCACCAACACCAACACCAACACCAACACCAGCAGCACCAGCAGCACCGCCAACCAACCAACCAACCAACCAGTGAGTACTATTCCGGGACCCTCTCCTCAAGGCTAACATGGCACTTTGCTTTCTCAGTCCACGAAGATGTCTGCAGTAAGTCTCCCTAGCGTCGCCTGAGTCATGTCACGGATGGTTGGCTGATAGCATAGAAGAACAATGCTGCCGCTACTCGCACCGAGGCCGAGGCCGCCGCTGCCCTCGCCATCGTCAGTCCCCTGAAACGCCTCAGCTGTCTGTATCACCGAAGCAGTACTGACGATGAAATAGCTAGCTGAGGCCACCACCGCCGCTGACATCCCTGCTGCCGAGGCCACAACTTCTGCCGCCGCCGCTGCCTCAATCTCCGCCGCCGACGCCTCCATCTCCGCTGCTACCGCTACTATCTCTGCCGCTGCCGACGCCGCCGCCGCCTCCACCTCTGCTACCGAGGCCACAACTTCTGCCGCCGCCGCCTCCATCTCCGCTGCTGCTGCTGCAGCTGCCGTTACTATCTCTGCTGCCAACGCCGCCCCCGGCCCCCGCGGCAACTACACCAAGGTAAGTAAATCATCTATTACGTCCAAATACAGTTGTTCTAACCTGCTTGTGCCTGCGGTACAGCATTGAAGTAAGCCGTCATTTTACGCCTCTCGCAGCCCTAATGCATAGAGAGAGACAGAGCGCTAATATATATGACTGCATTCTTAGTGGAAGAAGAAGCATGTCGTTTTAAGGATAATACCACCTTCCCCGACCCAGCCGACATAAGAACATGCATAGGTGGTTCGAAATCGCTGTAAGACAGTGAGGTTAATATAAGAGGTTTCTGTTTCTTAGTCCTTCTTAATTGTAGTCTTACTATTAATAAAGGTAGAGAGAGCACTTAGTGTATTAGGTTATTAGCATATAGTATTAAGGTATTAAAGTATTAAAGAATTAGGGAATTAGAGCAGTATTAGATAAGTGAATAACATGGCAGAAACGGGTAGGTTTACAGCCCGATCACATAGTCTATAACTAGAATCGAAACCGCGAAAGCTAAAGAAGACTGCATCAATAGCGTTCTATGATTGAGCGTAATTGTTGCAATTTTAAGCTAACTTAGTATGCTCCCTTGCGTTGGCTAAATTCGTGCCCTTTGATGACCTCCACTGCTCGTCGTCCAGTCCGTACCGGCACACCAGCTGTAAGCTCAAACCCAGGCAGTTTAGCGCCCTTGTCTTCCAGTGCCCACAACGAGATTCCGATCCAATTCTCTCCCCGGTAGTTGAGCACTCCCTCCGGGACTGGGAAGACGGTCTGGGGCCCAACGTTGCTGACATAGCGCCCAAACTGGAAGCCGTTGACGAAGAGCAGAGCGCGGTAAGCGCCTGCGTCCGTGCTGGTGCTATTCTCGAAGGTAAATGATAGTGGGATGTCATATTTGTCGGCCGGGTAGTCAAGACTCAAATTGGCTGTGTAGAATGCTACGCCTGGTTCGCTTATACCCTCGAAGGGCGACCCACGTGAGAACACATCCAGCGGTGGCGAGGGCAGGTGGTATCCCTGACGCTCAAAGAAGAACCCGCCTTCGTTCAGCGGCCCACGGAATTTGTCAACGTAGTCCTCTCCACCGAGATTTCCTGTGAACTTCCACTCCGTGATGTTCGTTTGACTGCCCGAGGGCGAAACAACAGCCCAGTCAAGGATGCCACGTGGGCTCTTCTGCTCGTCCTTTCCAGGGGTCCAGTTGCCGTTGAGGCCCGTGCTATCGACGATGATGGTCAAGACATAACGCTTGCCCTTTTCGAGTTTCGGAAGCGTGTAGTTCGAGTTGTTATTGTCTGTGGCATCGTAGCCCTTGAAAGAGCCGAGGAACTTGTCGTCAATCCAGACGGAGCTGGCATAAGCGCGGCCACCTTGAGTCCACAGTTTGAGCTGAGACTCAGTCCCGTCAGCCGTAAAATGGCCGCGATAGATCAAGGCACCGGCATGAAAGCCGTAGTCTGAGCCATAGAGAGAAACGGAGTTCTTGAGTGGCATGTAGGTGTTGTTCGTGCTGGTATGGTCTGCTGTGGTCCATTTCGAGTCGTCGTATTCGCTCTTAATCTCAGGAAGTGAGTCGACGTAGTACCAGTCCAATGAAGAAAGGGCTGGAACCTGGACAGTTGGAAGCGAGACATCCGGCGTTGTTATCCAGTTGCCAAGCGTTGAATTTTGGTACTGAACCTCATTGCCGTTGATCGAAAGGCGAGACGCATTTTTCGGGGCACCAATAACCTCCAGAATCGTTGAAGTGTTGAAGTCTGCCTGGACCGACAGCGTCGAACCCTCAACTGAAACGGATCGGACGAGGTATCCTCCGTTGATGATGACTGATTCTGGATTCATGATCGAACTCCCGAAACCTGGGTGATCGCCGTCTCCTGGCAGGTCGGGCACCCAGTAATTGTAGGCAGAGTTGCGGTCTAGGCAGCATTAGCAACTCACAGGTCGCAATTTCGTGAAAGACAACTCACCAAGTAGGTAAATAACCAGAGAACCAGTCTGGACTACTCGTCGAGTTGAGGAGGTATTCCACTGGAATATGCCAACATCATTCTTAACGCTGGACTCGACACCATCACCTTCGATGACGTTCAGCTTGGACGCATTCTTGACTGCGACTTCATGAAGCTCATCTGGGCCACCATAAAGCACAAGAACGGTCTTGTCGGCATATTTCTTCCACGTAAAGACTTCAGCGGTTGAGTACAGAAGAGTGTAGTCTCCGACTGCGTAGTCCGAGACATGGATCTTTGAATCTCTGCCATGCAAGGATAAAGATCCTCCGAGCTGGGGAACTGTCAGATTTCCAGCCGATGTGGATACCTTCAGCTTGTAGGACGTAGACTCCGTGCTTGTATACTCGGCATGTCTAGCGACGAAGAATGCGTCATCTCTCTCGCTCGTTAGAGGCGTGACCGCGATATCTTCATTGTTAGTATACTTCGTAGTTGACAGATTTCCAGGCGTAGATACGACATATGCCGGAGAGACTCTCAAGAACTGGCCTTCCAACTTGATTTCAGAGTATTTCTCTCTAGTTATGGTCCTATCTTCTTTGATCGCCTGAGGTTGTTAGATAAATGTCACAAGCCTTCAGTCAAACCAACTTACAGAGCCATAGTCATACGACGTGTAGCCATCGCTGTGGCCAATATTTCCCCAATTCGTTCCCCCAAAAATCTACACTGTCAGAAGGGTCGCTTTGATCTATTTCAGGAGGCTGATATTACCATGTAAATATTGAAGATGGTCACACCCGTCGCTAAATTGTTCTTGTAGAAGACTCTTGCAAATTCATGATTGGTAAGAGTGGCGCATTTTTCGAACCCCCAACCGCCTGCGGGGTCGAATGAGCCTCCTTGAAACTGCTCTTCACATCAGCCACAGCCGCCTCACACATCTGGGATGAAAACAGTACCTCGACAAGGGAGAACGGAGTGTTGGGGCTAATTCTCAAGTGATCGCTATGCCACAAAGTTGGGAGGCCGTTATCAGGCCAATCCTCGGGGTTGCCCTGTTTTGTAAGTAGAGCCCATATAAAAGATAGTGATGATAACTTACACAGTTGAATCCAACGGGATACCCATCATGGCCCTGTTTTGGTCAGTTAATTCTCTGGGTTGGGTGTCAACAAACTTACATAGATGTCCACAGCACCAACTCCCGTCCCGGGAGCACCAGTGCCGCCTGACCATGCATCATTGTTGATGAGTGGAACAACGATGCCAGCATCCCTAGCTTGGTCATTCACGTACTTGAGGTAGTCATGATCCGGGAATTTTGTGCCAGATGCTAAGCTGTACTCGTTCTCGGGCTGGAACAAAATCACAGGTCCGCCGTTGGTGATTTGGGCCTTGGCGATTATGGTGCATATGTGATTCATGTAACTGTACATGTTAGGGCAGGGATTCTCCTCATCGTGATATCAACAACGTACTTGTCGGTGGCGTTCAGGTAATCCGAGGCACTGGTTCTGAGCGTTCCTTTGACTCTCTGCAGCCAGCCTGGGAAGCCACCCCCAGAGACTTCTGCGTTGATGTATGGTCCGGGTCTGGCGAGGAGATAGATCCCAGCCTCCTGTGCCGCTTCGATGAACGGTTCTATGTCGAAGATGCTCCCAGATCGGAAGTCCCCTGGCTTCCCTTCCAACAGAGCCCAGTCGACGTAGAAAGAGACCGTGTTGAATCCCACCGCTTTGACCTTTTGGAAGAGGTCCAGATACAGGGACGGAACAGGGATGCGAAATGGGTGAATTTCAGCGGAGAATATCATTGCTCGCTCGCCTTTGATGAAAAGGGAATGTTCATCCCAAGTGACGACATCTTGGAGAAGCGCCCGTTTGTCCGGATCTTGCAGGACATCGAACGGTCGTCCACCACGTCTCACGATGCTGCGGCCATGGCAGCTTGCCACCGTCAAGGCTGCGAGAATGGCAGTTGTTAGCTTCATCCTGGATCGTTTTTGCGAGTCAGCTGTTAAAGCTATCAGTTACCGCCACCAGGATAATCAAGACAATATGCTCGACCTAGCCTCTGTACAAACCACCTTCTTATACCTGTCTAAGGAAACCTGCGGTCAGGGTTTCTAACAGACTAATTCGGCGCACATCCCGAGCGCTCCGGGTCATGGGTCACTCCCACCAATAGATATTGGTGGACGTTTTCCATTTAGCCGTTGCTGGTGATCTGTTGAGGGGGCGAGCGGGGTATCACGAGGGTAAACCGCTGTGATTGGAGCTCTTATAACGGTTTTTCGAGAGAGCCAGGATTGGCAACGCAAACTTTAGATAAAGTATGGTAATATTACAAGGACGGTGTTAGAAAGGAGCATTATGACGGCATCTCATGGTCCGATCTTGCTTAGAGGCCCCGGACTGGAGTTGCAAGGACAAAAGTGCTGTTGGTTCAAGCAGGGCAATGTCTTGGCCGACTCGACACATGACATAATTGTGGATAACTTCTTTCTATATTGCGTGACCTAATTCACCTGTATCCGACGATACCGGATTAGATAATGAGGAGCGTTTCGAAAATCGCATTCACGTCCGATTAGGGCTCCGAAGAGACCGGAGTTCAGCATGCTGCTACTTTAACGAAAAGAATGATACCGCCGCGGCTTTAAGTCACAAAGTAGCATATAAACTGGTCAAGCACTCGAGCACACTATAAACCCTGGGCACTAGACCTGGCTTCCTGTTGTTCTGAGTTGAGTTGGCCAAGAGCGATAGCTGAAGAATCTGGGTTCGGGCTGAGGTGATTGTGGCTGACCTGAACACACGTTGATAGGCTTGTGACTTTGCTTGGTCAGCTCCCTTTCATTTGTCGTGAGATTTCCCCTCTAAATTACCATTGAGGCCCAATGTTTTCAGATTGAAGCCCAATCGTTCATCCGTCACAAAAAGTGTAAATACGACTTTCCCTACCAAAGCTGCCTTGCAATAGCCGATTAGCTCCGGTTGATGACAGCAACATGGCATTCCCCACAGAAGCTGCCGATAAGTCTGACGAGCAGGATATCTGCCCCTGCTGCGCCGATCTGGATATACGGGATCCGATACTATGGTTGAGAGGAACCAGCAGCCTGAAAGATGGCTTTGAACACAGATTCTGTACGAGAACAGTCACGAGACATGACCTCAAGCGCTACGGCAGAAATGGTTGCCCGACATGCTGGGCATTCCTAAAAGCGATCGAAGACTTGGATGGAGAAGAAATCTGCGTTCGTCTTTTCTTCGGCGAAGGCATCGACCTATTCTCGAGCGACGCCGAGTCAATGCCACCCGCTGGACTCGCTCATCAAGACTTCGACTGGAGTCAGCTCGATGGGTCACTTGAAGAGGCAGAGTTGATGAACTTGCTTTCTGGGTTCTCACTAGCTCAGCCCATGTCATCTGAGCTTAAAGCTGAGGAACCTAGCGTCACCTCTCAGAGGACAAGGCCAGAGAAACCGGAGATTATTCCAACTGTACGTGCCGACACTGTTCTTTCGTTTGTGAAGAGCAACTTGGAGACGTGCCTACGAGAGCATTCGCAATGCAACCTGCCGAAGTCAACATTGCCCCGCCGAGTGATTAATGTCGGGACGGCAGAGTCAGATACTCTCAGACTCCTGGAGCCCGGCCCAGAAACAACGGGCTCTTATGTTGCCCTGTCATATTGCTGGGGAAACGGAAATTCGGTCACGACTACCACGTCGAACATTGACCAGCTCAAATCGGGCATTGACATGGACAAGCTGCCAAAGACCCTCCAAGATGCAGTGATATTTACCAGAAATGTGGGAATACCATTTCTATGGATTGACGCTCTTTGTATCATCCAGGACAGTGTCGCCGACTGGGAAGTGGAATCGGCAAAGATGGGCGACATCTACAGCCAAGCATTCCTCACCGTGGCAGCTACATCTTCCCCATCGGCGAATGGGGGTTTTCTTCTAGAAAGAACACGAGAGTCGGAGCTCCAACTCAAGTGGCCAGATGGCTCTGTCGCCAGGGCCATACTTGGCGGTTCAGGAATGCCAGGCGACGGCGAGCCTTGGCACCTACGAGGATGGACTTTCCAAGAGCAGATGCTTTCTACAAGACTTGTCATCTACTCTGACGGGGAGGTACAGTGGGTTTGCCGATGCAGCCGTTCTTGCGAATGTGGGAGCGTCGACCAGTTTGCTCAGGGCCAAAACGGCACGACGATATGGCATCTCAATACCCCAACAGAAGCGCACGAGTTTTGGATGGATCTAGTCAGCAGCTATTCATCCCGAAATCTCACTGTGGAAAGGGACAAATTACCGGCCCTATCCGGAGTTGCCTCCCGCATCAGTGGCTTGACGGACTCGTCGTACTTGGCAGGCCTGTGGGCTGACGACGTGCTGCAAGGTCTCTGCTGGTTTCGAAGCACACCTGTCGAGTTTCATGGGCCTCCCACATATCGAGCTCCCACGTTCTCATGGGCGTCTGTGGATGGACCTACCTATTGCTATCACCGCGACGAGGGACAGGACGCTAGGGAACCGAACTTGCTGCCTCGATGCATCGACGCTTCAACAACCGTCAATGGCAAGAATCCGTTTGGTGTGGTGGCGGACGGATGGATCAGAATTCGTGCTCCAATGATTCCTTGCATGCTTCGAGGTGTCGGTGTTGTACCTCAGGGACAGACCGACGTGGCAGACAACTTCAACCCGGATGCCGAGCTATGCGGCTTCTCCTACCATGACGGCGACGGTAGGCTTCAGATTTCAGCGGCAAGATGGTCTTCTGCGTCTGCTCTTGGAAAGGATGAGTATTCTAGTGAAATGAGTCTCTCCGTGCAAGACTATCCCTCGGAGAAGTTTCCTGCCTGGCTGTTGTACATTGGCTGTCGGACATATGATACTCCACAAGACGATCCAACTAGATTACTCCTCGTTGTAGGGAGGTCTCCTTCAAACTCAGACCTGTATGAGAGGCTGGGACTACTTGTTGTATCACCTGTTTTTCCTATCCCACTTCCCGAGGATTCGTTTGAGACTATCACCATCGTTTGATATGTCGCTCATCAACGGGCGGATATTCTCTTCTGGACGAGACTGGACGCTAGGCAACTGAAAGGCGAATATTATCTAAGGCTGTATAAAACTAAATATTTAAATTTAACAACCACTGTATCCCCTCCTGCGTCTGCGGCGTGAAGGGTGGACATCATGTCCAAGTCTGCCTTCTCACCACAGCTCAAAAATGAACATAAAAGCCCAGGCGACCTGTGTTCCGCCAGCTGTACGAGACCGTCTCCATCATCAGTCGTTGACACTAACCCATCGTTCCGTATCGTTCCTTATCACTACCTGAAGTCAGACGCACGTTTTGCTCATCCGACTACCTAACAAGGCCACTATGGGCATTATTGCGTTAGCTAAGCAGAAAGGTTTCAGAAGCGACCGGAGTACAATCAGCCCTCATTATATGCCCCAGAAACCTAACCCAAACAGACAGTTATTCTATAACAGAGATATATAACTCTTGGATGAGTTAGTATACAATGCCATGGCTGACATTGAGCACCTCGCCTGACAATCTCGAACGATGAATCACGCGTATCTAGCTCACTAATGATCAAATATCGGAGCATCTATCAAGCAAGTCCTAGAATATGCCGAGTAGCAGAGCTCAGTAGTCCTACGCGGAAACTAGCTATGATCGATAAACAAAATCGATAGAGCAGGTTGCTTTCTAGTCATGGACATCCGATAAGACCTCACTGAAGATTTCTGCTTAGTAAGTATGAGGTGGATAATAGTTCTAATTCTTAGTCTTTTAGCCCAAGCTTAAGTAGAGTTAGAACAGCAGGGCGACTGGATGAAGCTCTCACAAAGTGTCAAGGATCTCACCTTCCCGGATAGAGCAGGAGGGGATCTCCGAGGTCACCCGCGAGCAACTCAAGACTGAGCGGAAACAGTACAACATTTAGAGACGACTAGAAGCAGTCCAGTTACGGGAAGCACAAAAAAACCAACCCTTATAGTACTCGAAAAAAACGGAAGCCTTACGAGCAGGGTGATTGGCGTCACGGTCACTTTGCTAATTAAAGAGACACGGAGAGAGAAGTAGTGACCGCCCTGGCTGTGTCTGTCAATTCGGGGCGGCCAAAATCTTGGTCATGATCCCAGAAGTCTTTCTTAGGCATCTCTGTCTCACCGGTATAGTAAATAAAGATAAAGACAATTCGTGGTAGCTACGGGAGAAGGTTATCAGTCATTCCAGAGTCTACATCGTGAGCTTCAAATACCAGAACAATCCAGTCTCTTTCCCAGGTGTTGTGCAGTCTTCTGTTAGCTTCTAGAACGGACAATAGAATAGATTTGAGTCACACCTTGAGAGTTTGGGTAGGGTGGAATTGAGGTTGCTGGCGGAGAGACTTTATCCGTTGTCGCATCTTGGCCAACTCGTCCTGCCTTCGAGAATGTCAGCCAAGAACTGAGAACCAGTTGTGTCCATGTCCAAGCCAAAGCCTACTATTTCTAGACGAGTTGATCGCAGCCCAACACAATGCTCACCAACCAAAACCAGAGTGAAATGAGGTTGCTCGAGTAAGAGGGACTGGGTTGCAATTAACTTCGGCTACTTCTCTGGTTGAGGCGGATCGGTGACTTGTAAACGGGTGTAGCTGTGGCGCGGTAGTGGCTGGTAATTAGACAGTGGCAGTGGCTCCTCACGCTAACTCAATCACACGGGTCCGGAAGAAAGATAAAGCAGGCTAGCTTTTGTTCTTCCCCTATTGTTCTAATTGGAGCAAACACCACCCTCCACGTCAACAACGAATCCCGCGAACTGTTGCGCCGTGAAGAAACCAGTGTTACAGCCGCATTTAAAGCAGTCTTCGCCTAGTATTTTTCTCAGGGGGCCACCTTCCGACTCCGACCCAAGCACATCCGTCTACCCGCCCACTATGCCCCGAAACCATGCTCTCGACCATATTCAATCAGCCACCACCACCTCCGATGTACGAGATGGCCTTGCTGCACTTCGTTCCCGAGAAAATGAAATCGTCTTCAGATCGAACACAGTATTAGATTCCCGTAAAGATGTAGACGGCGAGCTCATTATTCTGGACGGCCTGCGCCCCACCCTCAGCGCCCAGCTGATCAACACTCGCGACATCCAACATGCCATGCTGGCAAGCACAGCAGACATAGCCGATCGACTTTCAACACGTGTCCAAGAACTTGAGACTGAGAGAAAAAGGGTCCAAGACACACTTCGTATGGTGGAACAGGTCATGGAGCTCAAGGCATGTCTCGCTGGAGTTGTCGGTAGCATGGGAGCTCCGCAAGACTGGGAGGCTGCCGCTCACTATCTCCATCGCGCCTCGAGAATCCCCGAGGACGTCCTCTGTGGAGATTTTGCAGCTGCAGTGATACCTACAATCGAAACCCCTGACCCACCTTGGAATGCCCTTGAGACCGCAAGAGAGAGCCTCTGTGCGCTGTTCTTGCGACAGTTCGATTCCGCAGCTAAGGACAAGAACAGTGCCAAGTTGACACGATTCTTCAAACTGTTCCCACTCATTGGTAGAAGTGAGGTCGGCCTCGACGCGTATGGACGGTATATATGTCGAGGTGTGGCAAACGCGGCAAGGGAAACGCTGAAGAAGGCAGAGCTTGGCCCTGACTCGAAGGATGTCTTTTTCTACGCCAACTGCCTAACGAAGCTCTTCGAGCATATTGCACAGATTGTGGATAGCCATAGTGGTCTCGTGAGACAACACTATGGGGCAGGCCAAATGGTAAAAGTGATCGAGAAACTGCAGGCTGAGGCTGATGTCCAGGGAGGTATCATCCTCGATGCGTGGGCTGATGACAGATCAGTGGACAGGATGATATCCGACGTCAGAAGCTATCCATTCGTGTTCCTGGTGCGGAGTATTCTCACTCGGCGACAAGAAGTGGCCGTCGGAACCGACCCTGACTACGCAAGTGTCGATACGAGAAGGATAGACGAATTGCTGAGCGAAATGACAGCCATGCTGGAGCGATGGTCGCTTTACTCTCGGTTTATTGCACGCCAGTGCCAAGTAGGTTACCCGAATTGCTGCCCTGACTATTGCTATTACCGTTCCTGACCTTTGTAGGACGACAATGTACTAGACGATGCTCCCTTAGCCCCACCGGGGTTTCTGATGTCTTGCAATCTATCCCGCAAGGTCTCTGAGAAGCTAAGCACCCCATATGGCATTATGACGACATTCTTCGTTCGTCGATCAGTCGAACGGGCATTTCAGATTGATCTTGCTCCAACTGGATTGTCGTTGACTAAACCAATTAGTGGTCAACCGCCCTTTATCATACAGGCGATTGATGATGTCATGTATGTGGTAGATGTTGTCTTGCAGAAAGTTATATCTGCATCAAACCACGCGGTTGCGGCCTCGGCCATCCCTGATATTGGACGTGTTCTTGAATCCGACCTTATCGGCATCATACACAGACGCATGCGGGATGAATGCCACCCTCGCTCGGCTGCTCAAGGCATTTTGGCACCGGAGGACAAAGTCGTCAAGTTTATCGTAATGATAAACAGTCTTGATATCTCAGTCCAGTATCTAGACAGACTTCTTCGTGCCCGAGCCGGCTTAGAAGGCCTGGAGCAACATCGACGGCACGAATCTTCATCGCTCAAAGACAACTTTCCGTTCAACCGAGATGCTCAGAATATTGCGCTTGCTCTAGATCGTATGAACAAGGCGTTTTCCTCCAAGGCTACCCCACTTCTCAATGAAGGCATCGAGGTGCTCTTAGACGAGGTGGTCAGACTTGGACTGCGACCAATACTGGCAAACTCATTCCGGGATGTACAGTACGACAAGCTTTCCGGAGACGAAACGATCGAACCATCTCAACATGACGGAGTGGATGGTCCACTTCCACAGGCTTCCGAGCTTTTTGAAGAGGGCTGGAACCGCTTGATGAGACCATTATCACGAATCATGACTCCTACAACCTACCTTACTCTACTAGCGCTGACAGCCAAACATGTCGCGCGAGTTCTAGAGAAGCGTTTGTGGAGTTTCTCGGGTCATGTTAGCGAAATTGGTGCTATCAAGATGGAGCGGGATTTTACTGGAATGGTGGATATTGTTTCGAAGGGCAATTACAGTGTTCGAGAGGTGTTTGCCAGAATACAGCAGATTTGCATGGTTGCAAACATGGATGACGACGAATGGCCTGAGGTTATGACGGAGGAAGAGGGATGTGATATTGACTGGGTACTAACCCAAGACGAAATGAAGAGAGCTCGGCAGATAGTAGTGTTGTAGTTTTAAGTACTTTACTATGATTGACCTATTGTCCCGGTGCAGGCTAGCAGGAAGGTCCAGATTAAGTGCAGTGTAAAAATCCATAACAGCGTCGTATTCGCTCAACAAGACATCAAATCAGCATCTCCAACTTTGTTTCTGGGTGCATTACAGTCGCCCCGCACTCATCCTCTCTCTGGACTTGGGAAAATAGCCATTACCAGCGGCTGCGCAGTACGTTAAGCCAACCATTGACCAACAATGAAGTTTAGAGTTGAACTTTCCGGTGTTTCTTTACTCGAGCTGAGGTTTTTGGGAGACGTGAAAAATGATTGTTGCTGTCTTTAGGCTGCCTCTGACACCTGGCTGCATATATTTCGAATAGCATCATTGATGGACAGGCTCCTCTGAGATCATTGTGCCTTTCAGTAAAACTGACGGGAATCGACGGGCGAGATATAAGGAGTTTAGCGGCCATTTCAGCGCTCACAGAGTGGTTCCAACGGGAGGCAATGTGCAGCGGTGAGCGTCCAAACGGTTATGTTTGGGCTGGCCCCGGCGTGAAGCAGAAACATGACGTTCCAGAAATGATCGTAGCACGCGTGGTGAAGTGGAGTCAAGCCGTATAGGTTGCGGAAGTTCATGTTCTCGCCGTGACTGCCCAAGAACTGGATAAAGGTCTCGGCGTATGCCCTTTTGAGTATGGAACTCTGCAAGCCTATTAATATTTCTCTAATCGTTGAGTAAATGAGTAAATGTCCAGGAAATCGCCTCTCAAGCATCTGCTATTTCTCAGACGACTCATTTGGGCATTTCTCTGCGAGGGTTAGAGGGGAACCCAGACTACACCGTGGCACAGCTTTCATGTCTGTGTAGCACTTCATTCTAACAGAAGTAAGAAGCCGACCATATCGCTTCTGACATCCATATCGTTAACTTTGCTTACTCTGTTAGTCAGATAGTCACGGCTGTCTAGCCAAACTAAACCTTTTTGTTTACATAGAACTAGTCTGCTAGCAGCTCGAAACAGTTGTACCGACCTGGTCGTGTGGCATGATCAGCGGCGTTCGCTGGGGTAAGTCTCTTCCGTCACTCGAGTTGACTATAGTAAGGATGTACTCAAGTAACCCCAAATCGCTGTTCCTAAGCGTCAATCAGTCAGTTAATTAGCTAGTCAGTCATTCAGTCATTCAGTCACTCAGTCAGTCAGACACTCAGTCAGTCGGTCATTCACTTAGTCAGTTATTCAGTGAGTAAAATAGCTAGCTAGCTAGCAAGCAAGCGATTCAGTCAGTGAGATTTTTGGACTTTTGAATCTTAGTTGTTGCACTACACTATTGGCGGAGTCAAGCTAAGGTGCAACCATACTGCATACCAACTTCACCACTCCAGCAGTGGCGCATACCCTTCCTTTGCGAGTAGCTTGTTGACCTCCTTGGATGTGTTATCCCACAGCCCCCGTACTTGCTTCTCGTCATTCCCCACCACATGGCCTGGCCTCACCTCCCCGACCGGCTCTAGATACTTCCCCTTAAATGCGTCGGGGTTCTCTCGTACTTCCTTAGCAGTGGCCGCAAACAGGAGGGTGAAAGAGCCCTCGTCTTCCGTCACCATGATCCTTCGCATGACAGGCTTCAAGGCAATGCTGAAGATGTCGAGGGCCTTGGCGCTCCTGACGCTTCCGGGGTGCACAGAAACCGAGATGATCGATGAGCCTTGTTTGTCCAGACGCCGTTGGAGCTCCTGGGCAAAGATGAAATTGGCTAGCTTGGCTAGGCTGTAGCGCATCATGTCTGCGTTGAACAAGGGCTTCTGAAGGTAGCGCCACTGCCAAGGCTCATAAGGCAAGGCTCCAGAGAGAAATGCCGGCGACGTGAAGTCGAACTGATAATTCGGCGGGAAAAACACGGATTGGACGGCGGAAGAGATAGTGACGATTCGCACATCCGCTTCCTTGTTGGCTGCGGCCCTTTTAAGGAGCGGAAGAATGCCGTTGGTGAAGACGAAGTGTCCGATGTGGCTGCAAATGTCAGCGTTACTTCTGTGGGAATGGATTCGTCCTCCGTACCAAACAGCCATAGCCATTTCCCACCCATTATCTGTGGTCTCAAACTTGTTCAGGACTGTTCCTGCGTTGTTGACTTAGATTGAAGTGTGTGTAAGCGTTAGGCAGTTCGCGTTTCACATGTTTTCGGTAATACACACCTAGAATGTCGACTTTCTGCTCCTTCGCCTTCAGCTCTTCAATCGCGTGCATCACGCTCTGGATATTGCTGAGGTCCAGAACCAACCAGATTAATTGATCTTTAGAGACTCCAGTTGCTTGCGAAAGGACAAAGTTGATCGTATATGTGGCCTTGGCCTCATCTCTGGCAGTGAAGTAGACCTTGGCTCCCTTTGAGGCCAAGTGCTTGACGGTCTGGAGGCCGATGCCAGCACTAAAAAAGGATCCAATCAGCACTCGGTCATGAATTAGAGATAGTAGACTATGAGACTCACTTTCCTCCGGTCACCACTGCCACTTTTCCTTTCAAGTCGGGCATGTCCGAGCGAGGGTCCCATCCTTTAGGCATTTCGACAGCTTCAAACTGTGCCTTGAAGATTCCAGTATACCCAACAACGAAACTTGAGATCAAACCAGGTCGGAAAATTTTCTACCGAGGGGTTTGTCGGTAGTTGTAAAACGGTGGCGGGTAATTAAGCCGCTGGCAAGATGAATCTGAATTATGTGTCTCGACAGTCTACCTCTGGACCGGCAACACGCGCTTTTAAGTAGAACAGAAGACATGGGCTCCGGCTGACGAGATTCTGAAATTTTCAGCCCCGGTGTAACTCCCAGATAAGACATTCAATGCAGTTTCATCCTTTCTACCAATGTCAACCCTGCCCAGCTGTCCCGTAGTCACCGTCATGAATCGAGCGTTTGCTACTTTGGGTGAAGTGGCTCGACAATTGTGGCGGCCCACGGCCCGGCCTAAGATGAATTAGGAAAATGCAAGTCTTGGCATCCGTACAAGAGCGGAGTTCGGAGCGGACTTTACCACTAGTCTGCTTACTTCCGCTAATATCCATCACGCCTCACGGACTCCAAAGGGACCCGTTGTCTTGTCCTTTTCAACTCAATAATCTGCTTGACGTCCTTTCATGATAGCCTTGAACCAGCTGACAGTCGAGTCATTTCCTCCTTGAGCAACTGACATTGAGACACCGACTCCCTGGTTGGCTGACAGCTGGGCTCCAATCTCCGGAATCCGGATCAGGAATACGCATCGCTTGGCACCATACCAAGCTACTACGAAGTCGGCTTTCATCAATGGCCGGCCCCAAGAAAGACGAATTCCAATTCGTTCAGTTATCTCATCCGCAAGATGCGGCGTCATGGAAGCGCCAAGTCCGGTCCCACGCCGCCAAGAATTCTCGTGCCCGGCAACAGAGAGTCGTTCAGTATCAAGAAGGCAAAGTGAAAGACACGCAAGTGTCACTTGCCCAAGAACCTGTCCACCGGTTAAAACACTCCCGCCAGTCTAACATGTTCACGAGTGGCTCTATTACAACAGCACTGGGTGCGGCAAGAAGCGATCCGTTCGACGCCTTTGTTCGCAAGGTCACCAAGTTCGAAAGCTTTCTTCTTGATCACTGTATGTCCTAATCCTAGCCCTTTCCCTGACCTAGCTCTACCCCTGGAGTTTCCAATATAGTCTGACACCCCGCAGTTGTAAGGCATGTAGTGCTACATGTTGTAACTTGCTACCCCCTAAAATCTGCCGCGGACGAAGCCGAATTCCGCCAGGGGATGGCAACGCACTGGGTCCATATGGCCTCAACAGACGCGGGCATGCTAGCCACTCTCTTCCTTGCTTCCTGTCGAAACCTGGCCAATTTCCAGCACACAGAGTTCTACTCCACAACTGCGTTGCAGTATAAAGGCCAATGCATTGCAGCGCTGAAAACAGCTTTGGAGACAGAAGGCAGCATGGTCAGCGATGTCACTATCACGAAGACGCTTGTATTGGCGTCTGAAGCTGTGAGCCTTGCCTCGCGCTCAAAAGGCCTGTTTCGCCGAAAAGGACAAGAGACTGACGAATGAAGTAGACTCTGGCCGGTGACCGAGCTGCAACGCAGCAGCATTCGCAGGCGGCTGCAAATATGGTGGCAATGCGGGGAGGCATCGAGACCCTAGGTATGAGTGGGTTCTTGAAGAAGCTCATTGTCTGGTTTATCAGGGACCCGGCCCAGGAAGGAAACAGTTTGCTCATGCCTTCTTGTATCGCATCGGTATCTAAAACGGTAGCGGGGTTCTCTGATGCTCCAGTCATTTAGAAAGTACGCGAATGTCTAGATATTTGAATATCATATGTTGACCCGACGGAAGACGCGTTAGAAAAGGCACCATTTGTAGCTGAATCCATTTGCTTCCTCTTTAAATTATGAAATCTCATTACCCAGCCTGAAACAAAGCTTGGGCAGCCGACAGATACTCCCTGTATTTGTTTCTGCTGGTTGGATGTCCGTGTATTTGGCCTGAGCTATCCCGCCAAGGCATGACGGTTACTTCCTAGCATACGTTTCGGGTGGAGTTGTGCTATTCGGGTTGTATGATGTTTTCAGTCGGGCTGTGCATTACATGATATAAGCTTACTTAGGCTTTCACTCTTATCTTCTCTCTATATATAGTGTTGCTAATAATAATGATAGAGCAGTTAGGGCAATAAGGCTCTACGATATTAGGATATTGGAGCATTAAGCTGTTGGAAATTAAGTGTTAAAGAGTTGGAGTATTACCTAAGTTATTAGTAAATTAGGATTGCAATAAAGCAAATACTATAGTAAGAAGCTTGAATTCACGGCCCGATCAGCAACTCTTCGGATGCCTCCACGCGCCCATCGCATTTGCTTCCTTCTGTTTCCAAGGCTGTTTTAGACACTGAAACGCACTAGCCTTTATACTGCATATCTCAATAGCACTCTGTCCTTTGTGGGGGATGCTATTAAAGTCCTCAAGAGAGGTCCCTCGGCTGATGTTTACCGGCCGAAGGAGCCCGGATTTGGCTGGTACGTAGATAAATATCTTCCTTCATATCTCACGAACTTTACTCAGAACGTCTCAGGAATGACGTAGGCATACTCTGATATCCTCACAACGCTGAACTGACTGCTCCAATTCAGCTGCGACGGCTTTACTCGCGAACCTTCCTACCAAGAGTCGTTCAATCTCCTCCTCATCTTCAAGGGCGTCAGTCTATTTATGCGCATCCCCCTTCACACCTTGCCTATTCATTTGGCTCAGGCAGTCTCGTGTTTATCGCTGCTTTAGGGGTGGCATATGTTGTCCTGCTTGCATTGGGGCACAGTCCCTTGGAGGCATGTACGCGTCTAATAATAGGAAAATAAACCCATAGAGCTTCTAATGGGAATCGTTTTGGTTAACTAGCGCACACTCACCATTAATCTGCGTGAACGAAAATTGGCTATCTAGGGCGGTTAGCAGGAGCGTACATTGCAGACCGGCTTCAAATAGGAGATCCGCTCAGTGGTCGGACTTGGTGCCCTCCCACATGAACATATCTAAGACTGATCAAATACCGGAGAATGAATGTGCAGTCGCAAGAAAAAGGCCTTGAGAAGATCAAAAGAGTCGAATGAAGTTTCTTATAGGCTCCGCTAGGATCCATACGTCACATAGATACAAAACATGTAGACGATTCGGGAATAAAAGACAACACTGGCGCTGTAGTTAAGGGTGTCGCTACTGACATTTCTTCCTTCAGCCCCCTCGCACTCTCAAATTTTTTCTGATCATTTCCGGTTTCCTCTAAACAATTATGGACGGTGTCCTCAGAAGTCAAAATATGGGATCGGCAGCGCAGGAGTTTCAATGTAGAGGTAACATCAAGAGCTAGAGTGGGGTTTGAACGTTAATGTGATGGCAGAGGTCTTATATTGAAGTACTTAGTGAATATACATAGTCTACTACCGCCCGTAATTTCTCAATCTGTTCAAACACACGAACCTAACTCCACACATGCCCAGGGCCACCAACATCTGTAACATGCGAGTTCTATATTTGTTCGAAGATTAATAGCCGCCCAACTTTCGTTAATGAGAGGAACCACTTACGTCGACAGTTTCTAAAGGTTAATTAGACACGACGACGAGCTGGGGCGCAGTATCCTCAATGCAGTGGTCGCCTAGCTCACTCGGCTCGAACCTGGCCCTAGAGCCGCCTCCAGGGCAAGAGTGAGGTCCCCCCTTGGTGGTGTTCATCCAACCGTTGCAAACAGGACAGCGATCAGCCATTTCGTATGGGTTCTCGATAAATGGAGGAGAGTAAGGCGAGTTCGGGGAACAAGAGATTCTAGAAGGTAGCTATTGAAAAGGTGAAGGAGGTAGTTGTCGAGAGCTGCACCACTTTTGCGATAATCGTAAAACAGCGAGTAATCGTGGGGCTTTATACTTGATCTCGCAGCAAAGGATCCAGTATTGTACATCTATGGGTGGTATCGACATCGCCTCGTTGTTGGTCCAGCATGTAGGCCTAAGCGGTACATTTCCGAATGTAGGCGGCAATGTTGATACAGGCATGGGGCACCCATTGGACATACCTAGTCATCGATGCACTGCCTTTCCCCCAGCAGGGAACAATCATCTGTATCACTGACTAGTTGTTAGTAATGAGGTCATTTGTGGAATCATCGTTGTCCTTTATTGGTAGTTCGTAGTGATGTTGGTCGTTGGTTATTTTCAATTTGGGCGTCAACCCCGAAGTAAGCCTCTGCTAATAGCATGCCTTATGGTTGATTGGCTACGCTTCTTCAGTTGGTCGTTCAGCATTGGCAGCCTAGCCCTAAGTCTCCGCACCTGGCACTTGATTGGTGTTATCGTGGATAATTGGCGCCAACATCTTGTCTGAGTGTGCCCGAGCACGCCGAGGCATCCCTCGGGATCCAATTGGTTGCACCTGGTTCCACCCCTGAGATCGAGCCAGCTAACACGCAACCCGTCAGCAAGAAGAGAAAATTCCCCGAGTCACCTGCACAAACATCCACTGTAGCTCATCATGCAGAGCTCCGGTATCAACCCCTACGAGGCGAATCCGGACAGCATTCCGCCTCGCGATCGGTACGCCGCCGAACCTTTGTACGGCCGGTACTGTCCCAGGCCAGATGACTTTTGTCCCGACCCTGAGCACATCAACTCCACCTCTACTCAGTCTGTTGAATACTGGACGTCTGTCTTGGCTCTTTGCAACCCTTCGAATAGAATTTACGACAATGTAGATGGTGGTCGTGATGTTTTCGCCGTCGGAAAAGTCATTGTCAAGTCAAGCCATCTCCGAGAGTCTCTGCAAGGCCGACGTTCAAGCCGCGACTACTCATTCGCCGATGCGAACGAGATCGTGGCGACAAAAATAGCCAAAGAACTCCTTCAAGATGTGAAAGTTCCATCAATATACTTTACTGGAAAGGTGGGTTACGTTGATGCCTTGTTCCTCGTTTGCTGCTAATTGTCTATGCCTCTTTAGATCAACGGTCGCCAAGTCTTCATTCAAGAGAGAATTCCTGGAGTTGGCCTCAACATTGCATGGCAGTACATCTCCAAATCTCAAAAACAGGCTTTCAAGGACCAGGCTCGGCATATCTTGCGGCAGCTCTCCCAGGCAAAGCCGCCACCGGAGCAGAAAGAACGTTCATATGCTGTGCCAGACCCGGATCCTGTCCACCACAAGGGCATCCAAAGTCTTGAAAGGGACATTATCTTCTCAGACCAGAACAAAGATGCCGACCTTTGTTTCATGCACAACGACTTCTCTCTTTCTAATACCATTGTCGACAATGACAAAATTGTTGCTCTTGTAGATTGGGAAATGTCTGGGTTTTTCGGTTGGAAGACGGCTGGCCGAGTCCATGTCGAGATCCGGACCCCCAAACGGAAAAGCTTTGCCGCGCTAGATCTCCCAGAGGAGCGACTACAGGACATACTGTTTTGGAACGATTTGTATGAGGTTTCTTAACAACGGTCGCATTGCTAGACACTAAATCTGCGGCGGGTGCAGTTATTGTAGCTTTCTGTCAAGAAGGCAGCCACATTAAACATGAAACGAGGAGAGAGCCGACTTGCTAGGCGAGACATATTCAGAAGAAAGCACTTCAAGTACATTATTTGTGTGTGTTGACTAGAGCATGGCTTCTAAAGGAGCTATCAGAGGAGGCTTATAGTTAGAACTTCCAACAAACTTACATGTATATATGATATCTAGGCTTTTTCTTGTTCAAATGTTTGCGTCACAGAGACAGACCTTTCATGCACGTATAAGAATCTTATTCAATAATATTTCTTTGGCACGATCATCAATACACAATGCTGGCCGAATACCTAACACTTCCACTGCTCGCAGCACCTTTACCCCTGCATCGGCACAGCTTGACTTATGGGTTAAGAAAGCCGGGCCAGAATATATCGGAGTAGCAACCGACTCGCCGGGTCAACGGGAGCGAGCTGGTTGTAAAGATGTCTACCCACGATACGATGCCATTCTAAGGGACACCCGTGAATTTTGCTAGACCACACTGACCAATGGACTAAACTCCCAAAGCCCCTGACTAACGTTGTACAAAAGCATGTTAAAAAAGTTGCTGGACACTGGAGGGGCCGATGCTACGCCTAGGATGTTGTCAGTGAGACCTTGAAGGAAGACGGCACCTACCAAGAGTCTTCTTTTGACAAGGTGCTAGGAGAAGAGAACATCAAACTTGCCTTCCGGGAAGCTCGTAAAGGTGATCCGCATTCGAAGCTGCACTATAACGACTACAACCTCGAGTCACCAATCGCAAAGCCAGGAGGAGCTATCAAGATTGTCAAGATGCTCTAAAAGGAGGGGATCAAGATTCATGAATCGGCATGCAAGCGTATATATTTGCACACAAGGCGCCGAGTTTTGACGACCAGATATCTGTGGTGAAAGGCTATATGAGAGCGGGTGTTCAAGTGGCGTTGACTGAGTTAGACGTGAGAACCGAACTGCAGGTCAACAAGACAAATCTAACATGGCAGAGGGAGGCCTTTAGTAATGTATGTCCTTGCCAACCTCTGACGTTTTGATTTGATTCAATGTCGCCTGTATTGCCTAATCTGTGTTAAAAGTTTCCCTGTTTAGTGAGAAGAGTTCTCGTCAACCTGTTGACGTTGATCTATTCATAGACGCACATGGAGTAGCAGTGAGTGGTTTACGTGATTCAAATTAATCAGTCGAGGGACTAACACACCTCCTGTAAGTTAATCACCATTTCAAAGAACTAGACTTTCTCACCGAAAAGAAGATTGGTTATAAATCACCCAAGTCTATTGCTTATTTATAGACTGCCATGTGTCTGTTAAGCATCGCTCGATTTTGAAGCACTTATCAACGATTTCGTACATTAAATCCAACACTCTTGTCTTTAAACTCTAAGATGCTGCGTCATCGTGGATTAAAATGGGAGAGCCTAGAGGACGGTGCTCGGGTTAGTATTCACCCTGAATCTGCGGGAACTTCCGAGATTAGGAGTTTCATGACGACCATCAAACAATTCATCGAAGGATACCAGATCCATGTATGTCACCATTTTCCGTTAGATCGACCTACTGACATTTCTTAAGGCTCGGCTTGGTATATACATAATCGTGATAAAAAGCCGTCAGGTCGATGCACTTCAGGTTTGTGGGCGACATGCACTTTCGCAGCCTGAGAAAATGACTGACTTTATCTTTATGAAGCGTATATTCCAATCCTTAAAAGAAGAGACGTGGTAAACTCAGGCGCACTCCTTATGCGAGATATGGGATTTCTTTATGGCTACTACAGACGAACGCGGCATTTGGGGGCCTACAGCTAAAATACCGACACTCAATGGCGGTCTATGGACATCACTCGTTAGAAAGCATTTTGTGCAGGCTAAATTTGCCTGAACTCATCGCAGAATAATACGCGGGCTCTTGCTATACTTGTGAAGATGGTTTCAAACTCTACTTACTCTTTTTTCTCGTGTGAGTCATCTAATATCAGTACCAGTGGTCAATGATGTACAGTAATGTGTTGGTGGCAGTGAACTTCCATGGTAGAATAAATTAAGACTGGATACTAGCCAGGGTGCCTACTTAAGGCAGCCAGCTCTCTACCTTCCCAGGCTAGCTGGAATGGCATGCTTTTTCCACTATCAATTTGATGTGCTTGTTTTGCCCACAACTCATTTTACTCCCCTGATTTAACTGACCAAGCTGTTATAGTAGCCTTTGTCTTGAATATATTATTTCTGTTACTATTAAAGTGTAATTATTTAATGCCTTTTATTAATATTTTCCTTCTTACGACTTTCCCCTTTAGAAAGCTAAGGACTCACTCTAGTCTTCAAGTTGCAATCAATGGCAAGAAGGTACATTCAGACACATAAAAGGGCCATATACAGTAGCACCACATCAGTTGTATCTCTTGTTTGACCTTTACCAATACGCGTAGGCGCTTTCGCCGCGAAGTCAAGTACTGAAAGCCACAAATAGCAATACTATTTTCCCTTTTACCAAACCAAACCGTTGCATTCTTCAGCGCATCTAGAACTTTGTAGTACGCCGGGGATTGCGATCCCAACATAAGCAGGAGCTTGAGCGCAAGCACCGACCGACGAGGAGCCGGTGTTAATTTCCCAACGTCATAGACAACGACGCAGGTATAAAAGGAGCCCACAACCTGACCCTACGTCCATTCTTATCCAAAGACATGTCCAAGCGAGTTCACGTGAGCTACATTCTGCAATCATCATTGACTACTAACGACCCATTAGAACTGAGATGTCGCTTGAGAGCAACGTAGCACGAAACTGCAACCCCTCTTCTCAACCTCTCGGATAGCAGATGGAGATTTTCTTACCCACGAAGCCGCCTTCTAAAATCCCATACGACGATCTTACAGACCATAAAGACATCCTAGAAAAGACTTCCGAACCCCACAGCATCGACTATGAACTTTGGCAACAGATCTGGAGCGCCTGCGGCCGCTAAACAGGTGCCTACTTACTACTTGGCGCCTGATTTTCAACGTCCCCATTCCCACTCGGACCATTGGACCTTGGCACCGTTGTCGAAGACGTCGAGCATTTCACGCCGTTGAACCAAGGCAGCGACCGCATTCCCGTGGCTGACGGCGAGATCTATAGCCACGAGACCAAGAACGTCGAGGCTACCGTGCGCCGAGCTACAGACGGTGGGCTCACTGTTTTCACCAAATTCCTCGACCGAATCGTCGAGGGCAACGCGAGCCTCAAGGGCCAGGGCAGCGACGAAATTGTCTACAAAATAGCGGATCTGGAGACGAGATATTTCTTCCCACAGCCGAGCTACCTCCAAGAAGTCATAAAGTTGCCTAACGTAGCCGACTACCTCGATGACCACAACTATCGATCGCCCGTCTACCTTATTACGGGACTGAAGCTAGCTCGAGGCGCAAAAATCGCAACGCGGCGTGAATACGAGCATCAGGGTGATGGAGGTATCGGGGCCAGTATCAAATTTGGTGCTATGGACGTCGGGGTCCAGGCCACGACTAAAGCGATCAAGGCATCGGGGTTATCAATGACCCACACACAACCTATGGACTGCGTTCTTGGCATTCAAGTGCTCAAGCTATACCACAAGAGGAAAATCTTTGGCGGCGAAAGGGGTTGGCAGAGAAAGCTGGCTACTCGGGGTGCCATGCTTTTAGACGACGAGGCTCTTGAGGAGACGGACTACAACTACGTTATCCTGGATTTGGATGATGAGCAGCGGCTAATCCCATGGGTCGAAGTCACCACCAGTCATGATTACTTCGAGTAATATGATAGCATTTATAAGCTTATCTGCTGCTATTTGTCTTTAATTAAAGCTTTTATGTTTGAGTTTAAAGCGCCTTAGCTCTCCTATCCTCTAAGCGTTATTTCGTTTTGAGAAATCGCCACCCACTGTGGCGCGCAGACATAACATACGATTAAGTTATTTTATTGTGATCTTATAAATATAGTGCTTAGTGTAATAGGTATTATCTGTCTTACACCTCTAATTTATTTATTCTAGCTCCTCTTATAATATTGTAAATAAGGTACGATAGAAAGCTTAATCAAAACAAAGTTCTAATTAACAAGCCTCGAGACGCAAGATACATGGGTGACAACACAGTAGAAAGCAACACACTAAGTTCCCTCAACGAGGGAATAATAGACTGATATATTACTACTATTATAAAGCTTAACAAAACCGAGATTATACAGGGCATCCCTTAGATATCTTTTAGCTTCTAGTGAAGTCTCTAGTTGTTACTGTTGCTGTTGCTGTTTTTAAAGCAGTTTGTCCCAATACCCTGGGTCCGCCCGAGGATCGTCAGACGCGAGCATGAAGACACAGCCAGGGTCCGGAGGGTCAAAATCGCGACTTATGTCCAACTCCACAGGAAAAGTATCCGAATACATCTGGGGAGATTGCTTGTCCTCTTGAAAACTTAGCGACGCAATGGAAGTTCGTTCAAGCTGACTCGGCTGGCTGGAACTTTCGGAATCTGACATTGGCAAAGATTCCAAATTCTCTTCAGGAGCATCAGCTTGAAGACAAGGCAACAACATGAATGACAGTGCTTTGAGCTCTTCGGCAATGTGTATCGTCAGTTTGTCCATGAGGTCCTTAGGTCTCAACTTCCCAACTAGCTCTTCTATCTTGTCTGGGATACGCTCACACAGAGGGCAGACGTATTCATTGCGCGGAACATATACCTGCTTCCTGGAGATAAGAGCATCGAGCTAGGCTTCGGTCGGGGACTTCGAGAAGTGGTGGTCACTGCAGCTAAGATCCTGCATGTGTTGAGTCCACTCCCGTTCAGAATGGAATTGTAACGGCTCTTTGTGTCCAATGTCGCAGTAATATGTCAAAGTTTGCACCGTTCTTGGCCAATCCTGTGAATGGACTGTTTCCATGTGGTTTCTCCAATCCCGCATTCGACGAAAGAAGACGAGGCCTTTGCTACATTCAGGAATGAGGCAGATGTAAGGTTCAAGAGGAACAGCCTGGGGACGGGGCAGGAGCGCGCCCGTTTTATCAGGTAGGAAGTGACCCCTTTCTGCAGTGGCCGTAGCGGCTATAGCGCGCTTGTTATAGTGATTACACGCATCCGATGGGCTACTATAGGGAACAAGGGTGACATGAACCCCACGCCCAAGAGAACCATGATGAACTTCTCTACCCTTGGCATCGCGCTGGAGTTCAAATGGAAGGGACAGAAGGTATGGATGACCGGGACTTCTTTTGCGACACACATCGCAGCGGGCTTTGCCGCCAGCACCTTGGAGATTATGCAATCGGCCCTGTACAATTGGAACATTTCAAGGCAGCAACAAAACATGCTCTACAAGAAGAGAGGCATGGAAGCCGTGTTCAGCGCCATGTCGGGGGAGAGAGATGGGTACAACTTTGTGAACCTTGGCTGCTATTGGAAATATGCATCGCTCGAAGACATGGGCAAGGATATTGAAGACATCATTAAGGAGCTCTAGTACTGATTCAGGTTCAGTATGTTTGCTTGCATTCCTTTCGTATTTTTGGCTTTCTTTCGCCGCAAACAGTCCTTAATCTAGTTTTGGCGGGCTATTGTAAGTACAGAACATTGAGAATCTGAAGTGCTTGCACCTGAAGCTACCCGTGAAAGAAACATACCGTCTGTGAGTCGAATAATGCTTCTTGTTACTCGTTTCTAACCGAACGCAAGGTGTAATTATATGTGATTGAGGTGAGTCTTCCCCGAAGTTCCTTTAACGCAATGGTTGGTACACGTCCTACTCAGCCATTTTTAGTTATCTGCTTCTCTATATTATTACTCAAGAAGTCAATTTTAGCGAAAGCTATTAATATTCACCTCCTAGGGTTATAACCGTTTTATTTCTAGCTCTAGCAAAAGAAGATGAATATTCTACTAATGCGTAAGGCGACGCTGGCCTATATACCCATTATCACACTTGCACACACTGTTCCTTGTGTAGTACCTCCCGTCAGTCTTCCGCCTTTGATCAATCCTAGCTTCGCTTCTCCACAGCTTCCGGAAGAGCATCCCAAGAAACGGTCAATATGGATCGTTGCTAGTACATCCCCCCTCGCCAGCAAGAACTACATCATAATACTCCAGGTTCACGCGAGAATCTCTAAGCACAAGTAAGAAATCTCCTTCAAGGTCTAGATTCAAAAGTGACATAGATTTCCGAACTCATGGATAAAGGAATGCAGTTTTCATGCTCTCGGCGGACACTCGCGAAGTTGATAAGCAGTTGGGTATTTCAGTATCTGATCCTATGTCAATCTTCTGCTTCAGGGATTCGTGCTGGTCTATCCAATGTTTTCTTTACTCTTAATGGGACTCGCGCGAAGATAGGGCAGCGATATAAATAACAAGTATTCGATGTGTTCGGCAATATACGTCGCCAAAAACTTGCGTGATCTGGGCCAAATCTTTTACAAGAAACAAATAAAAGGCGAAGGGGCGAAACATGCGAAGTTAGAAGACGAAATACTTACAACAGCGTAAATTTCTGATAGCCATCTCTAGTGACTTAACCACATCTCCAAAGACGGATGGATAGTCTCTCAGTTTGGCATCTAAGGAGGATTCCTGTGGAGACAGAGCGCTACTGGTGTTTGCCCACGAGCAAAAGTTCTGAAAAAGCTGGCCAGAATGAATTGTTCTAAGCTGCGAAGAGGTGAATCGGCAGTCAACTGATGTATTTTGAGACTAATTCCTCTAAGACTCGGTCCCAGCTTTTCGAAAAGAACTAGACATTTATTAGAAGTGTAAAGAATGATTGTCTAGTTCTTCCCAGCCTCTGGCCTTTAACCCTCACTATTAGTCTCGTCCATCTGTGCTTGTCTCCGTGTTCGTCGTCAGGCTCGGTTTCGAAAGATGGTGAATGTTCTATCTTGAACTCTATTGTGGAGTGACAGTAGGAATGGGTGGAGACCAACTTAGTTTTGACGAGCGACAACTAGTGCGACTGCAATTGCCTTTTGGATGGTTCCTCGCTGCTGATGAAGAGGCACGGAGTAGAGGTACTTATAGAATGTTAGGAAAGGTTTATCACCGATGATCTGGGCTTGTGTCCAGTCGTGTGTACGGTGGCACATTAGACACGTTCAGCCAACGTACAAACCCCCAAATTAGAATTTCACCTCCACATACAACCGCTTTCGCAATGCGTACGAACCGTAGATTTACAATTTCCAACTATAACCTACTAATCCAACTGACCGGCTCGCGATTTGACTCACTGACTGATAGGCTAGCTTACGAGCCAATTGACTAACTGACTGACTGACTGACTGACTGACTGACTGACTGACTGACTGACTGACTGACTGACTGACTGACTGGATGACTAGCTTAATATGCGTGAGGCAGCAGCAAGCTCTCTCCCTAGAGAACGTAAAGCTTGCAGTGAATTAGCCCTATCCTTAGGGAACATAAAGCCTACAGCGCGCCCTACAGGCTACCTTTTTCTACCTGCAGTAATGTTTTCAATTGGGTATTTATATTAGTCGTCGGTTCAGTCAATTAGCTCGTAAGCTGGCCTGTTAGTTAGTCAGTCAAATCGCGAGCCGGTCAGTTAAATTAGTACGATTCAGATGCAATTTGCACGTTGGCGGACCGTGCCTAATGCGCCACCATACGCGTGCGCTGCATTGATAGACTCAATCTATTTAAGAACTAGGCCGCATCAAGAAATCTTGTGCCGACTAGAATACCCTCGGCTATCGCTCGTACAGGAATCAGATAACTTTTTGTGTCTCCTGTCAGGGGGCTGCTCAACCAACGCAGCACGATGTTGTGTGTGACGGAAGATATACTGCATCGTCGGGGTTTTCAAGGAGGCGAAACTAGTCTCTTGGGAGTCCCTTTGCATCCGCGACATGGTACATAGCACATGAGTTCGGCTTCGGCTCCCCCCTCATACGGTTTTCCAAATACCGATGCCGAAGTCATTAGACAGCAAATGTACGGCTGCAACGGGCATTCCCTTTTGCAGCTTAAGGCAACCAGTGACGCCAAATGGGGTCAAGAACAAGGACTTAATCTAGAGTAACACAGATTGAAAAAACAGGTGCGACCTACAAGATTCCCTCGTGGATGGTGCGACTGGTAAATGGAGACGATAAGGTCACGGCCGCGATTGAGCAAGACAGGCAAAGAGAGCTATGCAATTAAGGACAGCTACGACCATTGGCAAAAATGCATTGGCAATTGTTGCAGCAAAAGGGAATGCGTTCTACACTAAGACAAAGTGCTCAGCTGGCCTGAATGCTGACTGCGACAAAGACGCCTTAACACCATGACTTGTAGACTTCCTGCTCAATCGCTGTCAGTCATCTCCTTTCTCAATGAAATCTGTTGCGCTTGACTAACCTCGAGTAGATGGACCTGTGGCTCATCGACTGTGACTCTGTAGATGTCGGCCCGAAGCTTGCGAAATATTAGCGTCGTTCGTTATGATGAGAAGGGAACATACCCAGATCTGATGTTTATCAGCGAGTCCTCGTTTTGTCTCGAGAGCGCTTCGGATTTCCTCCACAGATGCAGATGACGCCGGGACCGTGATCTGAGCTCCATTGTCGAGGGTCTTCCATTTCAGTCCACGAACACGCGGCCTCTTGGGAACTGGCCTCGGGGGAGCATAGACAGTCTTCCGAGGCCGTAGGCTACCGGAGTATACGGGGTCCGACATTGGAATGGTTGCTGAGATTTGGTCGAGGAATTCCGAAGCTGCTCTGACAGAAAATCCGTTAGCAGGAGCAACCGGCCGTTTTCTGGTTTAAAGGAAAAGGTCAAACGCCACGTAGTCACAGTAGCTACGGGCCACTAGCAAAACTCCGATTATTTCCATTGCATCGTGTCAGCGGCGCAAGGCGCCGCCGTGAATCAGCCTAACCTCTCTGTGAGGGGTGCAATATCCCTGCATTGGTATCCTGCATAATGTCCAGTAGTATTGCCGAAGTGATCTCCCCATGGTCCGGCCGTGTCTTAATCAAGCGAGCATTGTGGTCCGTTAAACAGGCCAAAGCGCCTCGCCTAACCTCGCCAACTCGCCCAAGGAAACGCCACTGATATATATTAGAGGCATGTTGTGGTAGTATACATTCTCTTCCTGCAGTCAGCACTCGGTTATTCGGCGAGAACGTGGCAAATAGTGAGAATTGTTGTTTCGAGATGTTGCACAACACGGTGCTGTACTACTCTTTGCCAGCTAACCATCCCGTCGGATCCAATTATTCCTCCAGCCATCTATTAGTGGTGTCCATCCAAATGTCTAGACTGTACTGTAAACCAGTTGTCTAATTGTGTGTCGTATGCCTGCATACCGTATTGGTATGGAGCGCAGAGAATAGTGTAGCGGTCAGTTGAGCAGCCACCACATCCTGCTTTTGTCGAGATGGTTGCGCATCTGAAAAGGCGGGCGTCTTGACCGAGCGTCTTGTGCTACAGTCCTCTTTACGGAAGTTGCGCTTTACATGTAACCTCATCTCGCCTTTTCCACGGTAGCCTCGTTGCCTCGGCGTCTAAGAGAGGTGTTTGCATCCCATGTTGATTAGAGCCTAGTTGCAAGGAATTTCTCGGGCGGTCTCAGCCTTCTATAAGAGACAAGGCATGGTGAAATATTTCGTCGAAGCTGAGATTTGCCTCTTCACAAGCTCGACTTTCATCCGCGGCGAAGTCCTTAGATTGACCACACATCTTGTTTTCAATTGTTTCTCTCGGTGAGTTTAGCCCTGCTGTGGCACGAGGCAATGATAAGCTGACAGATACGGGCAGCTTGACTTGCCCACTTCGGCGGAGTGCTCCAGGTTTTGCCTGGTGACTCGGCTTGGCTTGTGGCGCGAGACCATGAGTAAAATGTAGAGATTCTTGAACCAAAGGTCATCTAAGAGAACTCCGATTAGGTCCTAAGTCTCCAATGAAGATCTTGTAAAATCCTAGGATTCCCGGGTCTTTATTCCAGACCCATTCTCTACACTATCTTAACCGAAAAACATACAGATGTCACTAATAATAGCAGCATTAAACAAGAAGACTTGTCTGATGACGTGGTTTTGCAAAGAAATAAAATAGGCCAGCGTGAGCATCAAGTACTTGTCTCGCTTCCGCACCTCCCAACAAGCCCGGGAGTTTTGCTGTATAATGGGTTCGGCCAGTCCGTATCTATCGTACATCCGAAAGTTAAGGCCCCCTGTAGAACACAGTGCCAATGGTATTATCGGATTCGCGATAGATAACTTGGAGAGGTAGCTATGAGCACAGTTTTACCTCGAAGCCGCGACATGCCCCAAAAACACTGACACTACCACCATAGATTGGCAAGACTACTTGTTTAACCTGGTTGCCCGATCAGGATCTCTCCAGAACAGACAAGCTTCCTTCCGATTGTCGTCCCCCTCGACCCTTGTCCCACCAGGCTGCACAACCAACTGTCGTGGCTCATCCGCGTCCCCTACATAGTGAGGCCACTTTGGACTACCAGCATACCTATGTGTATTGGGATCTCCCGTGGCCACAAAACTGGAGAGGTAGGCGTGGTAGATGTGACTGATCTCAGGATACTGGGTGGTAGGCTCGTTCCAGGTGTATTTCGTATCAGACGTATGCGGAATCCCTTGCCAAGAGGGCCAGCTACTGTTTGTGCTGAACCGCAGCTTCCACGTTGGCACTCCAGCGGTGGAAGTTCGATACGCCGTCTCCTGGCCAGGGCAGATATACGCGTAGTCGCTCCACGCGGCGGCTAAGCGGTTATACTGCGTGCTGTTTGGTGAATTGGCAAAGGGCGACGCAGAATCGGTGATAGGATCAGAATACAATGACTCCAAGAGCTCGATATCCTTAGTATTCAGGGCTGACGAAATGTTGTGCAAGTAATCCAAGAACTCTTCGTTTGTTTCGAGATCTGCCGGCACGTAAAACTTCCCTTCGTCGGTGGTGGTGGATGAAATTGTTGGCACGTGGAAAAATGTCCCATCGTACCCAGACTGCGAGCCTGATTTCTCAAACAAATCACCACCATGTACAGGCTGAAAAGGCCACGTCAATGCCGGGTCGTAGTCGTTGTACAGTTTGGTGCTGATGTTTCGGATCGCATCCACATCGGCGCCTCGAAGACATACGAGAGTGGACTCGTTGGTCCTTTCGTCACCGCATCCAAGGAAGGCAACGTAGTCTTCGTATTGCTGCTTGTACAGAGGATAACTGGCGTTTGGAAAAGCTCTAGACGTGACAGAGCCAGACTGGTGGATAGCTCGCGCAAAAAGTGGCTTCGAGTCCCCGCCGTAGTTGTGGAAATAATGGATGCCCACAGAATGAGCACTAGCAGAGCGGCCTCCAATCGTGACTTCTTTCGGGTTGCCTCCAAAGGAACTGATGTATTTGTGGACGAACTTGAGAAAGTGATGCTGATCTCGGACGCCCAGATTAAGCAAGCCTTCGTCTTCGAACAGTGCGGATGGCAAGAATCCCAACGAGTTGAGGCGATAGTGGAATGTAACAACAACAATCGGCAACGGCGAAGAAGCAACAAAGGCAGCACCGTCAAAGCTCTTCCAGCTTCCAGAATAGAAGGCCCCGCCGTGAATCCAAATAAGAACCGGGAGCTCTCGGCTTAGGGGGACTCCTTGCGTTCTGTAGACATTGAAGTTGAGACACGCTTCGTCTTGGCTTTCGACTGGGAGGCTCGAGGTTGCCTCTTGAATGCACGCCTTCCCGTACTTGTCTGCCGACTTGATACCTGCGAACGGGGTCGGCCAGTCTATAGCGGTGAATCGATCGGTTCCAGTGGGTTGCATTGAGTAGTCGATGCCTAGCCAGGCGTCGACTAACTCTGGAAGCCTTTGACCGCTATATGTCGCGTTCAGGACTGTTCCGGAGAACTTGCCATAGCCCTTAAGCTGGAGGGGGTTCTCCGTGCTGCTAGCAGCTTCAGATAGCGGGGCTAGCCATGCAGCAAGTGTGCTGAGTTGATTGAGGAACTTCATCTCGAGTCTTCCATCGGTTAGAATTGAAACACCAATTTAACAACGTTCTATGAATTTTATTTCCCTACTGGTTATTGATTTGTCTGTAGCATAACAACGTCTTACCTTCTGTCAGACAGGGGACTCGGCTGAAGGGGATGACTAAGGCCATAAAAGCCTGAATGATCTAGAAGACAGGAAATCCCTTAGGATAAGAGGCTCAGAAGAGATCAGAATTATATAATTATAATAACACTAATTCTAGTGATTAATATATTAATTAAATTATATTACTAGGCTTTATTATTATTATCTATTTTTCTATAATTTAATTATCTGAAATTTAGCTTATATAATTTACTTATAAATAATTATATATCTAATAATTAAGAGTCTTATAGTCTTTATTAATAAAGATAACTATTATATAAAAAATCTAAGTAATAATCACTAAGATATTATTTATAATTAGAAGATTAGATAAAAAGATTAGACTAAATAGATTAGCTAACTAATACAGCTAGAATAAGCACTTTATTATAAAGATTAAGACTAAGAATCTTTAAGCTTATATTAACTTTAAAGTTACTAATCTGCTAACTCTCTTTTTATCTATTATACTATTACTTCTTAAAGTTATAATAGATTTTTTTACTCTAATTATTATAGTAGGTAAAGTTTAAGCTAAGAATATAAGAATAATTCTAGCTTAATATAATACTAATAATAATATATATAAGAAGCAGACTAACTATCTTACTATTATTAAGATCTAGGTTAAAAATATAGTTAAAAAGAGTCTTTAGAAATATAACTATAACTTAGATAATAGCTTAAAAGACTAGTATATTACTCTAAAGAAGACTATAAGTACTAATCTTTATATAGCTTAAAGTACTATTCTTAAAGTATAAAAAGTGTTCTTTAAAGTTACTCTAATAACTTTAAAAAACCTAAATACCTAAGTAAATAACTTTAAATATATTATATATAATATTACTACTCTTAATAAGAGGCTCTAGCCCACCTAATACTATAACTGCTTTAAGTTTAGACACTTAGCTTAGAACTATAAATCAGCCCTAACTTGCAGATATTATAAAGGTATTTTATATACTAATAGAGAAGAATGCCTAACTAAACATAAAAAGATCCCTCTAAATTATATCCTCTATAAGAGTAAACACTTAGCTTAGAGCTGTGACTGCCCTGTTACAGTCTTATATTAGGCTCGTGCTAAGAAAGGATACTTAGATAGACCTCTCTGCTTTTAAGAACACATAGTAACTAAACCTTTAACTTAAGAGCTCCTACTCTTACTGCTCTTACTATCAGCCTGGCTTATATAGTTCTTATTAAGAAAACCTAAAAGGCTCTCTAGCTTAGCAAATAGATTATATATAGTATTTACTAGCCTAGTCTTAATATAAACCTAAGCTGCTTATATTTTGTTAGCAGGGGATACAGTTAGTGTAGACTAACTACCTGACTAAAGCTGTCAGCTTAGAAGAGGAGATACACAGATAAGATTATAGCTTAGGCAACTATAAAAGACGCAAAACAGGTTAGACTGCCTTTAAGTATTAGATTTAATACTTTTAAAGGTAATCTAGCTAGTAAGAATAAGAATAAATAATAAGAGCTGCTATAACAGCTAGGTAAGATAAGATAAAAAGTGATAAAAGGTGAGATTAAAATTAAGAAGGGAAAAAGTGTTAACTTCTATTAAGATTAGATAAGATAACTACTTTAAGTGGTGACTACTAGCAGCTAAGCTCTATATATATTAAAACTCTTATGCTAATTAGTACTATCACACTACTTATAAATAAGATATTTTATAAGCTTAAAAAATTATCTTTTCTCTAGTAGAAAAAGCTTAGAGAAGCTCTAAAAGAGATAAGATTTAAGATAATCTCTTATAACTTTTATTATATAATTAAGAATAGGATTATTATCTTTTACTATATAAATAATATTACTTTAATATTCTAAAAATATTTAATAGAGATAATAGCTTTACTAATATATAAGCTTTAAATATAATATACTATAATAAGTAGGTATAATCTCTAGTAATTCTTAGAGATTATAGTTTATTAAGACAGAAAGAAAAGGCTAATCTATCTTAATTTTAGTATACACTTAAGATTACTAATCTAGTAACTATACTAAATAGTAAAAGTATAACTTATATTCTAATAATAAAGATTAAGTTATAAATATATTAAGACTAAGTATTAGCTGTAGAGATCTAATATTACTAACAGAAGATAGACTTAATCTTATATATTATAGTAATTATACACTCTAATATTATCTTTATAATTATATAGTTACTATAATATAGTTAGAACTCTAGACTAATATACTATAAAGCTGCTAATTAAACTTTTTTTATCTTAAAAAGACTTATATTTTAGCTCTCTAGCTAAGCAGTAAAGATAACTTTATTATAACTAGTAATATTTCTTTTACTAATAACTTAAGTGATTATAAGAGCTTATAAGTATATATTATAAAGCTGTTTAGAAAAGTTATAAGATAAAAAGCAAATAAGTAGACTATAATAATAATCTTAATAACTAAGATAAAACTACTAGTATTATTATAAGCTGTTAAGAAAGATACATTTTAAAGTTAGCTTCTTATAAAGCTAAGACTTAAGCTTAGAAATACTTAGTATATATAAATCTAGTGTGATAATATATAGATAATTAGTCTTATTAATAAGCAGCTAAGCTAGCTATATATAAACTTATAGTATATTAATATATATAATTACTAGCTTTATTAGAAAGCTAAGAAAGAGACTATTATAATAAGATATATATTACTTAAAAATATACTAGCTAATAATCTTATAAAGATCCTAGTAAGTAAGCTCTTTAGAATATTTATAAAATAGCTTAAGCTTATAAATATTATAAATTAGCTTAAGAAATAATATAAGCTTAATAATCTTATAAGTCTAATAATCTAGCTATAGTTAAATCTTAATTTAAGCTTATTTCTAGTATTAGATTTAAAAATACTATAATTATATTAATAGTTATAATTATATTAGTTATAATAGTTATAATAAGAGTCTTATATATTAGGATTAATAATCTTTCTTTTAGAAAGACTTAAGTTAATATAATAGTTAGAGTTACTATAACTAATTCTTTTAAATTAATAAACTATAATCACTTTAAGTAGTTTATACTTATATTTATAAATATTTAAAAGAGCTTATAAAGCTTACTAAAATAAGCTTAAAATTAGCTTAAATAATAAAAATCTCTTCTTTTTACTAGACTTAATAATAATCTTAATCTTCTTATAATTACTTTTTTATATAACCTAAATATATAGTAACTCTAACTATTATCTTAGTATAATAACTAGAGTTATTACTACTCTTTTTATAATATCTAAATTTAAAGTTAAATAAAAACTAATTTTTGTTTTTTATAATACTAAGAAAGAAACTATTAAATAAATAGTTAAAGCTATAAATAGCTTTAACTAGAAGAATATATTAGATAAAAAACCTAGCTAAAAAGAATAACTAAGATTATAAAAAGCTTAGATAATTTAAAAGATAAGAAATCTCTTAAGACAAGAGGCCTAAAAGAAATCAGAATTATATAATTATAATAATACTAATTCTAATAATTAACATATTAATTAAATCATATTACTAGGCTTTATTATTATTATCTATTTTTTTATAATCTAATCACCTGAAATTCGGCCTGTACAACCCACTTTCAAACAGTCATGTGTCCAACACCTTCTTACCCCGCCAACCTGTGTATAAATGACTCGCGTAGAGCCCACTATTGTGCCATTGTTGTTCTTTATTAGCCTATTCCCTGTAATTCACTCACTATATTCGGCAAAGTGGCACGAATATGTAGGCATAGGGAATGGACGATCAATAGAGGCAGGTCACCCCTGTAGGTAAGTGGAGCAAGCCGTATCGCTAGTTGAAGTTTACAGACACCTCAGGGATTTATTCGAAAGTATGGGCTCAGGCCATATATGATATGATGGAGTACTGTATACGTCTGGAAGCCGTGTGGATACCCGTAATTGACATGGCATAGCTGGCGTGATTTTAGATGGCCAGCTAAATAGATGAACATCTAGACTCCTATTTCGCAATAGTGCAACTTAGTGGCAGGTTCATATAGGTGCAGAGTAATCGTATTAAGATGCATGTTATTAGAAAGCACTAGCTAGAACTGAATAGTGAGTAACTGCCACGAGGTTCAGCGTCAGGATTGAAAGTCGCTCAAGCACGAAATGTAGCTCTCATGAGTAAAATGATCAGAAAACGTCGTCATCATTCTATATAGTCTATACAACCAAGCGCCTATGCTATGTCTCCCTTAATGCCGATTGCTCCAGTCCTAGGTACGCACAGCCGTAGCGCCAGCTGACTTGGTGAACTCTTCGCTAAATGGATAGTCGTTGTAACCAACCGCGCTGTTCCTGAGGTAGAAGGTCTCGCGGTTATAAGGAGCGAAAGGAATGCCATTCTTGGCTCGGAAGACCAGGTCCGGGTTGGAGATGAAGTGGCGGCCAAATGCAATACCGACATCCCACTTCTTGTATTGTCCATCAAGCGCCTGTGCAGCGCTCTCGGGAGTGTAGCCGCCAGCGACATATACGGGGGATTGGTTGTCCCATTCCTCGAGGAAGAACTTGATCGTTTGCTCCTTATCTCCAAAGGGCTTGACCTTGTCCGAAGGCTGCTGGGCAACGATGCCGAGGTTCACAGGGTCACCGCGAGGCTCGACGAAGGACAGGTAGGCGAGCTTGTATCCAGCCTTCTTGAGTTCGCGAATGATGTATCCCGTCTGCTCCCAAGTATCGGTGGAGTATGAGGCCTGGAATTTCGCAAAGGGACTGAGGCGCAGGGCAGTGCGCTCGGCACCAACCTCGTCGACAACAGCCTTGATGATCTCGAGCAAGAAGCGAGCGCGGTTCTCGACAGAACCACCCCACTTGTCGGTGCGGCTGTTGACGCTATCGCGGGTGAACTGGTCGACGAGATAGCCATGGGCGCCGTGGACCTCGACTCCATCGCCGCCAGCCGCGATGACGTTCTTGGCGGCGTTTCGGAAGTCGGCAATCTTCTGCCAAATCTCCTCCTCGGTCAAGGGCTCGGGAGGCACAGGGCGGCCCTCCAGCTGCTTGTCGCTGCTGGACGCATACTTGAAACCACGGCTCCTGACGTACTCGGGGTTGGCGGCGCGGCCTTGGTCCCAGAGCTGCTGGAACATGAAGCTGCCCTTTTCGTGGACGGCCGCGTAGATTTTCGTCCAGCCGGCGATCTCCTCCTCGGTTGTGATGCCGGGCAGGCCGGGGTCTCCCTCGGCCGCCCCCGATACTCCAGTAGCCTCGCTGATGATGAGGGTGCCGGGGACTGAGGCGCGGTCGGCGTAGTACTTGAGCATGATATCAAGGGGAGCATGGTTGTCGTCGTTGCGGAAGCGGGTGAGAGGGGCCATGGCGAGGCGGTGTGAGAGCTGCAAGTTGCCGACCTTGAGCGGCTGCCATAGTCTAGATTCGGGAGCAGCCATGGTGAGTGATGTGCTGTGCTTTTGAAGTTGATTGGGTTGAGTCGTGGGCAATGAAACGGACTATCAGTATAAGATGGTCTTTTGGAGCTGTGGAATGTGTCCCTAGAACGGGGGCCAACCATATATATACACCACAATGCAGGCACAAGTCGTCATGGCGATAGTCTAAGTCCATTTATAAGCCGACGGGCGCTCAGATGCAAACTCCACCCAGAATCTCGTGAGTTCATGCATTGAGTTGGCTGTAGCATGAAGACAGTCTCCACAGCCGCAGGGACATCGCCCGTTGTGAAGACTTTTCGGGCCGTTGCTGCATACATAAGTGCGGCCTCGGCAGAAGACTCGTTTATGTGGGCTCCAACGTAGTCGCAGAACGGAGTCGCGGAATGGAATCACGGAGTCACGGAACGGAGTTACGGACTCGCTGTTATCGCGGACCAGGATACCGGTCCAAGAGCACGGGCTCCGTCTATGCTTAGAAATCGTGCCAACCTGCGTCCCTCAAACAGCTGAGACGATAACGTTGTCGGCTTTGCCCGTGCAGCGTGCTTGAACTGGCGAGACGGCCGAGGAAATATGGGCACCTTGGCCAAATGCCGAATCCATTCCCGGCACTTGATGGTGTCACTCCACATCTGCTATGAGCTAAACACGTCATATCGACAGTTCCCTTCCATGAGCTAGCAAAGGTTAATCAAAGGCAGTGGAAATTCGAAAGGTCGATGTCTAATTCGCAGCCCATTGTTCACAATGGGTCTGGCAAAGGGGAAGCTCAGTTGCACGTCCGGACCAGAGTCGGACCAATGAGGCCGTGGCGCTCTCAGATGGAGCCACAGTGGTGTGATCGCATTAGCCATGCCAAGCCAAGATTGATAAGCTAGAGTGGATGAGGCTCAAGATGTGGTGTCAGAGCGGCAAGATTTTGATTGGTTCTGAGTCAAGGATAAGGGATTGAGAAGGTCGATAGAATTAGGTTCAGACAGCAATCGCAATCGCAAGATATAATCCCAAACCTCTATTCAGTCAACCTTGGTTACTCCGGAGGTGACCCGTATGAGTACGAGTATTCAGAGACGGTAAAATTTTAAAACCTATACCACGACTCAAGATTTCCTATTTTCGGTAGAGATGGCATTGATCCTTGGGGTCAAGGTTCTTAGACGAACCCTTGTTGGGATCTGGCAAGAAGGCATATTTGGGACGACCTTCTAGATACCTTAGCCTTTTTATGCTTCCTCGTATCATGGCCTAACAAACGACCTTAAATACCAAAGCTTCTGCTTACTACATAAGTGATTATTATAGTTACCGCGAATCCGGCTAGGATATCTTCGTCGGTTGTAACAATACTGCCTCAAGAGTCTCTAGGGCCTAGCAAGGTGGGTTCACGAGATTGACTGATCTACAACTAAAACCTAAAACGGATAAACGGATGTCTACATTGAAGGGTGTGCTTGGGTTTGTACAAAACAATTTTGAATGAAAATATATCTTTCAACTCTTCCCACTAATTACAATTGGGAGCAGCAAAGGTAGCAGACTCCCCCCGTAAACACTTCTAACTCAACAGCAGGACTCGGCGCCCTGAAACCCCTGACAGAGTTCACTAGGCCATTAGGATCATGGCCATGATTCCTAGAGCCAAGCCATACGAGCCCGAAATGTGCAGCCTGATACTTCCACTTGCCACTGCATTTGGCTTTGTGTCGGACGTCGCAACAGCCGTTGATGTCGATGCTGAGACATGGCTGTCTACTGCTCCGGTTGCGAGGCTAAAAGTCGATATCAAGACAATGCCCTCGTTGGCGAGGCCGGTAGTGGATGTTACGAAATACTCAGGCTCTTCAGTCGCGAGTCTAATCGACGATTCTGGGAAAGAGTAGCCGGACTCTTCGCTTCCAGGGCCAGTTGATGTCAGTGTCGAGAGAGTATGGTCGGGCTCTGTAGTTGCAATGGCTGTCGAGAACGATTCCGACACAGGATAGTGTGGTGCTGACTTATGCATGTACTTCGAGTTCGCATCTGGCTCTGGGGTTGTAGTTGGCGCTCCATAAGCATCATATTCCTTCGTATGAGATGCGGTGGCCTTCGCTCCGACTGGCGTCACGTCTTCCAGTGTGCTTTCATACGCAGCCGTCGGGCTTGCGAGAACAGCCACAGGAACGGTGAGCGTGATACTGTCCTCTCCATATTTGCCACATGCGTGACAAGCGACCTCTGTTACAGTCATCTGGACTGTCGGTAGAGCCGTTTTCTCGCACACCGGGCAGCGGACGTACTCTAAAGTTGTGCAGTATTCGACGACAACTGGCGAGTAACCGTTTGCAGCGTCAATTGTCGTGTATTCGATCGTCGATACAATCGTTGTGACAATGTAATCCGGTCCGTTGGAACTGGGGCTTGCTGTAATGACGGGATAGTTTAATTCGTTAGGTCCTGGGCTCGTTGTGAAGACAGCATTGACTGATTCGCTAGGTCCCGAGCTCTTTGTGACAGTAGTGGTGCTCAATTCGCTAGGACCAAGGCTAGCTGTAGCGCTATTTCCGCTGTCTGCAGTGCCGCTGGTGATGGTAGTTGCGCTTGACGAAGAGGACGATACAACGTCATCTTCAAGGGTGTAGAGAGTAAGAAGGACACTAACGGGAGCTCCACGTCGATGAAGCATAAAGGCAGGCACGAATCGTTGGTCGAAGTTGGAGCCGACGATTCCACCGCAGAAGTACGCTGGGTCGCCTGGGCACAGGATATCGCATTCTCCAGTGGGTACAAATTCCGTGTCTTCACGAGAATCTGCTCCGTAGCACGTGCTACAAAGTCTCATGTTAGGACATCAGTGCAGAGAAGAGGAGTAGGAGGTACTGACTTGTCAATGATGCCGACATATTTATTTCCTTGCGCTAGAGATATACACAGCGTAGGTGTCATATCATTGCTTCTACCCACCTCCTCAAAGGCTGGGTAGCCATCTTCGGAGCCCAGACATCCGCTGAAGACGTATCGTCCAATGGCAGGCAAGTTAGTTGCTGGTTCCAAGGTAGCAGAGGTGGTCGAGACGGATTCTGTGGCCGTTTGTGAACTTTCCGCGTCGGGTGTAGTATTCGATGGCTGTGAAGTTGTAAGCTCTGCAGAGCTGAGCTCAGTAGAGTCCTGGGTCATAGCGTTAATCGATTGAAGGACGTATGGCTTGCACCTGATCAAGTCTTACCGTTTGGGCGGTGGTAGATTGAGAATCACCCCTGGCACTGGTGCTGGTGGCAGTTGTCGTAGCAGTGTCAGCACCACCCTCACTCGTAGATCTAGTATCGGTCGAGGTGCTCGTGGCTGAGTTTGTTTTCGGCATACTTGTAGTCGTTTCGGTAATGGAATCCGTCGAGTCTGAGCTCGCAGCACTAGAACTCGTTGTAGTTCCTGAGTCTGCCTCGCTAAAGGTGCTTGTCGTAGTGTCGGGGTCCGTGGTGGTTTCGGAGACTGTCGTGCTAGAAATGGTCGTCGTGGTTTCAGAGGCCATTCCGCTAGTAGTTGACGTCGTTCCTGAAGTGGCATCACTAGAAGTCGTAGTATCTGAGGTCGTAGTATCCGATGCCGTCCCGCTGGGAGTCGTGGTGGTTCCCGAAATCGTATCACTAATAGTCGTTGTGTCAGAGGTTGTGGTGTCCGAGGCTGTGCCGCTAGTAGTTGTCGTTGTCTCTGAAGTCGTATCACCAGTCGTCGTGGTGTCAGTGGTGGTGGTCTCAAAAGTCGTGGTATCTAAGGTCGTCGCACTAGTAGTTGTCATCGTGTCCGAAGTATTATCACTAGTAGTCGTAGTGGTAGAGGTCGTGTCGCTGGAAGCCACCGTAGTTGTCGTAGCTGGTGTACTCGTAGGCGTGGGTGTAGGTGTTGTCGTGGTCGACGACGTGGCTGTTGTTCGGATCTCTGTTTCCACCTTGAAAAGGAGGGCAGAGTCACGATCGGCGATGTTGGCATCGCAGATCACAAAGATCATCTCATGATCTCCAGGTGTCATGGGGAGCTCGAGCGACTCCAACGCCGTCGAACGCACGTATGACATGCCGGTGTCACTCGGGCCCAGGTTCATGTCGGTATCTGACGCAAGCCTAGTCTCCATCGTCTCTCCGTCGAGCTGGATGATCATCTGATCAGGCTGGAGCAACCTGTCCGGCGGCCTGCCTCGTTTATCTCGCGACCTTTCATCGAGATGCCTTCGCATTTTGATCCCGAACGTAGGCCTATAACTCATTAGTGACATTTCTTGACCTCATTCAGGTGCAGCTCACATTGTCTCAGCTGTGGCAAAGATGTATTTGATGGATAGCGCCTCGACATCTGCTGGTACAGAGAAGGAGGCAGTAAAGACCACTTCGTCGTAAGGAGTCAAGCCAATTTTGGCACAGAGCTGGCCCCCGGTTCTGCCTTTGTCGACATTGACGTTTCCGTTAGGCAAAGCTCCCACAGCGTTTCCCGTCGTGAGGATCACGCCGTTGCCAATTCCGAGAGGTCCATTGGAAAAGGTCCCAGTGCTGTCACCACCCGTCAGGAGTGGTGCCGAGGCCCTTTCCAGATCCACGCGGCCAAAGCTGGCATCGTACAAGGCAGATGCGTCGGTGCCATCGGTGACCGAGAACCCGGTAGCGAGGGCCTCGGCGTGGTGGACCAGTGCGGCCCCAAACGCGAGAGACCTGGCGGTAGAAAGCCTCATCACGATGAGTCGACTTGAAGTAGTTGGGAAACCTCACCAACGATCATGTAAGGTGTTCGGGACCTTGAGAAATGGTTGAGCGAGACACAGTCTCACTTTAGATGAACAAGCGGGAAGGCCCAGCAACGCCGCACTCATTTCTTTCTCGACCTGGAATATTGTTTGTGGCTTGCTGGCGTATTCGCCTTTACTGCTTTTCGACGCAGTAGTGGCCCTAAGTCAGTCTATTGAACAGACTATTTTCAACGGTCTCTAAATGGCTGGTTAGTATGGATTTTTCCAGTGTAGTCTGCATAAAAAGCACAGTACGAAATTAGAGCTAGGAATAGCTTCAATTTTCGCCTGTGTTCCGTCTCCGCCGTCCAATCAAAGGCTTGCTCACGCAAAAGTGTTTGGAGTCAGAGTCTAGATCTTCAAGCTAGTGCAAGCCACCAAATTACCCCTGCATAAGTTGAAAAAGCCGGTATCGTTCGTCCTAATTCACGATTAGCCTAAGATGACTTGTTCCGGAATGAGGTTGTCCCTAGGGTGACAGCCGGAAAGATGTCTGGAAGGCTGAAAGGGGCTGGAGTGATTCGGATGACAACGCTGATCATAATTGTAACCTTGCACTTGCTGGTTGCCGCACTGCACACCATCCATATTGTAGTCGGTTCCAAGTTCCCCCTGGCTTGTTTCCTAACCATTACGTTGATCACGATACCGGGGTCCGAAGTCCGCGGCACTGGGAATCGCTAGCAGCATGGCCATCACTCCTCCTCTTCGTTGGATCGCTGTCGTCGTGCTTTGTCTCATCACGACAATATGCATCTTCAAGTTCAACGCCTCCCTCTCCTCCTTGAGGCCTGGTTTATTGGATCAATATTCTTTAACGTCCTGTCTCGCGGGCGCGCAGGTGGCCTTCCTGGTCAATGACTCAATGGCCTGGGAGCAAGAGACCTCGACATACAATCTCAGACTGCCGTACACGCCAGCTGCAGTTGCCATCCCGACGGACATTGACCAGATCCAAGCTTCCGTCTTGTGTGGAGTCGGCAGCAACATGCGAGTCAGTGCCAAGGGCGGTGGGCATAGCTTTGGTTCATATGGTCTCGGCGGAGAGGATGGGCATTTAGTAATTGTCCTGGACCGAATGAACCGAGTTGATCTGAGCGCAAACGGGATTGCCACTGTTCAATCGGGGGTGCGATTGGGCAATGTGGCCTTGGAGCTATTCCGTCAGGGGAAAAGAGGCATCGCTCATGGAGAATGTCCTAGGTAAGTACCACGTTGCTGGAACCACGATCTCGGCTGATGGCATAGTGTGGGCATTGCTGGCCACGTCTTGCACGGCGGCTATGGCATGGCTTCACGAACATATGGCCTTACACTCGACTGGTTGGTTGGGGCTAAGGTTGTTCTCGCCAACGGTTCCATCGCCGATTGTTCAGCCACGCAGAACAAGGACCTCTTCTGGGCGCTGCGGGGAGCTGGCTCTTCCTTTGGCATTGCCGCAGAGCTAGAGTTCAAGACCTTTGATGTACCTGATCAGGTAACTACTTTTATCCTCAACTTCCGCTGGAACGAAGATGAAGCCGTGGCGGGATTCACCGCTTTGCAGAACCTGATGGAGAATGCACCAAAAGAGTTGAACATGTTGGTTTTTCTGGCACCCGCAGGCCAGACTATCCATGGCGTGTACTACGGAGACCAGCAAGGCTTGAATGCAGCCCTGCAATCATTCCTCAACGATACGAATGGTCAAATTGAGCAGCCGCGCACAGTAGGATGGATTCGGTCCCTGGAAATGCTTGCATATGGTAGCCCACTGAACCAGACCATTGCGCTGAACGAGGTGATTGCAACAGCTCAACTACTCAAACGAACTGGTCTAACACCGCCACAGCACAGCACCTTTTACGCTAGCAGTATAATGGCCCCTGCCCTAACACAGGACCAAATTGTGTCTCTGATGTCGACTCTTTTTTCCAACATCAATGATCCCCTGGAGCGTCATACGTGGTGCCTATACTTTGAGTTTGGCGGCGGTAAGAACTCGGTGGTTACTGAGATCCAGCCATCTGACACGGCGTACCCTCACCGCGATAAGCTGTTCCTACTTCAGTTGACTGACAATACGGCCATTGGAGACTCGGAGAAGGGAATCCCTCTTATCAAGGAGTTTAGAGAGAGTATCACGAGCTCAATGTCCGATGGCGACTGGGGGATGTATGCAAACTACATCGATACAGAGTTGGACTCTGAAACTGCTCAGAAGTTGTATTGGGTCGACAACTTGGCTCGGCTGAAGGAGATCAAAGCGGATGTAGATCCTGACGAAGTTTTCTGGAATCCTCAAGGAGTCCGCCCTGCAGTGCCATCTTCACGACAGCATGATAAGAGTTAGATCAGTGCATGGGCCTCGAAGCCTATGAAATACACTATAAACGATTCGCAGTTTGAGTGAGAAACTGATGTAGAGCATTGTGATGTAAATTCCCCTTTCCTTGCAATTCGATACATGGCCGAGCATCCCGCCTTCTCAAACTATATTTGGTGTATCTAATTTGTGACGTTGATGTCTACCCTACACAAGGCTGAAGGCTATATATGAGTTAATTGCCGAGATCCAGCGCCGCAGTGTATGTGCTTGTGACGCGACGACGCTTTCTTTGACTAAACAAGAGACCTTAATCAAAGTAAATGTTCAGAAACTTCATCTCGCCGTACGTGCGCATGGGAGTTTCATCATGTCACCATATTACCCAGGAAGAGGTCTAGTCATCATTGTATTGCCGTGGCCAAGGTTGTATCTAGGGGCTTGCCTTTTGTCAAGAGTCGTGCTATTCGGGCTGTAAATCTTCTTGCCCTTATTATATCATTCGCTTTGACACAGTCCTAATACCTCAAATGCAGTGATGCCCTAATGCTCTGCTATTATCAATAGCAAGACTGTATTTAAGGAGACGAGAAAAGTGAATGTCGAGTCAGGCATGTAATCTACAGCCCGACTAGAAATGCCATGTAGCCCGAATAGCACAACTCTTTGTCAAACTTCCTTCTGGTGGAAAACACATTATTGTGGCTGTTAGGTATTAGCAGCGTCACTATTTCGAAGTGCACCCATACTTGCATCAACAGTCCATCGTAAGCGTCATAGCAACAGGCGACGGAACCTACGGCACGACTTGCACAACGACTAAAACTGCACGTTTGAGATTGCCAGGACTGAAAATGCGATTGCGAGCACTGACAAGAAGTGTGCGTCCCCCAATGACAAGACCATCTGGAGCTGCTGGAAGTGCATTTTCAGCTGGCATCACGGTCATCAATAAAATCTTTTGGCTCTGATCATCTACACCTGTGATTTGAGAGTTCATATGAAGGTTCGGGCATTATCCAGGCCCAGTGACTGCTCTGACTATTTATGTGAATGAAACCATGATCCTATAATTAAGGCCAGGATCCAAGACAGGAGAAAAGCATCTTCTTTTAGACTGAGGTGATCGAGCATAACTTTCAAGGCAGCAAAAATGAAAAGAAATACCCTGAATTCGCTTCGAGTGACAAATATCTCTTTTAACCTGAGCTGATAGTTTCTAGTTTCTCCTACACCAAATGACAGATCCACCTTCTATTGTAGTTGCCGGACATTCTAACAGTCAGGAACACTGACTGGAATATAAACATCAACGCTCGTAGCCAACCCGCTCAGACTAGTTTCCTTGAACTCGTTCCTCATTCCCTTGGCAGTCAGCCGCATAGCCCGAATAGCGTCGTCCAGCCTCACCCGCTGCGTGCCAGCCACGCTGCTCAGCGCAAGGTTGGCGCTGGAGATGGCCTTGACGGCGCCCAGGGCGTTCCGCTCGATGCAGGGCGCCTGCACCAGGCCGCCGATGGGGTCGCACGTCAGGCCGAGGTTGTGCTCGATGCCGATCTCGGCGGCCTGCTCGATCGTCTCGGGACTCGCGCCCACGCAGGCGGCGAAGGCGCCGGCGGCCATGGAGCAGGCCACGCCCACCTCGGCCATGCAGCCGCCCTCGGCCGCCGAGATGGTGGCGCCGCGCTTGTACAGCATGCCGATGGCCGCCGCCGTGAGCAGGAACGTGAGCACGTCGCGCTCCGGGTCGTCGCTGATGAACTCGATGGTGTACTTGAGCACCGAGGGGATGATGCCGGCCGCGCCGTTGGTCGGCGCCGTGACGATGCGGCCTCCGACGGCGTTCGTTTCGTTGACTGCGATGGCGTACACGGATAGGTAGTCCATGGCCGGGAAGGCGGTGCGGCGCGACGGCGAGGGGGGGATGGGGTGGTCCAGCGAGCCGTGGATCCGAGGAGGCTGGCGTCGAGTGCCAAAAGCCAGGGACTTGTCTCTTGTCGATACCAGGCCATTGCCATCGTGCTTGCCAGCACCGGGGGGCAGGGGTCGAGAGCCTTCAGACGTAGCCACCGCTGTAGAGCCCTGGGAAGTCGAGGATGAAGGATACATGCCCCTGTTCAGTCGCCGGTACAAATCCGGCGCTCGTCGCTTGAGCTTCAGCGAGCCGGGCAATGTCGAGCCAGGCTTCGCTTGGACGCTTTCCTGGATGCTGGCATCCATCACTTGCCAGATCCGAAGCAGCTTCTGGTAGATGTCGGCGTCGGAGTAGCCGTAGCTCTTCTCGTTCTCATACACCAGCTGCGCGATGGTGAGGTTGTGCTTGCGACACAGAGACAGCAGGCTGGTGGCGTCTCGGAACGGATAAGGCGGGCGCGGGGAGGCAGAGCTGGATGTGGTCTTGGAGTCGGACTCTGCATCTGTCGTGGCCAGAGCCTCAGGGACCCCTGCGGGTTGAGCGCCAAGGAGAGGAGTCGATCCGTCAGCAGCACCGTCTAGAGGCTTGACCTCGACGCCCATCTTGCGATCTCCCGCCGCGTCGGAGCGTCGAATCTCCTTGTAGAACATGTTCTCGGCCAGGTCGGCGGGGTGTCCGGCTCCGGCACCTGGCTCTGTCTGCGATATGCCGAGCTGATCTGACTGCGGGTCAGACGTTCCCAGCTGAGCGTTTGAGCCTGAAGATGCAGTTGGCGCTATGGAAAGCGAGCCGTTGACGACGAAGCCGCCTCCTACGCTGAACATGTCGTTCGTGGCCAGGACGTAGCCCTCGTCGTCGAAAACAGTGAAGCGCATGCCGTTGCTGTGAAGGGGCAGCTTCCTCCCCCATTCCCAGATGAAGTGGCTGTCGTAATCGAACGCAATCTCCTTGCCCTTGCTGCCGTCTGCGTTAAGCCAGCGGCCCAAAAAGAGCTTCTTGGTGTCTTTAATCTCAGAGAAGCGCTGGGGCACGTAGGAAGTCTCGACCGTCTCGACGTCGGCGCCCTCGAGGCCGAGCAGCAGAGCCGAGGGCGTCATGTGGCCCTCGCCCGTCAGCGCGAGGCTGCCGTAGATGGACACGCGGATCCTGTCGACCTTGTGCAGCAGGTTGGCCTCGACCAGGTCGGCCACGAAGATGTTCCCGGCGCGCATGGGGCCGACGGTGTGAGATGAAGAGGGGCCGATGCCGATGGAGAACAGGTCAAAGGTTGAGATGACGGCGTGCTCGTGATCGGCCTCGCTGTATGAGCCTGTATCCGTTTCCATTTCCGCTTGTGCATCCTCTTGGATCTCCTCAGGCTGGGCGATTCTCCGCGTGGCTGTCGTGCTCAAGGGTCGACATGTTGGCATATGCCGCATGGACGGGAGGGTGTGTGATTGTATCCGTCCATATCGCGAGGTTCTGGCTGCTGGAAGGCCCCGGATCAACCCAGTCGTCGACATCCATCGTCCCGCCGTCGACGTGCGGAGCAGCATCCCAGTGCAACTCATTCTTGAAGGGCAGGACAAGATGGCAAGTTCCTGGAAAATCAACAATTCTTATGAGAGGTTGATGGTCCTACGACGTTGTATCGGCCATGAACCGTTCGAGGAATGCTCGCGCCTTCTCGGGAACGCGTCCGAGGCCAACGGTGAAGATGGCCGATTCATCCGGGGAAGGGGACCGTGGGGCAGGTTTCCAACAACACGACAATCATTGGCTACACCAGGATTGCGGGCAACGCTATCTAGTTTACTAAGCTAGATACGGTCGTCTAGGTTTTGCTTACTCGGGTAGAAGCGCCCGCTTTCTCGCGGCCTAAACCTGAAGCATCACACATCTACAATCTAATCTACAGAATATTGCTCCGAGAAACACATGGCTCAATCAACGTACGCTCTTGGCTGGGACATGCTAGAGAAACTCTGCATTCAGAACGGCTCCAAAAAGGGAATCTGCGTCTCGCCACTATCGATATCAATCGCCTTGGCAATGCTAGCTGGAGCAGCCAGCCTCGACCAAAGAGACGGCTTCTGTCGGAGCCTAGGCTTCAGCACACTTTCAGAGCTCTCGGATGCGTTCGCAGCCCTTGACACTGTGTTCGGCGCCAAAGGCCAGGACCAGATGACGACAATGGCAAACGTTGCGCTTGCCGACAGCGACGTCCACTTAAATCCTGCTTACGCCCAGTTCCTCAACTCCTTCGGCGCCCGTGTCATCAAGTTTCCCAGTTTGCAGGAGGCGGCGGGGGAGATAAACGCCTGGGTCTCTGACAACACGCGAGGATTGATCAAGGACATGGTCTCGCGGGAAGACTTGGAACAAGCTCATGTAGCGCTCATCAATGCGCTGGCTTTCAAGGGAGCCTGGACGACCAAGTTCGACCGGAACCTCACTGAAAAGAACACTCCGTTCTTGGTGACCGAAACAGAAGAACGGAAGGTCGACATGATGTTCTGCCACAAACAGCACATCGCCACGGCGCTGGGCCCCGGCTACACGGCGATCCGACTCCCCTACGCCGCAGCTTCGCCCTCAGCCAGCATGTCCCTTGTAGCATATCTCCCCGACAAAGGAACATCGTTAGAACACCTTGTTAGAGCCATGGACCGCAGCCGGCCACCCTTGCCGTTCCGCCCCAAAAGGTATGACAAATTTGGCTTGCCCAAGTTCAGCCTCGACAGCAACCTATCCATCCTGCCCATGCTCCAAGATCTCGGCTTCCCAGTGACGGCGAACTTGTCGGAGATTGGGCCGGGCAAAAATGAGGTCCAGGCGTGCATCCACAGAGCCGTTATCACCGTCGACGAGGAAGGCACCGAGGCGGCTGCGGCGACGGCTATGATCATGACGAGAAGTCGGCCCCCCGTTCCCGAGGTTCTGGTCTTTGACAGGCCGTTTGTGTTTGCTATTCATTCAGATGAGACGAACGCGGTGGTCTTTACGGGGTTGTTCTTTGGAGAGTGGCCGTAGGTAGGTGGCAGCCAAACTGGAGGGTAACAGCTTACCTTTCAATTGCACTACAATGAACTGAGTCATTTAGAATGGTCCAATTTCTCCTCCCTGGTTTCTGGTGGTTGGCTCACTTCGGTGTGAACACACCAGCCCAGGCACCAACACTTACCCTAGAGGCTCGAAAATGGGTTGAAATGGAGATTACCGTCTTCCAAAGGGGGATTTTACAAGAAGAAAATTGTCAATAAATGGTTCAAAGGATTACGCTTTAGATGGTAAAGGGAAATAAGGTATCAAGGAAAGCAGCTCCTGTGATAGCGTGGTCAGTCAAGTACAAGGGCAAAAACAAATATATCATTAAGTCATGCTATTCAGGCAATATGATATTTCTGGTCGGGCTGTATATTATATACTACATGCTTACTCGAGCCTTTACTATATCTTCTGTCTTGAGATAGACTCGCTATTGATAATAGTAGTGTAAATAAAGCATGGGGAATCTGGAATGCAATAAAGTGAACAATACACTAAGAAGTGTAAGTTTACAGCCCGAATAGCACAACTCAGGTCAACTCAATAGGAGGGAAAAAGCATGCTTCCCCACACTTAAATCCCAGAGAGCTTAGTGAAGGTGCCTCGGTCCATGTGTGCGTTTGCCATCTTCCCCAGAGTTGCAAACCAAGCTACCGAGGTCATGCAGGCAGCTCAGCCCTGGAAAGAGTAAGGATCACCTACCCCACACTTTGGCACGTTGAGGAGAGCTTTCTATTGTTGGTCTCGTACGAATGCGACCGTACAAGTGAGGGGGTCTTTGCGTCCTTAAAATCGGTCAACATCGTACTGTCGTTTCTGAGAAATCAACGGTGTAGTCTAATCCTGTCCTCGTGTTGCGGACTTGTTCGGCGTGTCACCGCAGCTGAAAGCTCAGTCACAACCGAAACTTGACACTCAGCACTCAAACACACCAACTCTTTGTACATCCCACCGCACCATGACGCTCACATCACGCTGGACCGAGCCAATCCCGAACTGCTCTCTCCAAAAATGGATCTTTGGCTCGTCCCGCAAGCCACTAGCCGACGCCGATAAGCCCATCTTAATCGACGCCGATCGCCCAGACTCGCACCTCACCAAGACACAGCTTCGGCTGCTTGCGAAGCAGCTCGCCATCGGCCTGGTCGACGCCGGACTCCGCCCCGGAGACAGAGTGCTCGTCTTCTCGCCCAACAACGTCTTCTACCCGAGCGTGCTTCTCGGCGTGCTGATGGGCGGCGGCATCTTCACCGGCGCGAACCCGGGGTTCACGGCGAGGGAGCTTGCCTATCAGCTCAAGGATTCCGGCAGTACGTTTATGTTTGTGGCGCCGGCCCAGATGGCAGTTGCCCGAGAAGCGGCGGACACGGTTGGGTTGTCCTCGGATAGCATCTTTATCCTGGATCCTTCAGCAGCACCAGCCTCGACCCGGGGCCAGAGCCAAGATGGCGGCGTCCGTCACTGGACCGATCTGTTCTCCGACAATCAAGACCGCGCTGAGAGTTGGGAATGGGTAGAGCCTGCAGATCCAGCATCGACCGGCTGCTGCCTCAACTACAGCAGCGGCACAACGGGCGTGCCCAAAGGCGTCGAGATCACCCACTCAGCCTATGTTGCCAACGGCGTGGGAGTCATCGCCATGGTACACAAGGACGCCGACGCCGCCGGGTTTCTCCAACGGGCACGGGGCCTCGCCTTTCTTCCCATGTACCACGCGTACGCCCAGACGTACTTCGTCTCCATCTATCCCCGCCTAGGCGTTCCCGCCTATGTCATGGGGGCATACCAGTTCGAGAAGATGCTCCAGCACATCCAGCGCTTCCGCATCACCACGCTCACGTGCGTCCCGCCCATCCTCGTCACCCTGGCCAAGCACCCGCTTTCCCGAAAGTACGACCTCGGCAGCGTCGAGCACGTCGGCTCCGGCGCCGCGCCGCTCGGCCGCGAAGTCGCCCACGAGGTGGAAGCCCTGTGGCCGGACGCACGCGTCAACGTGACGCAGGGCTGGGGCATGACGGAGGTGACCTGCACGTGCATGAACTGGGACAACACCGTGCAGGGCAACGTCGCGGCGGTCGGCGAGCTCGCGCCGAACTGCTCGGCGAGGATCATGCGGCTGGACGGAAAGACGGCAATCCAGCAGCCGAACGAGCGGGGTGAGCTGTGGGTGACGGGCCCGACGCTGATGAAGGGCTACTGGCAGAACCCGGCAGCAACGGAAGACACGGTGGTGGTTGACGCAGATGGGACAAGGTGGCTGAAGACCGGGGATGTTGCCTTTGTCGAAACATACGGGCCCGGCGCCATCTTTCACATCGTCGATAGAATCAAGGAGCTGATCAAGGTCAAGGGCAACCAGGTGGCGCCGGCGGAGCTCGAGGCGGTCCTCTTGGACCACAGCGAGATAGACGACGCGGCCGTCGTTGGGGTGCAGGCCGACGGGGACGAAATGCCCCGGGCGTACATTGTCAAGGCCGCCGGCTCTCGACTCACCGGGCAGCAAGTGGTAGAGTGGATGGAGGCCAGAGTGGCCAAGTATAAGCGGCTCCAGGGCGGAGTTGGGTTTGTGGACGTGATACCCAAAAATCCTGTGAGCAATTGTAGCCTCCCGTCGTAACGTCAGTTTAAGCTAACTTTGGTTTGCAGTCGGGGAAAATCCTGCGGAGAAGTCTCCGGGAAAGGGCCAAAAGTGAGTTAGGCAGTGGGGAAGGTTTCCTTTCTAAGCTCTAGCAAGGGATCTTGAGTGTCAGTGTGCCACCTGCTTGTCAACTTGTCCCCACGCAACGTTGCCAAGGCTTCGAGAATACATGTACCAAGAGCTCCACGCCGGAAACAGGGATAGGTATCCTGTTGCACGCCGAGTATGGAACATGAGGCTGGGATGTTGAAGACCGTGTCCAGTACCACGATACCGGGGCGGGGAGGAGAGGAACTATAGCAAGTCTGTGGGTACACTAAAAGAGATGGACAGATACGCCTAGACGCCCATTACATTGCTCTACCTACTCAATAAAAACCGTCTCGCCAATATCACACAAAAATATGTCCTCCTTCCACCTCAGTCCACTGTTCTCGCAAGCCTCCTTCCATCTCTTGGGCGGCTCCCGCACATCCTCGTACTGAGCACTGAGGCCTCCTCTGACCGTGCCGTAGTGCATCCCCAAGCTCCTTTTACTCTTGATGTCCCTGTGGATCTCAACCGAGTCCTCGGGCGAGCAGTGGACGCTGGACATGAACGACCGCGGAGTGTAGCAGCCGATCGGCAAGAGCGCCAGGTCGAACGGCCCGTACTTTTGCCCGATCTCAGCGAACGCCGGACACCGCGGCAGCTCCGCCGGGTCCTTGCCGCTGGCGATGTCGTCCTCGGTGACGGAGCGATAGCCCGTGTCCCCGGCAAAGTACATCTTCTTCTTGGGGGCCGAATCCAGCTCCTCGATGACAAAGGAGCACCACAGCATGTGACAGTCGTCCAATGCGCCTCGTCTGCTCCCGTGCTGGCTGGGTGTGCACACCAGCTTCAGGGATCCGACATCCTGGACGACGACGTCGAGCTCGTCCCACCAGTCGACTTCGACGATGTGCTCCTCCCGGACGCCACAGCCAAGGAACCACTTCTTGGACCCCAATCCCACGACGAAGTGCAGCGGCTGCGTGCGCCGCTTGTCGAAGTAGAGCGTCTTGACCGTACGCAGGTCTAAGTGGTCGTAGTGGTTGTGGCTGATGCAGATGACGTCTACCTGGGGCACGTCTTCCAGCTGGCACGGGGGATCCAGGAAGCGTTTAGGCCCGATGAAAGCTGTCGGGCCCATCCGCTCGCAGAAGACGGGATCCAGAAGCATCCTGACGCCTCGCGTCTGGTCCGGGGCCGGCGTCGTCTCGACGAAGAAGCTGGCATGTCCGATCCAGACGGCTTTGGCGCACCGCTTCCCCAGGCCCCAGTCGGGAGTCTGCATGCCGACGAGCTCGCTGCCGTCTTCCGGCACCGGCACGAAGTTCCTCTCGGAGCTGAACCGCACCCGCCACATGCTCGCCAGCGAATGCTCTGCGCGGAACGACGGCCATGGGTTCCTGAAACGGGAGGGAGGATTGCCGACCCAATGACCCGGGGGGTTTAGATATGCGTCCCGGGGACGTGGCGTGATGGTGACGCGGCTTGACATTGGAGATGATGAGGGTGTGAATGGCGGAGAAGATGGAAGTCAGTCGTGAACCTGTGAGACGGCATTAGTAGGCAGACAGCAGACTACCTAATCTGGGACAATTGCTACCCTAGACTACATTTCCTTATTCGGTAGTCGGCTTGGCCAGTCGCAGCACACGAGATACTTCGCACTCGCTAAGCGGCGCATCGCATCGCATTCGCATAACCAACTGCACAGCCACTCAACATCGCACTCGCAACGGGACACATCGCATTCGCAACTGGCATGAACGATGTCTCGGAGATGCACCGTAGTGTAGTCTTTGACGGCAAAAGTCCAGTGGATTTGACCTGTCGTTGGTGGTAATGATCAGTGGTCAGTCGTCCTCCCGTGATTACTCAACAAAGAACATCATTGCATGCATGCAGTCTGAAATAATGCAGTCTGAAATGATGCAGTCTGGAATTCGGATACTCAACACAAACAACAGCAGAAGGCATGGTCCCACTCGGGTCCGATGCTCCCGATCCGCCTCTTTGTCCTATATCCCCGACCCCGAGCATCCATTGAAACATGCTCTCGCATTAGTGCTTAGTCCGTCTCAACTCCGTCAACTCACTCGACCTTCTTTGTGTTGCAGTTCCAACGGCTCGTCTACCAGACCACTCATACCACTCACTACCAAATGTCCACCGTGCCGCCGCCAGTCCCGTCCTCTCAGCGGGCCATCGTGCAAAACGCCGACGGCGAGCCCACTCTCGTGCACCACGGCCGCCTCCCGCCTCTCCAGTCGGGCACTATCCTCGTCAAGACCATGGCCGTGGCCCTCAACCCGACCGACTTCAAGATGGGCCCTGCATTCCCCGTCCCCGGCGCCACCGTCGGCATCGACTATGCAGGCGAGGTCGTCCGCATCGACCACCACGCCGCCCGCCTCCGGCCTGATCTGCGCGTAGGTGACATTGTCTGCGGAGGCGTGCACGGCAACAACCCGGCCGACCTCGACAGCGGCTGCTTCGCCGAGTTTGCGAGGGCGCCCGCAGACCTGGTGCTCAGAGTACCCCCGGGCGTCCCGTTGGCCCAGGCCGCAGCGCTCGGCACGGGACTGACGACGGCGTGTCTGGCGTTGCATTCCTTGGGCTTCGACTTTGATGCAGCTGTCGGTACTTGTCCATCCTCGGGAGCCGAAGTCCCGGTGCTGGTCTACGGCGCGAGCACGGCATCTGGAACAATGGCGATCCAGCTGCTCAAACTGTGAGTTACACTGGCACTCTAAGACGCCTCCCCGTGAAGTTGCTTGCTAAACCGGCATGCACGGCAAAGTGTCGGGCTTGATCCCATTGGCGTCTGCTCGCCGAGAAACTTCGACCTGGTCAGATGCTACGGAGCTAGCGCTGTTTTCGACTACAACCAGGCCACCGCTGCGCAGGATATCAAAAAGCACACGCGAGGCAAGCTCCGCCACGCGCTTGCGTGTATCACTGACGAGGCCTCGGTGGCCTGCTGCGAAGCGGCAATCGGGGCTTCGGGGGGACGCCTCGTTGTCCTGGAAGACTTCGAAGACGAGTGGAAGACGCGGGACGACGTGGCGGTGGAGTTCATCCTGGCGCTGGAGGCGTTTGGGCGTGAAGTGAAGCTCCCGGGGGACTACCATCGAGCTGCCAACCCGGCGAGGCACGAGATGGCCGTGCGGTGCTTTGCTGCTATTCAGACGTTGCTTGACCAGGGCAAAATCAGAGCGCATCCAACGGAAGTTGTAGGTCACGATCTTGAGAGCATCCTGCAGGGGATGGAGCAACTAGCAACTGGGACAGTTTCGGGGAAGAAACTGGCAGTAGTCTTCGAGTAGTTGGAAAAGTAAGCTTGTCCAGAGAGTACGCAGCTAAGGCGTCAAAACACCATAAATCAAAACATGTATTTCCTTCAGTCGGGAAAATCAAAGCTCGGGGACACACCAGCCAGTGGCTTTGCTCACGCACACGTGGAATGTATGAGATCGGGGTACAAAGTACGCCAGGTTTCTTGTGTAGCACGTCTCATGCAGTGGATCGGGACTGAGAAATGCGTCCCATCTGCTCAGTCGACTCAGGAGTGTAGGCGTAGTAAATCTGTCTAACTTGAAGTGTCCAGTCTTTCTCTGACCTGTTTATCTAATCAAATCCACGGCAATATATATAATGAAATCCCATCCCCCTCCCCCTTCTCCCCATCAGCTATCGTTGGAAGCCCGGATCACCCTCTTGATCACCCGTATGTGCTCTCTCAGCTTCTGGTAACGCTCCTGCATCTCGTGGCCCACCTTCATCAGGGCGCGGGAGCTGCTGCTCCTGTTGCTGTTGGCCTCCTCCTCGCTGAGCTTGCTGCCCTGGGCCTGGCTGGAGGCGGAATACGTCTCAGCGAGTCCGAGGGTGCAGAAGTCGGGCGAAGATTGGTCCGAGGAGCCGGACGACATGTCGAAAAGGTCGACGGGCTGCTGGACCAACAGCGAATGGGAGTCCAGGCCCTGCTCGGATTCCCCGCTTACCGCGGGACCCAGGGCGCGGTCCAGGCGGTTGAGGTAGTAGGTGATGAGCTCGACGACGACGACGAACTGGGCGGTCGAGGACGGCGCAAAGGTCGGGCCAGCAAAGGCGCCGAGCGTGGGCGTGTTGCATCCCGTGTTGTCGGCTGACGAGCAAGGCAGCAGGAACATCTGCTGGTTGGCGAAGTAGCCGGGGGGGCTGGGCAGGCCGGAGAGACCAGAGAGGCCATTGGAGAGAGCACCGTTGGGTGACTGTTGCTGTTGCTGCTGCTGACCTCCATAGAGACAACCGGGTGACTGCTGCTGTCCCTCCTGCATGGCCTGCAGGTAGCAATGGATGGACGCGCACATGTTCTCAAACGCACTCAAGAGCCGTTGGTGGGCAGCCAGAATCAGTAATGCCACGCCGGGATCGGGGATTTGGCCCGGACCGGACTTTAATGCGGACGAGGCGGCGTTGGCACCAAACACGGCGTTGGGATCGTCGGGAGACGGTTCCACCAGGCTCAGCGATGTTTCAAAGTCCAGCACCATGGGCTCATTCAACTGGTTGTGGTTCTGGCTCTGGGTCTGGACCAAGGATGTCACGGTGGCACCAGACGCCGTGTGAGCTTGCGTAAAGGCGTCGATCAGCTTGATCAACGAGCTCGTGGCCTCGAAGACGTCGCCCGAGAAGTTGATTGGCGTGTTGGCGCCACCTGACGACGTCGACGACGGCGCACACATGGCCCGGGTGGAGCGGAAGATGGCGAGGTTGAGCTCGGCGAGCTGTTCGATGTAGGCCTCGGTCGAGTTGGGAGGCGTCGGGGACAGGGAGCTCGCGTGGGCAGTCGTTTCAGCCCTGTGGCCAACGTCGTCGTAGTCTGGCGGGTCCGAGGTCATGATGCAGGTGCCCGACACGCCCGGCATGCTGGTAGCGGTGGTGGTAGGGTAGTTCATCTGCCCCAGCTCCGCCCGTGGGGAGATGGACCCGGTGGAGAGCGAGGGGATGCCCGGCCAGATCTCGAGCCCGTTGAGGCCAAACTCGGCCATGCACTGTTCGTAGGTGGTCTCGTACTTGGAGTCGGGGTCCATCGAGGCGGTAGCTGCAGCGGCACTGGCATCCAAGATGATCTGATCGAGCTCGATCTCAATCGTGGATCCGCCGTTGGCGTTGGCGTTGGCGTTGGCGTTGTTGCATTCTTGCTCGCCGAGCATCGACGTCGTCCTCGTCGGCGATATCACCTCAATCGACGACGCGGCCGATGCCTTCTCCATCGGCGCCGGAGTCGACGTCCTCGTATGGGGCTTCTTGCAGCTGTTCTCCCACTGAAGCTCCGAGGACGACCGCTTCGAGGGTCTTCCGGTTCTTTGGTAGACTAGAGACGGCCCCAACCGAATCATGCGTTAGCCTTTCACAAGTCTCTCCCCATGCATCATCATCTCCATTACACAGATCCCACCATGACCATCATGACCCGATAACGAGGACAATGGCGATGTCTGGGGAATTGATCGCTTCGCACTCGGGAAGTCGTATAAAAAGAAAAAAAGGACCCTTACAGCTGTATACACAAGCAGCCCGAGCTTTCCTGCAGCGCAAACATCGCGCCATGCCCACCGCTTCTCCGTCGCCGACGACGTCGTGGTCGCTGGTGGGAGTGTTGCGGATGCATCGGACTTTCTGCTCAGAACACCGGTCACAAGCCTGGCGCCGACCCAGTGTGGAGGTCGAGCTGCTTCGGGGGAGCGTCCCAGTTGGTGCAGACATTGCGTAGTTAACGGAACAGCACACTCTCCCATATAGGTTGGCTGGCTGGGTGCTTGCTTGCTTGTATTATCAGGGTATCGTCAGGGCTATCAAATAGCAACCGGTCCCAGCAGAACGGTCGCGAGTTGCCATTCTCATAGAGCCAATTTATTGCTGCGTGCCCTCTGGCTGTCGGCCGCTGTTCCCTCTGTTCCTCTGGCCCCCAAGGGAACTTCCCGCCTGCCCGTATAACGACTTTCATGCAGCTCTAAGGTGATGGCTGATAACGGCCTGGGATCCCGGCAGCGTCCAGGCCCTCCCCTCACTGGCCCTATGCTGGATGGCGTGAAGGTACAGGGGCTGATAGGGCCCATGATACGAGGTCAGCAGGGGTTCGATGGTGTACGTTGGAGACATGGGAGCCGTGATTGTGTGTGCAGCCACGGCCTGGGATTGTGGCAGCACACAACTGCTGCTGAAAGAGGGGGTATCCGTGGGCTCGGTCTAGCCTAATTGCAAAGGCCAAGCAGGCATTGGTACGGATAGAGCCAGGAGGCGCTCCGTACCTCCGCCGGGAAACGGGCAACGATCACCGGGAGGCTTGAGGCCCATAACAGCCTTATAGTCTACTGCCGTCATCCTACACCGAGAACGCCATTGTGTTACCTTCAGCCCCAAGTTTCGAAGTCCTGGCCTCCTAGCAACGTCAATGCGGTGCGGAGTAGTAGCGCCGTGGGGCATCGTGTTTGCACGGCAGGAAACCCCATTGCAACAAACCGTCACGAACCAGAACCGACGACAGCCAGAACGACAACCAGAACGACAAACGCTGTTCGTTCTTCTAGGACCCCTTGTCAGTCCTTTTCCTCGCACTCATCGGACGCGCCCGAAGACACCAGCCCCGGGGACAGCCCGGCAGCGCTTCAACTGCAGCACCGAGGCACCCTGATGTTTACTAGAGGCGTGGTAAGCTACATTCCTCGTGCTGACGTCCCACGACATCCCGGCTCAGCATAGCCGAGCCCGAGGCTGACCTAAGCGGCATCCTCGCCTTATCAACGCTCGAGATGGCGTAGACGTCGCGCGGGAGGTTGAATGCAGCGACGCCTATTGGCAGGCTCGGGGGGTCCGAAGCACTCCCGCAGAGTTGCAGTACGTCAGTGAAGCCCCGCTGGCGTTCTAGAGATAACGATCGGAGGGGAGGTGCCTGAGAAGAGCTGAAGTGTGTTGGGTATCCGGCATAGGACAACCGCATCGGGGAGCCGGTGATGGACCAGAGGCTGATGCAATTGGCCCAGCGATGCGGCTCAGATCCTTCTGGTTGAGATACTATTACCAAACGATATATCTAGGTTATGCTTTGAGAGCGGTATTGCGTTGCGGCATCAGCCAGCATCAGCCCATGGCTATCTGCTGTGCCACGGGAGAGATATAGGACAGAATGATTTTGCACGTGGGTCCACGGCCACGTGGGGTGAGAGAAGGCAGGTTGCGGAATTGCAGGTATATGAATCCTTCGAGCTGCAACGGGAGGCTTCCTGACAGTTATGTACGGAGTCATTGGCCGATACACATGCCACAGTGGCACGGCACAGCTACAGTGGTTCCACCCCTAGATTCTAGGGCATACCCATCTCGACATAGTGCTGTAGGAATCGACTGTGCGTGCATAGTCTCGATCGTTGAGACTGTTGCTACCGTGACTGAATCCCTTCTCTTTCGATGCTCCGTTCGATACCCACTTGCAGTCACCCCCTCACAGTCACCCCCTCACAGTCACCCCCCTCACAATACCGTACCCAGCGATGGCCCAAGGATACCGGAAGCTGTTGGGACGGCAGGGACACGACGACGCGTTGCCGAATGCCGCGTCAAAACGGCCCGTCCATGTTAGAGCAGCAGGGGTGGAATGGTCTCGAACTCGACCGGGCGTCCGATAGTTTCAGTATAGCGCAGACCACAGCTGCAATCGGGCGCTGCCTTTGCCCGATCTTGGAAATGAGCTTGCGGGACACGGATCATGTCCAATCTTTGCGGGAGAAGAGCAAACCGTGGCGGCTGAAGTCATCGTAATTGCAATGGATCCTCCTGTCCCGGCACACGCGCACTAGGTGACGAACTACCGGGTGGCCGACGATCCTCCACAATCGACGGGACACGCTCCACCGAGACGCAGACAGGCTTGGCCGAGCTTGACCGAGCTTGGGTCTCCTTGCGACGAGGTGGCTGGCTGTCTGTCGCCAAGGGGCCAATTCGACGGGGTTATTCCCTTATCGCGTCCTGGGCGGGAAGAGAAGGAGGGAAAGCCCTAGAGGTGCATCAAAGTGCAGACGGCATCCCTCTGAGCCGGTTGGCCTCCCCCCCCTGTTCGGAAAAGACCGAGAGACAATGCGAGATGCACTTCTGCGGGCTGTTTGCTTGGATCGCTCGCTTCCGCTTAGGGGTGGTCGCTTTCGCTTCAATCCTTCCGCAAGGGGGGGAATCTTGTGGCTTGGTGGCTTTCGGAATCGGGAAGATTAAGTAGCCGTTGGCTTCGCTAATTCCGTGTTGGTGATGATGGCCCAATCCAATGTGCATGTTGTCGAGGGCCGGGCCGCTCTCCCCACTCCCCGGGCCAGTTATATAATCGCCGGCTCTCGAGCGTTGGTTTACATACTGTGAGGGGTGAACTGGCAACCCGTTCTAGGCTAGGAGCACTCCGTAATTACATATTCCTAGATTAGATGCGTACGTACGAAGTAGACTATGTACAAGCTTACGCCTCGCAAACGGGAGCCCGTCTTGGACCTAGCCTCTGCCAGCCATAAGGCCACTCTCCGCCATTGTGACAACACACACCAACACACATACGTGATGTGATCTCTGTGGCTGGATCGGGTAGGAGGTCGTAAGCCGCGTGACAGATCGCACGCGGATCCGACCGACAGAATGCCATCGGACTCGCTTAAGGCTGGCTAGAGGGAAGGGGCGGGATGCGAATGCGCCGTGATAGGCCGATCTCACCGTGGCCCTTGTCACGGCCGTATTCTTAGGGCCTTTCGGCTCTCGCATTTGCCCTTGGCCTTGAGTGAAGGTCGGGGACGCTAACTAGAGAGATTCGCACTCGCTTACTACACACCTCTTCAAAACTTGCCGGTCGCCGTGCGGTGCGTGACAGTGGCCCTCGCTCGGAACTGCCCGACCAGGAGGCGGCAGACGCTCGATTCACCCTGTGAATTCCCCGGGTTGAAACCAATATTAATGGTCGGCTGGACACTGAGATCAGCTACTAGTTGTAAAGCCTCTTTTTCCTAGTGTCAAGTCGATTATATCCTCCATTGGCTGCTCCTTGGTCTTCCCAACAAACACACTCGGGCATTCGTCTCCAGCTCTGCTTCGGTTTCACTTCACTTCACTTCCAAAATGTCAACCCACGAGAAAGCTAGCTCCGAGATGCTTCCCCCGGAGAAAGAAGCTCCTGACCTGTCCAACTCTGGAGGCTCCGGCCCGGACGAGGACAAGACGCCCGCAAACCCCTTGGATCGCTCCGATCCCGAGGCCTGCGAGACGCGTCCTCCCCACCCCCGAGACGGCATGTCGACCCTCCGCTGGATCTCCGTCCTCGTCGGCCTGTTCCTGGGAGCCCTCTTATACGGTAAGCGTGCCTCGTCGATCCCCCGCGCATCACTCGCACGCAGAGACTAACAGGTGCCAGGCCTCGACACCACCATCGCCGCAGATGTCCAGGGCCCCGTCTACGAGAGCCTGGGCAACATCGAGAACCTGTCCTGGATCGGGCTCGGCTTCCCGATGGCTTCGGTCGCCGTGATTCTTCTCCTGGGCCGCTTGTACGGGCTGTTCGACATCAAGCCGCTAATTCTCTCGTCCATTGTCATCTTCGAGGTTGGCAGTGCCCTGTGCGGTGCTGCGCCGACTTCCGCCGCGCTCATCATCGGCCGAGTCATCGCTGGCGTCGGCGGTGCTGGCATGTATCTCGGGTACGTAGCCCTGCAGAGCAGAGCATCTTATATAGGGGGAACACCCGGGCTGACCACGCATCCAGGAGTCTGACCTACGTTGCCGTCTTCGCGACGGACAAAGAAGCCTCCCTGTACAATGCCCTCATCGGCCTGTCGTGGGGAGTCGGCGCCATCCTCGGCCCCGTCGTCGGCGGTGCCTTTTCCGACAGCAGCGCAACGTGGCGATGGTCCTTCTACATCAACCTCCCCCTCGCCGGCCTGCTCTCGCCCGTGTACGTCTTCATGTTCCCGGGCTTCAACCCGCGCAAGGACCTCGGGTTCGCGCAGAAGCTGCGCCAGGTCGACTGGGTGGGCGCGGTGCTCAACGCGGCCGTCTTCACCATCTTCATGACGGTCGTGTCCTTCAGCGGCTCGACGTACGCGTGGGGCTCCGGCACGTCCATCGCGCTCTGGGTCGTCTGGGCCGCGTGCCTGGTGGCCTTTGTGGCGCAGCAGGGCTGGTGCGTCTTCACGACGGCCGAGCTGCGCATCTTCCCGGTGCACTTCCTGCGCAACCCGCTGCTGGTGATGCTGTACGTGGTGACGGCGACGGCGTCGTTCAGCAACGCCGTGGTGCTGTACTACGTGCCGCTGTTCTTCCAGTTCACGCAGGGCGACGGCGCGCTGAAGGCGGCGGTGCGCCTGCTGCCGTACATTGTCGTCTTCATCTTCTTCGTCATGTTCGCCGGCGGGCTGCTGCCGGTGCTGCGGCGGTTCAACGTCTTCTACATCGGCGGCGGCGTGCTGACGACGGTGGGCGGCGCGCTGCTCTTCACCATCGACGAGACGACGGCCGCGGGGAACATCTACGGCTACGAGGTGCTGATGGGCGCCGGCCTGGGCGTCATGTTCCAGACGGCTTACACGGTGGCGGCCACCAAGGTGACGGCCAAGGAGCGGCCCAACTCGATCGGCTTCATCAACGTCGCGCAGATCGGCACCGTGGCCATCGCCCTGGCCATCTCGGGCTGCCTGTTCCAGAACCTGGGCTTCAAGTCGCTGCAGGACGGCTTCGAGGGCTACCACTACCCGGACGACTACGTGCGGTCCGGGCTGGCGGGCACCCTGTCGCCTATTTTTGCGTCGGCTGACGCGGCCATCGTCCAGATTGCCGTCCACGCGGTTGCGTCGACCATCCAGCGAGTCTTTGGCACGGTGATTGCGGCTGGCGCTGTGACGCTTGTGTGTTCGTTGCTCATGCCGTGGGGGAAGATTGACATGGCGGCCCTCGCGAGCCACTAGACCGATCTATTTGAAACACTGCTCTACTGCAACTAGTCACTCGTTTTGTCACGCCGGCTTTTTTCTGGCTGAGAAGACTGCACACGATATCACGGGGCGGGGCCTCGCTCGTTGATCACAACTGGGGAACGTGAGCGAGCTAATACGGATAGATTGATAGATTAGTCGTTGCGTTATTTTCTACGTTGCGGGCTTTGTTGGACGTAAATAGTCTGTGCCGCTTTGTAGACAAAGCCTGGGAGTTAATAATAGAAGTTGTTGGAATTGCTACTCTGTCTAAGATCGTGGGGGGTGAGATGGATACCGAGCTTTGATAGTATCAAAATGATGAAAAGAGAAAACTCGCGTAGGAAACACCCCGAGGAATACTCATCCCTGAGGATTTGATAGGAATGGACTACCGTGACGATAGAATTACTCAGTTGGTCGATCATAAAAACCAGGTCGGCAGAAGCACCACAATTAGAGTCTGGGATGGTTACGCCACGTACAATGAAAACAACAACACTCGAGCATTCAGAGTCAGAACAAATCACATCGTGAGTCAAGGGTCCAGCAACTCCACTGCGAGTTTTCTCCTCTAATCCGGTCCCCCATCACAAACATCACCCATGCTAGCAGTCGAGCAGTTGACAAAGCCCGGTGCAAACGCCAGCAAATGTGCAAACCTCGTATCTTTTATCGTCGACGCAGTAAGCAAGCCTCTTAGTATCGGTCCTCGGACGCTGGCCGAATCAGCCCATCCGCGATACATGGCAGTGTTGTGACAGGTCGGCGAGCGAGATTCTCACACCATCGTCATCGCCATCTCCATCAACCCCCAAACCGCCGGCTGCTGGCGGAGAGGTGGTGTCGCCGCTCGGAGTTCGGAAAGCCTCTGGCCTATCGTTGTGCCCGTTAGCAGCCGGATCCAGCAATCGGCCTTGTCCGTGCAGGGCCAAATACGGCTTGGTGCTGTCCTGCGCGTACCTGGCGATCCGGCCCTGGTCATGCGAGGGTGGTCGGTCGCCGATGAGCACACGGGTCGGTCTCGGTCAGTTTTCACGGGTGGGACAGTCCCCGACACTTGACGGCAACGTTCGCCGCGAGTGGAAATCCACCGGTCCACGGCAGCATCTAGTCGGGGCCTGGCTGTCAGATGTCGGGTAAGATGCTTGTCTGCAACTGTCGGGGCTGGCTATCGGGCTGGCTGTCGAGAGACCGACGCTCTGGGACCACACGGGGGACATGTCGGCGTCCGCGCGGGAGGCAAGCCCGACATGTACTGACAGCTTCGAACTTCGACGAGCTATATAGGCATCGTCAACAAGCCGTGAACCAGTCGAGAGAAGCTTAGAGCAGGCACACGGCTTCATTAGACCTACCATCCAACAGACGCAGCTCTTGTGATTACTTTCACTCACCTTTCAACCCTCTCACTTGACTGCCTTTGTAAAGGTTCTGACCTCAGATTCAACCAAACCCCCCAGTTTCGTTGAACCCCCCCTGAAATCAAGCCACGAACATGACTTCCGCCGCACCCAACATGAACGAGCCCATCGCCATCGTGGGCAGCAGCTGCAGGTTCCCCGGCGGCGCCAGCTCCCCGTCCAAGCTGTGGACGCTGCTGCACGACCCCGTCGATCTCAAGCAGGAGATTCCCAGCAGCCGCTTCAACCCCAACGGCTTCTTCAACGAGAATGGAGAGTTCCACGGTGTACGTCACGGGCTCACCCACGCATACGTACCTTGCTCCCCGGACAGTTGCTGACCCTCGCACAGAGCACCAACGTGAAGCACGCGTACCTGACCGAGGAGGACCCCCGCCTCTTCGACCACAGCTTCTTCAACACCACGCCCAAGGAGGCCGAGTCGATGGACCCGCAGCAGCGCATCCTCCTCGAGACCGTCTACGAGGGCGTCGAGCGTGCCGGCTACACCATCCCGCAGCTCAAGGGCTCGCAGACGGCCGTCTTCGTCGGCCTGATGAACAACGACTACTACGACGTGCTGGCCCGCGACATGGACAGCGCGCCCATCTACTCGTCGACCGGCACCGCCATCTCCATCGTGTCCAACCGCGTCGCCTACTTCTTCGACTGGAAGGGCCCCGCGTGGACCGTCGACACGGCCTGCTCGTCCAGCCTGGTGGCGCTGCACTCGGCCGTGCAGGCGCTGCGCAACGGCGAGGCGTCCATGGCCGTGGCCGCCGGCGTCAACCTGATCCTCGGCCCGACCATGTTCATCTTCGAGAGCAAGCTGCACATGCTGTCGCCCAACGGCCGCTCGCGCATGTGGGACCGGGACGTCGACGGGTACGCGCGCGGCGAGGGCTTCGCGTCCGTCATCCTCAAGACGCTCAGCCAGGCCGTGGCCGACAACGACCACATCGAGTGCGTCATCCGCGGCACCGGCGTCAACCAGGACGGCCGCACCAAGGGCATCACCATGCCGAACCCGCTCGCCCAGACGGCCCTGATCCGGGCCACGTACGCGCGCGCCGGGCTGGACCTGAGCAAGCCGGAGGACCGGCCGCAGTACTTCGAGGCCCACGGCACCGGCACGCCCGCCGGCGACCCGCTCGAGGCGTCGACGGTGCAGAGCGTCTTCTTCCCGGGCGACGAGAACGCCTTTGGCGAGAAGCTGCACGTCGGCTCCATCAAGACCATCATCGGCCACACCGAGGGCACCGCGGGCATCGCCGGCGTGCTCAAGGCGTCCCTGGCCATGCAGCACGGCGTCATCCCGCCCAACCTGCACTTCGACCACCTCAACCCGGCCGTCGAGCCCTTCTACCACCACCTGCGCATCCCCACGGAGCCGACGCCGTGGCCCGCGCGCCCGGCCGGCGTCCCCAAGCGCGTGTCGGTCAACAGCTTCGGCTTCGGCGGCACCAACGCCCACGCCATCCTCGAGAGCTACGAGCCCGCTGCCGGTGAGGAAGCGCAGCCCGCGGCGTCCCGGCACGTCGTCGGTCCCTTCAACATCTCGGCTTACACGCAGACGGCGCTGAGGGGTGCGGTCAAGGCCCTGGCCGAGGAGCTCAAGGACAGGGCCGAGTGGAGCCTGGAGGATCTGGCTTACACGCTGTCCCGGCGCGGCGAGCTCGGCTTTAAGGCCAGCTTCTCGGCCTCGGACCGGGAGCAGCTCGTCCAGAAGCTCGAGGCGGCGGCCGAGGACGCCGAGCTCGGCAGCCGGGCCACGGCACTCCGGGACGGCGCGCTTCCGCGTATCCTGGGCGTCTTCACCGGCCAGGGCGCCCAGTGGCCGACCATGGGCGCCGAGCTATACCGGCAGTCGGCGCTCTTCCGCAGCACCATTGAGGAGCTCGACGAGGCCCTCGCCACGCTGCCCGACCCGCCGTGCTGGACGCTGGCCGAGCAGCTGCAGGCCCCGGCCGCCACGTCGGAAATGAACAAGGCGGCCATCTCGCAGCCAATCTGCGCCGCGCTACAGGTCGGCCTCGTCAACATGCTCCGGGCCGCCGGCGTCGAGTTCCGGGCCGTCGTGGGCCACTCGTCGGGCGAGATCGGCGCGGCGTACGCGGCGGGATACCTCTCGGCCGCCGACGCCGTCCGCATCGCCTACTACCGCGGCGTGGTTGCGCCGCTCGCCATGGGTCCCGAGGGCCAGGCCGGCAAGATGATGGCCGTCGGCATGACGCTCGACGAGGCCACCGGCTTCTGCAGCCGGGACGAGTTTGCCGGCAGGATCGGAGTGGCGGCCAGCAACGGCAGCTCCAGCATCACCCTGTCCGGCGACGGCGACGCCATGGATCGGGCCAAGGCGGTGCTCGACGAGAAGAAGACGTTTGCCCGCCTCCTCAAGGTCGACACGGCCTACCACTCGCACCACATGCGGCGCTGTGCCGCGGCGTATCTCGAGGCCCTCGCCGCCTGCGACATCCGGGTCCTCGACCGCCGTCCCGCCTGCACCTGGTACTCCAGCGTCCACGGGCTCAAGGCCACGGGGCGCTTCGAGCCCGAGGACCTCCGGGGCCAGTACTGGGCCGACAACATGTGCGGCGCCGTGCTGTTCTCGCAGGCCCTCCAGGTCGCCGTGGACACGGAGGCCGAGCCGTACGACATGGTGCTGGAGGTCGGCCCGCACCCGGCGCTCCGGGGCCCGGCCTCGGAGACGCTCAAGACGGCCACCGACGTCGACCTGCCGTACACGGGCGTGCTGAAGCGCGGACAGGACGACGCGCTGCAGTTCAGCGACGCGCTGGGCTTCGTCTGGGAGCACTTCTCGTCGAGCTCGCGGCTGGTCGACCTGCAAGGTCTGTGGCGGGCGTGGCTCGGCGAGGAGGCCCGCCGCCCTCGCCTCATCAAGGACCTGCCCTCGTACCGCTGGGACCACGACAAGATCCTGTTCAAGGAGTCGCGGCTGTCCAAGGCGTACCGCACGCGCGAGAGGCCCATCCACGAGCTGCTGGGCGCCGCCACCGTCAACGGCCAGAACAACCAGGAGGTGCGCTGGCGCCAGGTGATGCGCGTCGACGAGATGGAGTGGCTGCGCGGCCACGTCTTCCAGGGCCAGCTGCTCTTCCCGGCCGCCGGCTACGTGGCCATGGCCGTCGAGGCGGGCGTGCGGCTGACGGACCGGCCGGTGCGGCTGGTCGAGCTCCGGGACATGCAGATCAACAAGGCCATCACGCTCGACGAGGACGCGGCCGGCACCGAGGTCGTCTTCGTCATCCGCATCACCGACCGCCGCGCCGACCGCATCGCCGCCGAGTACGCGTGCTACAGCGGCGACGTCGACGCCTCGCCCACCGGCCAGGACGTGTCCGAGAGCAACAACTTCCGGGGCCGTCTCGTGCTCGAGCTCGGCGAGCCGGCCGCCGACGCGCTCCCCGGCCGCGTCGAGCCCGTGCTGCCCATGAACGAGCTCGCCACCAAGCACCTCTACACGGCCACGCGCGAGATCGGGCTCGACTACACGGGCGACTTCGTCGTCGAGTCGGTCAAGCGCCGGCTGGACGCCGCCACCGTCACCGTCAAGCGCCACGCCAACACGGGGCTGCGCGTGCACCCGGCCACGCTCGACTCGACCTTCCACGCCCTGTTCGCCGCCTTCTCGTCCCCCGGCGACGGCCGGCTCTGGTGCCCGTATCTGCCGACCAGTATCGGCCACATCCGCATCAACATGATGGCCTGTCCGCACGCCGACCAGCCGGAGCACCGGCTCGTGGCCGACTGCACGCTGACGCGGGCCGATGCCAAGGCGATCCGCGGCGACATTGGCATCTTCTGCGCCGCCGACGGCCACGCCGAGATCCAGGTCGGCGCCGTGCACTGCTCGTCCTTTACGGCGCCGTCGCCGGCCGACGACGTGAAGCTGTACGCCAAGAATGTGTGGCGTAAGGACGTGGCATGCGGCATCGAGTTGCCGGCCGGAGCCCCCGCCGCCTCCGAGGCCGTCCTCGCCGCCGTTGCCGGCCAGATCACCTTCCGCTACCCGGCCGCCAACATCGTGCAGGTGGGCAGCGCCGTCGCCGATGCAGCCACCAGAACCGTCGTGGAGACGCTCTCCCGCCAGTTCCGCTCCTACACTTACACGGATGCCGACGAGGACGCCGTGGACGCCGCCAAGGAGGCCTTCCGCGAGCAGGCCTACTGGGAGAAGATGGCCTTTAAGCCGCTCGATGTCGGGGCGGACCTGAAGGAGCAGGGCTTCAAGGAGGCGTCTTCCGACCTCGTCCTCGCGCTGAACCTGCGCGGGGCCGCCCGCACCGGGACCGTTGAAGATGCCCTGGAGAACTGCCGCAGCCTCGTCAAGGCTGGAGGCTACCTCCTTCTTACTGACGAAGCCGAGGAGTCTCTCGGCTGGAACTCGCTGCTGCAGTACGCCGGCTTCTCGGGCGTCGACGTCAACTCCCACGGCGTCATCCTCACCCAGGCCGTCGACGACCGCGTCGCCCTTCTCCGGGAGCCTCTCGCTGCTGCTGCCGCCGCCGTCGAGCCAGAAAAGATCCCCCATGTAGCCGACCTGCTCCTCGTGGGCGACGAGTCGGACCCCGTGGTCGCCGGCCTCATCCGCGGCGCCACGGAGCTCCTCGCCTCCTTCGCCGACAAGGTCACGGTCCTCCCGAGCCTCACGCAGATGTCGGTCCCCAAGGGCGCCGCCGTCGTCGTCTTCTCGGACCTGACCTCGCCCGTCTTCCGCGATATGACCGAGGAGGCCTTCGCCGGCATCCACCGGCTTCTCGAAAACGCCGGCTACCTGCTCTGGGCCACCAAGGCCTCCAAGACGGACGAGCCCTACGAGAACATGATGGTCGGTCTGGGCCGGTCCATCCTGCAGGAGACGCCCGACCTGCGGCTCCAGTTCCTCGACACCGAGTCCGGCGAGCTCCCCGGCGCCTCCGTGTTTTCCGAGGCCCTCGTCCGGCTGCTGTGCCTTGGCTCGGACGACTACGCGGACGTCCTGTGGAGCTTGGAGCACGAGGTCGTCGTGAGAGACGGGGACGTCTACCTCCCTCGCGTGCTCCCCGACGACGAGCTCAACGACCGCCACAACTCGGACAAGCGCGTCATCCCTCGCAAGGTGGCTCTGGCCAGCACGGCTGTTGAGGTTGCCGAGAACGAAGACGGCGCGCTGGTTCTTCGCGACGCCGCCACGGCCGCCGGCGCCGGGAGAGTCCGCGTCGGCGTCACGGCCTCGTCGGCGTACCCCGTCCACACCTCGGACGGCAAGACCTACTACCTCGCCGTCGGGTCCTTGGGCTCCGGGCAAAAGGTCCTGGCGCTCTCGACTACCAACGGCTCGCTGCTCGATCTCCCGGCCAGCCAAGTCCTGTTCTTCGGCGCCGAGGGCCAGAGCGATGTCGAGCAGCTCAGCCAGCTCGTCGAGACTGTCCTCGCAGCCAACTTGGTCTCGGGCGTCCAGGAGGGGGGCATGCTGTGGCTTCACCAGGCTGAGGAGGGCCTTGCGCAGCTCGTCCACCAGGCGGCCAAGGAAGCCAACGTCGACGTCTTCTTCACGTCTTCCGCCTCTGGCTCTGCCACGTCTTCCTCTGCGGCCTCGTCCGCCTCCATGTCATCCGCTTCTTCGTCCTCTGGAGACAGCCTGGAGGTGCAGTTTGTGCATCCGCTCATCGCTGCCCCTGACTTGGCCGCCCTCAAGCCGATGCACGTCGACGGCTTTGTCGATCTGCAGCAGCCCGTCAACCCGTCGCTCGACAAGCTCATCCGGTCCGCCGTGGAGCCGGCGGCCACGGTCCGGGCCCTGTTCACCCGTGTTGACGGCAAGACGGCCCTGGGTCTGTCTATGGACGAGGCTGCCTTGCGCGGCCTGCTGCTGAAGGGCCACCCTGCTGTCCACGCGGGCGAGGCCAGCGTGCTCGGTATCGACAAGGTGTCTTCCAGCCTGGACGACACTCTCGGCCCAGCCACCATCATCGACTGGTGCACCGCGGACGAGGTCGCCCTCCGCGTCAACCCCGTCGACACTGTTGAGGGGTGGTGGCCTGAGGCCACCACCTAGGGCACCTAAGGCCCACAACGCCGCCCCCTTGGAGCTAGCTAGTCAGATAGATCAATCCTACAGTATTATTGCCAACAACAGGTTATGAGCCCCTCGCGCGCGAAACCACGCGCAATTTAGAGAAAAATATCTCCCTGAGATTCTTTACACTCTTACCTTTCTTTTAATGTAACTTTAAGCGGAAGTGGATCACTTTAGGACTCAGATAGGCTGAATTAAAGTAATACACCTAGATAGGGATAAGTTATTAGACCTTAAATCCTTATATACCTATAGAAGAGCTACTCTGTAAGTAGTAATTAATCTATAATAACACTTAGTTACTAGCTAGGTCTAAGACTTTATATATAAGATAATTAATATCAAATCTATTAACCCTTAAAATTTCAGTCTATTCTAACTAACTTTATGTTAAATTATATATAGTTCTAGTAATTAGAATTATATAACTCTATAAAGCAGATACTAAAGGTTATATAAGCCCTCTTACATATAAAAAACCCTAATTTAAAGCGAAATCTTAATAATATTTGCTAAGACTTTAATATAAGGATCTTAACTATTAAGAGTATCTCTAGTTAGAAAAGAAATAAGTCTATTTAACCCTAACAGGCTGTAAAGCTAGTTAGGCTTTATATCTTACGCTCTAATAATAGAGAAGCTTAAGATAATAAAAGACTAGGATAAATAAAAGATTAAGCTAATACTAAACTTATAGATGCTTAGTCTAGAGAAGTTTATTAAGGCTAATAGTAAACTAGAGGAAAGTATAATAGATATAAAGATATAAGCCTTTAGGATAAAGAATATACATATAAGAGGCTTTCTAATTAACTATCTATTATTTAAGGTCTTAAGAAAGCTATCTTAAGCTAGATAGGATTATAATACTTATATAGCAGCTTAGACGTATAGGTTTATTAGAAAGATAGTCTGCCTAGCCCTAGAAGATACTCTTTATAACCTTCTATTAATATTCTTTAAGCTTAACAGAGAGGAATTTATCTTACTTACTACTTTTAATAAGAAGCTTTACTTTATATAGAGATATATTAGAAGTAAGATTATAGTCCTAGAAGAGGTTTTTATCACTATAACACTAAACAGGATTAAAAGGTTAAATAAGATCTAGTATAATAACTAGATATATAACCTTAAAAGAGATAATAAGATTATAAAGTTAAAAGTTATTAATTTCCTAATAAGGCAAGCTAATACTAAAAAGAATAATAGTACTAACTTTATAATAGATTTATAAAGAAACTAGCCTTCTTAGGCACTCTAGGGCAACTTAAAGATATCACAGGCTTCTATAGACACTAAGGACAAGAATAGTAACCTCCTATATATAGACTACCCTCTCTTAAAGGCTAAAAGGCATCATAGAGCAGATAAATACTAGAAGAAATACCCAGAGCTTAAAAGGTAAGCTAGAGCCTAAGGTATAAACATACCAGCCTAAAGAAATATATTTATTAAGATAGTAAGAGCTAACTTCGCTAGTATAACACTATTTAGCTAGATAATAGCATCTTAGACTACCTATAAGGAAGTAACCCTCTTAGTGATAGAAGAAGCATTCTAGAATAATATAATTATTAATTCTGAGTGCTTAAACTACTACTTTAATAATAAGAAGTGGTTTACCTTCTTTACTAAAGCTAAAAGCTATAGACAGATAACTATAAGCAATAGTAGAGATCTTTATATCTGTGGCTAAGATAATATTAAGATTATTATAGCCTAAGGATCTCTATCCTTAGAAGGAGTCTACTATTACCCTAAGGGAGTAATAAATATGCTTAGCCTGGGAGTCCTTAAGAGAAAAGATATAATTATTAACAGGTATATAAATATTATAACTGTTAAAGTAATAAGGTAGAAGGTCTGTGATGTGATCTAGCGCTATAATGTTACTATCTTAAAGTGTAAAAAGCCTTAAGGCTTTTATAACTTTACAGCCCTGCTAAAGAATATATCTACTAAGGCTGTTAAATATAGCATTATACACCGCCAGCTAGCTTATACTAGCCCTAATAAAATCCTTAGAGCCTGTTAGGACGCAAGCATCTATATTAATACTGCTATATTAAAGGGATTCTATTATAAGACTTATCACCTAGCTAAGACTAACAAGATAGTTAGTAGGACCCCTCTAGTTAAGATCTTAGTCTTCCTAGACTATATTTTCTAGGATATTATTAAGCTGACCCTATAGGGCCTTAAGGGCTACTACTATAGCTTTCACAGAATTGATATTACTATAGGCTTCTACTAGTATATTCCGCTTTAGATAAGAGACTAGGCTTTACCTAAGATTAAAAGGTAGAAGAAGACTATAGAAAATATAAGCGCTAAGCATAAGGTTAAGATGCTCTACTTTAATAATACCTTAGAGTTTAAAAGCAGAAAGATTAAGAGCTAGGCCTTAGAGGAAGGTATTAGTATAAGATTTAGCGCTCTTTATACACTAGAACAAAACAGCCATATTAAGAGAGCTAGTAGAGCCCTAATTAAAGGAGCCTAAGCTGTGTGTATTAATACTAAGCTGCTAAAGCTGTTATAGCCGCTTTATATTAAAGCAAGCATTTACATTAATAACTAACTCCCTACTTTTACTAATAAGAATAATAAAGCCCTAATCTAGAAGATGTTCTAGATTATTAATATGCCTTATATACCCTACCTTAAGCATATTAGAATGTAAGGATATATTGCCTATATATACGTTCTAGACTAGAGAAGAGTTAGATCAGAAAAGATAACTTTATAAGCTTAGAAGGGATTTCTAGTAGGTATAGAAGGTATAAAGAGATATATCTATAAGGTCTGGCTTCCTAATAAAGAGAGGGTTATAAGAGCCTAAGATGTTAGATTTAGAGAGATCTATAGAGATAAGAAAGGCCTAGAGGATATCCTAGAGCTTAAGGCTATACTAATTAACCTAGAGATCTTAGAAGACAGCTATATAATCTTTATTAAAGGCTATATTACTACAGGACCTAAAGAAGTCCATAAAAAGCAGCAGAAGACTATTACTAAGCTAGAGATATAACAGAAGTTAGCTAATAAGCCTAAAGCTACTATAAAACTATAAGAGGCCTAGAGAAGGATAACTTTATCTTCTAGTGCCTCCCCTCACAGACAGACTGATAATAATATCCTTAAGGCAGAAACACTATTCCCTAACATGCTAGGCAGCTTTGAAAATACCTTTAAGACCCTATAAGACCCCCCGACTAAGATCCTAGGCACTAAGCCTGTTTCTAAGCCCTAACCTTAGAGAGAGAAAAGGTAATACTAAAAGAAAGCCCCTTCTAAGCCCTCTAATTATACTATATGAAATTAGAGCTAACCTAACTACTAAAAGATACATAACAGCCTAACTATACCTACTAAGATATATAGAGAGTAAGATGAGATTATTAAGAAAGTCTAGTATGTTATATTTATATTACTAAAGGCATGTGAAATTATGCTAGATAAAATCATAGCCCTAAAGACCTAAAAGTAAGCCCAGAAACATAAGAACTATATAAAAGTCTAGAGACTAGCTAAGAAAAAGCAATATAACAGCCTTATTAGCAAGACTGTGTGGGACCTTATAGAGAGACCATAAGAGGCTTAAGTTCTTAATAGAAAATAGGTCTATAATATAAAATACCCTGCTGATAAAGACCCTTATATAAGAGCCTGATAGGTAGTCTAAGGAGACTAAGAGTAAGATAATAATTATACTGTTAGAGAGCTTTATATAGTAGTAGTATATATAGCCTCTGTGAGATTATTCTGCTTACTTATAGCTATCTTAGACTATAAAACAGCTTAGTGTGATATTACTATAGTATTCCTAAACACAGTAGTAAAGAAAAAGATCTATATTAAGTAGCTATATAGCTTTAAAGATAGTATAGACTGAGTTTGCCTTCTTAATAAAGCTCTTTATAGCCTCCTAATCTCCCCAGCCTAGTGGTTCTCTACAGCTACCTAAGAGCTTACCTTAATAAGCTTTAAGTCCTTAGTATTAGAGGTCTATATCTTTAAGCGTGAGGATAACATACTGTTAATCCTCTATATAAATGATATGGTTATAGCTGCCTAGATAAAGAAAAAGGTTAATACTATTATAGATAAGATTAGCAGGTTATTTAAGATTAAGGCTCTAGGAGAAATAAAGGACTTTTTAGGCCTTTAGATTATCAGAAAGAGAAATAACTATTATATCTATATTTATTAGGAATGCTATACTAAGAAGATTATTAAAAAATTCACTATAGGGTATCTTAAGCTAGCGAAGATATTATAGCCGCCTAAGTATAAAATCCTAGGCAACTAGAAGGATAATAAAGTTATTATACTATAGACCTAGTAGCTTAAAAGAACAGAAAGTCTTAACTATCTATTAATAGGTATAAGGCCTGATATTATATTTACAACCTAGAAGATATATAAGGCTAATACAGGCCCTACTAAGCATTATAAGAAAGTAATAAAACACCTCTTCTGCTACCTCTATAGCATACCTTATCTAGCTCTTATACTAGGCGGCAAATATAATATTAGAAACCTAAAGCTCTGAGTATACGTAGATGCTTCCTTCGCAGATAACTATATAATATATTACTTAACCGTAGGGTATATTATATTTGTTAGTAACAGACTAGTTCTTTAGAAATTAAAGAGGCAGACTATTATAGTGATCTTGTTAACAGAGGTAGAGTTTATAAACCTAACCCTAGTAGGAATATCAGCTTTATAGATATTATAGTTAATTAAGAAAGCCAGGCTAAAGCAGCCTAAGCCCTGTGTACTATTCACAGACAGCTAGAACGTGAGACTAGCTGTATTAAATAAGAGAAACACAGCGAGAACATATTATATTAATATACGCTTCAAATAGGTTATCCAACACACTAAGGAAGGCTATTTTAACCTTTAGCAGATCTATATAGACAAGATGATCACAGACGGGCTAATAAAGGCGCTAAGGTATATAACCCATAAGAGATTTATAGTATAACTCCGGATGTAGAAGCTAGATGCCTAGGATATATAAAACACTAAGGAATTAGTCAATTTGATATGGAAAAAGGCTTATAAATACATTACTTGTTTGTGGGTTCCCTTAGCTGTGGGGTGGTATTAAGGGGTGGTGGCCTGAGGCCACCACCTAGGGCACCTAAGGCCCATAATACCGCCCCCTTAGAGCTAGCTAGTCAGATAGATCAATCCTACAGCATTATTGCCAACAACAGACACCACGGGCATGTTCTCGGCCGACAAGACGTACCTCCTGGTCGGCCTCACGGGCGACGTCGGCATGTCCCTCTGCGACTTCATGGTGCAGCACGGCGCGCGCCACGTCGTCGTCACCAGCCGCAACCCCAAGGTCGACCCCGTCGTCGTCCAGCAGCTGCACCGCCAGGGCGCCGAGCTCCGGGCCATCCCGCTGGACATCACCGACAAGGACGCGCTGGTGCGGGTGGCGGCCGAGATCAAGGCCACGATGCCCCCCGTCGGCGGTGTGGCCAACGGCGCCATGGTGCTTCGCGACCGGCTCTTCGAGAACATGAGCTGGGAGGACTTCCAGGCCACGGCGCGGCCCAAGGTGCTCGGCAGCCGGCACCTGGACGAGGTCTTCTACGCCGACGACCTCGACTTCTTCATCCTGTTTTCGTCGGTGGCCAGCATCATGGGCAACAGCGGCCAGGCCAACTACAACGCCGCCAACCAGTTCATGACGACGCTGGCGCATCAGCGTCGCCGCCGCGGAGTCGCCGGGTCCGTCGTGCACATCGCCATGCTGCTCGGCGTCGGCTACGTCATGCGCTCGACCGACCAGTACGACCTGCTGCTCAACAAGTTCCGCAACATGACCGTGTCCGAGGGCGACTTCCGCGCCATGTTCGCCGAGGCCGTGCACGCCGGCCGCCCGGGGTCCGGCGCCGACGTCGAGGTCACCACCGGCTTCGCGCGCCTGACGCCCGACGGGACCGTGTGGCAGCGCAACCCGCGGTTCGCGCACTACTTCGTCGCCGAGGCCGTGGAGGCGGCGGCCGGCGGCGGCGGCGCGGCCGGTGGCAGTCTGAAGGAGCAGATCGCGGTGGCGGCCGGGGACGAGGCCGCGGCGCTGGACCTGCTCGAGACGGGCGCCGTCGGGCTCCTCGGCCGGCTGCTGCACATGGACGGCGACGCCATCGACCGCCAGTCGCCGCTGATGAACCTCGGCATCGACTCGCTGGTGGCGGTGCAGGTGCGGTCGTGGTTCATGAAAGAGGTGGGCGTCGACGTGCCGGTGCTGAAGATCCTCAGCGACGCCACGCTCCGCGACATTGCCCGGGGCGTCCTGGCCCGTCTGGCCGGTGCGGCCGAGGAGGACAAGGCCCAGGCGCCCGGTGAGGTGGCTGCGGTGCTGGCCAACTCGGCCATCGACTGGGAGAAGGAGATCGAGGGTCTCGTCGAGGGCCTCCCGGTGTACGACGGCAAGACGACGGGCAAAAGCGGCCACGACAGCGGATACACCAGCGAGCACGACGACGGCTCTCTCGACGAGCTCGTCAACGCCGACGTCAACGCCGACATCAACGGCCTCGTCACCCGCGTCACGCGCCTCATCAACGAGGACGCCAACGGCCCCGCCACCGCCAGCCTCGTCAACGGCCTCCCCAGCACCAGCACCTCCGGCAAGCGGGACGGCCTCTCGGTGGTGCTCACCGGCAGCACCGGGTTCCTCGGCAAGCACGTCCTCCGCGGGCTGCTCGCCGACTCGCGCGTCAAGACGGTCAACTGCATCGCCATCCGCCCCGACAGCAACGGCCAGCCGCGCCACGTCGGCATCCGCGACCCCAAGATCGTCGAGTTCTCGGGAAACCTCACCGACGAGCGGCTGGGGCTCTCCGAGGCCGACTTCGCCATGCTCGCGCGCTCGGCCGACGCCATCATCCACAACGGCGCCGACGTGTCCTTCCTCAAGTCGTATCCCGCCCTGCGCCAGACCAACGTCGTGTCGCTGCGCGTGCTCGTCGAGATGGCGCTGGAGCGCCGCGTGCCCGTCAACTTCGTGTCGACGGCCGCCGTGGCCCTGTTCTCGCCCGACAAGGTCAAGGCCCTGCCCGAGACGTCGGCCTCGCACATCACGCCGCCGTCCGACGGCGTCCGCGGCTACGCCTCGTCCAAGTGGGCCGGCGAGATGTTCCTCGAGGCCGTCGCCGCCCGCCACGGCCTGCCCTGCTACATCCACCGCGCCGTCAACATCGTCGGCGAGGGCGCGCCCGAGACGGACCTGGTGACTGTGCTCAACAAGTACTGCAAGGCCATGAGGGCAGTGCCGCAGATGGACGAGACGGTCGTCGACGGCGACCTGGACATCATCGAGGTGGCCGAGGTGGCCGAGGGCATGGTCACCACCGCCATCCTCGCCGCCGACGCCAAGCCCGGCGTGCCCGAGAACCCCCTGCGCATCATCAACTACTGCCAGGAGGTCAAGGTCAAGCCCAGCGAGCTGCACGCCTACTACACCGAGAAGCTCGGCATCCCGCTGAAGCACTGGGGCGTGGAGAAGTGGCTGGACGAGGCGTCTGAGCTGGGTCTCGATGTCATGGTCGAGTTCTTCCTTCGCGAGTCGTACCGATCCGGCAAGCCGATCCTTGCCCCTATTCTCCGAAAGGGGCTGGTCTAAGTAGAGGGGGAATGAAAATGAAGATAAATGAAGTTGGAAGAGGAGAAATGAGAGACGAGAGAAGATTTGGATGGAGCATCTCTTTTGTCTATAATAACTGGAGTGGCACAGCGTGGATTTCTGTTTCTTACCTATACTTATTACTTTTTTTCAGCCTTTCTTTTTTTCCTTTTTCCTCCTCATATTTCCTACTTGGATACTCTTTACTTAGATACTTCTCTTCAGAGTTGCATCTGGCCTTACTCGACGGGTTCATTGAAGAGGTGGGGGCCTCGACGATCCAACCCAGCAGGTACCTTCAGGTCTATTACTCTTCAAAATTGATGGTTAATTAAAAAGAAAAACACGTAAATTTCAATGAGGAAGTGACATGGCAAGACAAGACTTTAGACCACTACCAACTCAAGGCTGTAATATAAGCAGCTCTCTACCTTTTACGAGAACTTCTCAACAGTCTTTCCTCTACCTATCCTCCTCCCCCTCGGCAACCCAGTACGCCTCAACCTCAGCAATGCACGTCCGCGCCGGGACCGTCACCGCAATCGGGAAGCCCCCATAGTCCGGGTCATCGTTCGGCATAATGACAAACTCGCCGCTCCGCGTCTCATCACCATTAAGAACCCGGAGCGTCTTCAGCTGGCCCTGCTCGTCAACCTCCTTCTCCTCCGCCCAGAGGATCCCCGTAAAGGTGGCCTCCTTGCGCACGCTCTTGAAGCTGGCGTTGAAGCCTCTCCCGACCAGCAGGAACCTTGCGTGGCCGAGGTGGATCACCATCCCGCCTCCCGGACCGGCCTTGCCAAAGACAAATGCCCTCTCGATGATGACCTCGACGTCGCCAAAGACGCGGGTCCACCGTTCGGGAACCCTGTCGCACGGCTCCTCGTCGAAGAAGAAGCCCATGCGGTCTTGAGGGTCGGCTGCCAGGAGATGGTCCTTTGTCTGGGCGAGCAGCTTGAACTCGCGGCCGACCACTTCGGCGCCCGTGTCGATTCCGAATGGACTGGCACCGAGGGCTCCGTAGGTGGCATACGACAGCCAGACCCGTCGGGCGCCATTCTCATCACGCCGCTGCTCGGGAATGAAGAGCGCGTTCTTCTGGTCCGAGTAGTCCCGACACACCGTCTCGTAATCATGAAAGTACAAGTCCGGGGCTAGGAAGTCCAGAGCAGGAGCATTGTATCGCCAAATGTCCAGCACGTGCGGACACGGCCCGCCAGAAGGATAGACGCCGGCCTCCGCTCCGCCTCCTACTACCACGGGGACTTCCCTAAGGTCCAGCTGAGAGGGGTCGTCAAAGTTGAGCCACGTGTTGGTGTACAGCGGGATCCGGTACTCCTTGCTCCCGGCGGCTGCTACGCGCCCGACGTAGGAAGAGATGTGATGCGCCATGAAGGCTTCGTTGGCAGCGGTCCCCTCGCCGAACACAGAGTCCCAAGAGTGCGAACCTGATGCGGGAATCTCCGTGAAGCGCTCCTTGAAACGGGCATGGACATCGGCCTTGTTGAGATGCTCCAGCAAACCGACTGGTACGGGCTCGTCGAATGCCTTGTCAGCCCTTCGCGAGCGATCACGAGAGTCGCCCAGCAGCCCAGTCTCGTTCTCAACCTGCACCATCAGCACGGTACTGTGCTCCGAATCAACCTCGGCCAAATGGCGCATCAGAGCCGCAAAGGCTCGGCCATCCGCCTCGCAGGCTTCGTTGCTCAACGGCGTCACCATCTCCACGGTGCGCTTCACGCCGCCCGCTTCGAGGACCTGCACGCGGGGGAACCTCTTGACGTCGCGCTTGACCCATCCCGGAGCATACGTCGAGACGCCGTTCTTGTAGGTTCCGAACCATAGCAGCACGAGGTGCATGTCGTGCTCGCGAGCTCCGGCCAGCACCAGGTCCAGCTCGCCAAAGTCGAAGTGGCCTTCCTGCGGCTCGATGGCTTCCCAGGCGACGGATCCGCACAGCGTGTTGATGGACTGTGCCTTCATCGCGGGCCACACTTCGCCCATGAACTTGGCTGAGCTGAGGGATGAATTGTGCAGCTCGCCGGGGAGCATGAGGAACGGTTTGCCCTTGACGATGAGATGGATGTTTCCATTTTCCAGGCGCTGTAGATGGGGAGGTAGCTCGCTAGCAGTCATTTTGGCTGATATGACTGATCAAGGTGTAAGTCAATGAATGCTGTGAGCAGAAATATAATAAGGTTCAGTCTCCGGGGGAGCAAGCTGGGTAAAATAAGCAGAGCTCAGCGAAATCGGTGTGTCTGGCTATTCTGGCTAATCCCCAGACCCAGATAACTCACCATTGCCGACTGAGCTCGCCGGTGCGTGACACCAATGATGCCACTCTAGAGGAGACTCGCAGTGGACATTGGGTAGCGTGGACGCAGATCCACCTGCCAAGCAGCGGGGAAGTAATTCTCCATGGAGAAACATCGCAGTTACTACGAAGCATCGTTACCCACATGGTTCGAGATGGCCAAGTACGCTGAACACGCCAAGTCCCTGCCAGCAATCCAGATCGTCCAGCTTCCTCAGCAACCGCTCCAGCTTACTCCTGGCGCCATACCCGTCCGTCTGGCCCGCGCCACGCCCCCTCTCCACCTGCTCGAGGTAGTTGGCTCCAACGTCCCGAATCTTGGGGACGACGCTACTGCCGTTCGCGTTGAAGACGGCCTGCGGGAGGTGGTACAGGATCTCCAGCAGGTCGTCCACGATCTTCTGGTGCTCCAGCAGGCTCTCCTGCGTCGGGTCCAGCTTCTGCAGCAGGTTAGAGCGGATGTGCAGGCTGGTGATGAAGAGGTTCGCGATCTGCACGTCGTGCCCCTGGGTGACCTTTGGCGGACGGGAGAGACCGCCGCGCCAACGTAGCTCTGGGGGAAGGTCGTTGATGACCTGTTGGACCTGAGAAAGATATTTACTGAGACATGTTGCTGAGTCGACGCTTGCTGGGGTTAGCTGGACCTCATGCCAGACCTTGAACAGGTCGCTGAGGCAGTTCAGTCCTGGAACATAGCTCGTCGCGTTCCCGTGCCATCCTGCGTCCAACTCCAAAGGGTCAGGCGGCTCCATTTGATCATCCGTGAGGTCCAACGGCCGGGGAATCGCATCAATCAGCTCCTGAGAGAGGAGGCTGATGGAGAGTCGTCCGAGAATATTGGCACTACTGCAACCAGGCAAGGATTCAGCATTAGTACAGAAGATACTACGAGAAAGACCGGGCTGGGGCTCACCAAGAGCCTGCGAACAGAAGCCAAAACAGCCTCTTGAGCAGCTGCTTTTCCACACCATCTAGGTTGCGCATGCAATAGTATGCCAAGTAGCGCGCTCCAGCGGCTGCTTCAGTGAACGCGGCATAGGATCGCATGTCACCACATCCCGAGTCCGATACGGCCCCCATAGCCGTGCCGAGATTATACATGGCGATGGCCCCGTCTAGGGAGTACGAAGACCGCGAGAAGCCGCTCGTGATGAGGCGGTTCTGGTCGATAAACTCCAGACATCGGGTAACGGTTACCGGGCCGTGATCCTCGCGTGGCAGCGTGGCAGCCACGGCGGCACAGACGCTCACAACGAGGCCGCAGAAGGTTCGGTCGGCATCGGCCTCTCCATTGCGAAGACGCCGCATGAACCGGCGGCGGAGGAGGATCGGGGCGACGGGGTGGACCTTGTCGAACCAGTCGCCGAGCATGCGCGAGACAACGGCGTGCGGGGCGAACGAGGATAGCCAGGGGCCTGGAGGGAGGGTTCCCGACTGTACAGCACCCGACGGTAGCGCACCTGACCGTAACGTACCCGACCGACGGAGACTTTCCAGGTTAGACGCCCTGCTAGCACTTCTGGGAGAGGCCGATATGTCGGGGCTTGAATGGGAGAGCTGAACGCTGGGCCTTACGGATTGAGCCCCGGCGGCTCGCAGTCCTGACTCTGGTGGCTGGGCATGTCTGCGTAAGTCGACGCGTTAGCCCAGTGATGGCCAAGATAGACAAAGGGGGTGACCTGTTAGGCGGCCCTCGTTTCCGGCGAGGTCGATGGCGAGTACAATTGATCTCGAGGAAGACGCATCCCTGACAAGGCTGGCTTTCGGAGTCGTAGATGCACTACACGATCAGTCGTCAGCCTGCAACCAACCAGGTAACATCCACAGCAGCCGGGGCGTGGACAGATCGTACCCTCACTTTCCGAGACCGGCAGGCGTCGCAGGCGTTCTGGTTGCGCACCGGCTTGTTCCTGGGCGTTCTCGAGAGGGGAGAGCCTTCTGTAGCATTGGCATTGGCATTGGCATTGGCACTTGGCGAGGGAGCATCCATGCCCATCGAGTCGAGTACAAGTAAAACTATTTGCCAAGAATGAGAAAGTGGAGGATTGACAGCAACGATCCGAGGAGAAATCTCGGGCAAGCCAGCTGCAGATCATTGCATGAGACGCAGAAACATCGGATATACCTCATTCATCCTCAGATTAGTCTAGCTAGTCTAGACTTGGACCATTAGGTAGATAGCTGCCACGCCTGCCAAACCCCTCTCATGGGTCCACCACCGTTGCGCTCCAATAGCATCCACCACCACGTCCGAAGAGCTTCCTTTGTCCAGCAGCCGACACCACGATCCAGACAATGCAATACAGGCCTACATATTGGGTTAACACTGGCTACCATACGAAGCCTACTGTGTATGCAAACAGCTTGACTCTGGCTGGGGAAGCTCCTCCCCCGGTCACAGAACCTCCCCATCGCCATCCTTCTCGATCCCTACTAGACTCGCTAACCCACGGGGCAGCATTTGCCAATCCGCCCTAATGTCGCTTTTGCGTCGCTGTCGGTAAACGTACGCCTGGGGATCTCGTATGGCCGGGAGTTTGTGCTAGGCGCCAACCGAGCTCCGGAAGCTCTACGGCATGATGCTTTTCCTCTTCCTCGGCTCCACCACCCTCGGCTACGATGGCAGTCTGCTCCATGGCCTGTAGACAATGGACAGCTGGCAGGAATGTATGGAAACCAGTCGCAAAGCAGACCCTTTCAGAGCTGACTGTCTTCTAGTTTTCGATCACCCCACCGGCAGTCGACTCGGAATATTCGTAGCCTTTCCTTGCTTCGGCGGCTTTTTTGTGCTGCTGTTTGGACCGTACGTCGCCGACAAGGTTAGAAGGAGGAAAGGCACTGCAATTGGCTGCATCTTCGTCATCCTCGGAGCCCTCCTCCAACGCTTCCATCGAAAGTCCCACTCTGAGAGAGACGCCGTGTATCTCGCCGGCCGCTTCATCATGGACTTCGGCTCCAATATCTCCAACGGAACTACGACCAGGATAATGACTTTGTCAGGTAGGAGTTTTCCGAGCACCAACACCCTGAGACTAGAGCGTGAGTCTTCATCAGGCAATAGATGGGCAGAGCTGGTTCGAACAAAGGGACCGCAAGAGGTTTGGACTGATAATTGTAACTGCTTTTCCCCCCCCAGTGCAGTGGCAACGGTCTGGCCTCCTATTACGTGGGTTACCTTTCTCAGCGGAGTAATAAGGTATTCCAATCTCACTTGAAATAGCTAGCTATCATTCTGGACACTATCGGCATCACCGAGTAAGTAATATGCATGGAACTATATCCAGCACTTCTAACGAAGCAATTACCAGGTCTGTAACCCAAGCCTGCATCAACGAAGGTCTCTGGTGCTAGCTGGTTTCGCTGTTTGCTGCCTTCTTTGCCGACTGACTCGGCCGCCGAGTTAGTTTCTCTTTGCAGTAGTTGGCATGCTCATCTCCTTTTCAATATTGACCGTTTGTCGCGCTGTGTAAGCCAAGACTAAGCATCCTCCGCCGGCATTGCTGTCGTCGCCATGATTTTCCTCTTCTACCAGCCTATAGCCCCAGCTTTGGCTAGATGCGTGGAGTCTCAGGTGGGAAGAGCAAGCTTCCAGAAAGAAGCAACACGAACATAACCTGTACCGCGACAGGGACTCGGTAGGAGGCCGAATCATGACTTCCGTCTGCTGGCCTGTTCACGACGGTTGCAAGACAAGACCCAGGCTCTAAGTGTTCAGCATCAGCCTCATATCCCGATCATGGTATGGCCGAAAGACTCACAATGCAGAGCTAGTAGCAGCCCACGATCCTTCCGCGGAGCTATGTTGACTTAGAACAGTGGGACTTGAGATGAGCCGTCAGTATTGCTTATACACGGGTGGAAGATGAATAGCTATGAAAAAGAAAAGGCCAAAAGAAAAGGCCAACGAGATTGAGACCTGAAGCAGCAGGCCTGCTCTTCTGTTGGTTAATCCATCCTTCTAAACTACACACGTTCTCTAATCACACGTTCTCTAATCACACGTTCTCTAATCACACGTTCTCTAATGTCCCCTTGAGAAGGAACATACAGCCCACTTGCCGCTCCAAGCCCATTCCCTTCTCCCAGTCTCGCCGCCTCCTCCTGGGGCAGCGCGAAGTTTCTCATCTACCCCCCGTTCCAAGCCGACAACAACATCTGCCTTGCACGTGCGCAGTGTCAAGACGTTCATACCGGAGTTGGGGCCCAGTGGACCAATGGCCTTGGTAAAGGGCGTAGTGGGATCCCAAGCGGCCTGTAATGAAGCAGTCAGCGTCTGAAGGGTGCTGAATTGTCATTTGACTAACATCGTTTGTCAACTTGCGGTAATTGAGATCCCCCTTGAAAATGACACACTCGCTCCTCTTGAGATCTTCAAACAAGGCTGGGTCCTCGTATGGCAATTTCCAGAAGCTGCTTGGATGTGTCCAGAGACGATTGGGACGTATCTCCCACTGTCCCCGAGTGCGAAACCCATCCCAGGCCTGAGCGAGGAACGTCAGATGATCGACCTGATCCTCCGTGAGAGCTTCCGCCGTCAAATTGTGAGTCCCATGTGTAGATGGTACTTCATAGAATGACCTTGGGTTCGCCAGGATCTGAAAGAGGGCATCAATGTCGCCGGGCAGCGTATCAGAGACAAACCACGGAATGGACTTGGGATGTATAACGATCTTCGTCGCTATTCCAGAACTGATCAAGTAGCTGGCCAGAATCAAGTCGACGTACAGTTCGAATCCGGCATTGTCTAACACGATGTCGACTCGACGCTCATCTTTGCCCTTGCTTCTTGCTTCTTGCAACGTGTTAAAGACAGCATGCAGATCATTGACTAGGATACTCTCCTTGTTCTTAAGGGCTTCGGAGCTTTGTAGTTTCTGGATGTCCTCGTATGATATGTTGGTCAGCAGGGACAAGTCGGTAGCATTTCCCCACAGGCTCATCTCGCACATCTCGAAGAACAGCTGCTCTTGACCTTTCGGATCGACCTTGGCCTGACTTTTGGCCAGTGTCTCAACTAGATCATGGTATCGCTTAGCAAGCTCAACGACAGCCGCTCGCGAGGAACGGAAAGTATCTAGCTTTAGGTGAAAGAAGATGTCGTAAGTTGTCCAATGCAAGGACATTCTGAAATAGCTGTTGATGCGCCTAGGTCGAGTTGTCAACATGCTTTGGCCGCTTCAGCAGGCCAAGTAGCTAGTGCCAGACGAACCTGTAGAGGTAACAGTCCCCGTACAACCATGGCAGATTGAACCAAGTGAGAGGGCCCAATTTCTCTAGCTGATGATTGAAAAGCTTCACGTCGGACTCGCCATCGTCGTCTACTGGGCTGAGCTGTTGGTCCAGTCGTACCTCATCCTTCAGTCGGGTGAGCTTCTCGGCAATTTCTAGCCCTTCTTCTTTTTTGGCGGATTCTTGGCAGTCAGAAGCCGAGTTTTGCAAGCGTTCGATGGCACTGGCCTACTCCTAATAATTAGAGGGGCGGGTATGGGGGAGGGCAATACGATGCAGTGTTACTGACGAGAATAGAGGCCCAACGATGATGCGCAGAGGCATAAGCAAACGCCGTCTTGTCACTTGTTAAGTAAGAAGGGGCTGTGAGGTTTATTAGCTCCCAGCGACTGGACACATCAAATGATGGGACAGATTCAACATACGTGTGTCGCCATTGACCTCCATGATTCGAATTAAAGTGCAGGAGATGGACTCAAGAATGGTCAAATTGCGAACGGCCAATATACTGTCACCTTTTTATTTGTCAGGGAGACAGACGCAGTATGTCAAAAGGGACTGGTTGAGTATCATGAAGTGCAAAGATTTACTTGGTTAGATTTTACGGAATGATGCATTCCTTTTATAGATGAATCAATTACGCATATAACAAAAATCACGAACATTACTGCGAGCTTGAGTCGGAATCGTCGGCATGCATCGGTATTCCCTTTCACTCAAGGTTCTCATTCTCTTGTAGTAGTACCCCCAGCTGTGTCCCATACAGAAGCTACCTGGCAATTATTTCCAACCCCCTGCATGTCATCGGATAGGGAGAATGTCGGGTTTCGCGGCTTTGACGATGCCGAAACAGTCGGGCATCTATCAAGGTTTTCCTGTGCATCAGGGGCCCGGTTCATCACCTCCAAGTATCACACCTCTTATCTCGATGCGGGACTCGTTCGCATTCCCGAGTCTCTCCTACTTAAAGGAGCTAGATTTCCGACGGTGAGTGAGAACAATGCTATACGCCATTCACCTGTCGATCCTTTGCCAATTGCGACACCCACAACAAGCAGAGTGTTCCGTGCCTCTCGAATGCAAATGGCCAGGAAGAATCCCGATAGTGCGTGTACCCACTCCATATTGCCGATCTGGCGGCAGCATAGCTAACGCGTTCTCCTCGGCAGCATGGTATTACTTGCCGAAGACCCTGAACCTTGACCCGGCACTAACCCCTGTTAGTGAAACTTGTAGGCGACGAAAAGTGAAATGTAGGAAACACCACTGCTACTCCACTGATTTCGGACAGGACCCGATGATAACGATGTGCCGAAGGTGATAGGGATATGCCAGCGTGCGGGAACTGCAAACGACTGCACCTCCGATGTGACCAGCCAGCGGTGGATTACAGATACATCATGCATATCGACCAGCCACTCATCTCTTGTGGGTCACGTTGCATTCCCAACTATTAGCTATCATCGGGCCTGGCATTGCTGATGGCCGATATGACAGATGGCGCAGAAACAAGCCCCCTTCCTCCCTCGCAGGGCGCAGACCTGCTGCTGCAGCACGCTGCGGAGCTATCGCAGCGGGAGCCTCGGGCTGCGATGCAGGATGCAGACATTGCCAGCCTCTTCTCGCATTACATCAACACCCTTGCTCCGTGGTATGACTTGAATGATGCAGATGCGACCTTCCGCATTGTCGTCCCGGCCCGCGCGCTGAGGTTTCCGCTTTTGTTCCGAGCCATCATCACCTTTTCTTCTATGCACTGGTCCAGATCCACCGGCAGGCTGCGGCACATTGCCTTTGCGTTTCATGCAGCCTGCGTCAATAATCTTCTTGACGCTGTAGGCCATTGCCCCGATTATCCCAGTGAGCTTTTGGCGGCCTCTGTTCTGTTGCGCTTGTACGAGATACTCGGCGGTAAGGCCCACCATCTTTCACGACAGCCCCAGGGCGGTACTTGCTTTCAGCTAATCCACGTTTCACTGCAGAAAACATGGAAACCCCCGAATGTCACCTGCTGGGTGCGTACTCGTTCTCGACAGCCATGCCCATGGACTTGTCAAGCCGGGGCCTATCGCAAGCTGCGTACTGGAACTATCTTCGGCAAGAGATTACCCTTAGTCTGACCTACAGCCGCCATGTTCGAGTTGCCAAAGAGTTTCCCGAACTCCACAACTTAATTATTCACAACGGCACTGGGGACGATATGAGAGCTAATTTGATTACCTACATCTTGGCACGCGCTATCAATCTGTTTGTGGCGTTCACCGAGGAGCCAATTGGCGACAAGGATCTCGACTGCAATCTCAAGTCTTGGGGTGATTTGAGCTCAGCACTTGCGCTGTGGAGAGAATACCTGCCTTCTACTCTCAGGCCCTTCTCTACCGCATCCAAGCCCAACAACGTTTTCCCGTCTGAGTGGATGTTGAGCCCGTGGTCAGGTAAAAAAGGAAAGCCTTGAAGTGGAATATCGTCACCCTTACTAATCCGCATAATTGTCCAGTGAGTGCGTTGCAGTATGCCCTGACAGCTGAAGTACTGCTCACGTTGTGCTCACACATCGGGCATCGGAGGGGAACTGAAAGACCCCCGCTCGATCAGATCCAGAAGCTCACTTTGCAAATTTGTGGCCTGGCATACACAAATGAGTATCAAGAAGCTCGGGTTAATAGCTTTGGGCCGCTGTCGTTTTGTAAGTTGATGCACCCAAGAATTTGGTATCTGGCGTGTATAGAGACAATGTTGATGGCAACGTGAGTACAGGCGGCCGGTTTTTAACAGAGAACAGTCACCAAGCAGCGCTTGAAGCCATGCTCGTGGACTTTGGCGAAGCAACCGCCTGGCCAGTGCAATTCATTACCACAGAGCTGAAGAAACGGTGGTCGCAGCATTTAGAAGACTGAACAGCAGTTGTTTTGGCGAAGGACTATTGTACGGCTAGATTAGAATGTAACATGCTGGTGTCACCAGGACTGTCTGTGGCTGGACTCCAGCAGAGAACCTCAGTTGAAAGGTCACAAGGATTTTCATTAGATTAGGACCATGGCTAAGCAATTGAATAACAAGGTGAGGCCGCCTGTGACAGTCTCACTATAGTTAGTATAGGATGTAGTTTATGTGCGCTGGGAAAGGTGTGCCGCAATGACTTATATATAAGCGCCATCGGTGTCCTGGTTACATAAGCAGAAGATAGTTACATTCTGATCAAGCCGCTGTTTTAGGACGATGGCTTTGCCATAGTGAAACAGATTACCAGCATCCGAAAGAGCGTCCCCAAGTCTTCAGCGTTTGCCCCCTGAAGTGCTCCCATAACGGTCACTGTACAACCTGTCCATCTCCTCCAAAGTGCGTCCCTGTGACTCGATGACAAACAGCTGTACCATCAGCGCCATGAGGAAACAACAGCCACTAAAGACATATCCAAGCATGTAGTCAATCCGAGCTGTGATGAAGGGCGTGAAAAAGGCTATCAAAAAGTTCCAGATCCAGAAACAGGAGACGGAGATTGCTGAGTAGACGGCCCGACGTCGCGCGGGGCAGACCACAACGGCTTCTCCCCAGGTAATCGGCCCCCAGGTGCTCGCAAAAGCGGCAATGAATAGGGACGTGAATGTAATCATGACAGCGCCAGCTGCAGGTGTCCTTGCCGGGTCGTTTCTGTCGAGGCTGAAATGACCAACTGAGGCGAAGATGAGGAAGCACAACGCCATCCACACCGCCCCAAAGACGAGACATTTGCGACGACTATACCTCTGCGCAAAGTAGAGTCCGAGCACCGTACAACCCATGTTGACCGCGGCAAGAATGACTTGGGTGATGTAACTGTTGGAAATGCCCGTCGAGGCAAAGATGACAGTTCCGTAGTACTGAGTTTCTCGATGTTAGCATGAGGCCAGAATAACACTTGGAAGAAGAAGTGAGTAAACCTGCCAGGATATAATTGATACCACATAGTTGGCAGCCTGACAATATGCCCGTGGCCAGCATGGTTCGGACGATGGCGTCCTTGGAGAAAAACACGGTCCGCCATTCATCCTCTTGGCTGCTGGCCTTTTCCGTCTCCAGGCTAGTGTTTATGTCGCGGAATTCGCGTTGCAAGGTGGGATGCTCCGGCGACACCCCCAACATTTGTGCCATGATGGTCTTTGCTTTCTCGTTCCGCCCTTTAGAAAAGAGATATTTTGGACTCTCGGGCAGGAAGACAAGTCCCAGCAGCAGCAACCCAACCCAGAGAAAGTCAAGTCCCATGGTTATTCTCCATGCTGCATGTGACTTGATCTGTTCGGTGCCAAAATTGATCAAGGTAGCGATGAATACCCCCACAGTCACAGCCATTTGGTAGCCGCTTTCCCACGTGTTAGTTAGATGGCGAGGGATGATGGGAGGGAAATCGGGCACACTACTCACGATACGACCACGCCTCGACAATTGGCTGGACTTGTCTCGCTACAGGCCATGGGCACAAGGACCGACAGAGCCCCGACGCCAAATCCGCCCGTCCAGCGGCCCAAGGCAACTTGATACCAGTGACTCGTAGACGAAATCTGCACAATTGCGCCACTCGCATAGATGATGCAAGCCAGCGCTATGGGCGGCTTCCGGCCAAGTCGGTCAGAGAGGGGACCAGCAATCAGTGCCCCTACAAGGTTGCCGATACTCAACTAGTTGGGCGGTGCGTCAGCGGAATGCCATGGCAGATCCTGGAAACGAGGTTTCTTCATATTGGGTTCTTACCAAGCCGACAATAAGTCCCGAGCGAACTGTTGAAATTGTGTATCTGCTTGCAGCGGAGTCAAAGGTTCCGAATGAGCGCTTGAAATCTTCCATGTCAAGGAAGCCGGAAATCTGGCCTATTTATATTTAATCAACACGGCAACGGTATCGCAATCGAAGACTGGTGACTACCCACCTGTATCGAAGCCATAGATGAGTCCGCCTACGGAGTATATTACTCCCATGCAGGCAACTCGCCAGGTCATAAATGGCAGGCTGGAGCCCTCAGCCATGTCGAGCGGCAACATGGGAAATCGACAGAAATACTTGTTAAGACGTCGAGGGATTGCTTTCGCTCCTCTGTCTTCTTCGTCTTAGGCTCAGAAAACACGTTTGTGACTAAAGGGAACGAAAGTGAAGCCAGGCTCAACATTGCTCTTATGAACAACTTGATATAAGTTGCTGACAAGTTCACCCCGAACGAACCGAATCTAGAGCAGGGCTAGAAAGGGTTAGATTTTCGACCAATTTAGGTGCGGTCTCTACCGAGCGTCCAGGAAGGGTTAGATGGGCGACGTGCATACTTCAAACCAATCGGATCACCATTGCAGACCAAGGATGCTCCATTGCAAACGTCGGGAAGTTTGCGAGGTCAAACTTTAGGTATAGACTCACCCACTGACCGAGAACTACGTGGCCGGTATGATGCGCTCGCTGTAGTAACAATTGCTCACCGGTATTTGACACCGCAAATACAGTAGGGGATCCACTAAAGCGTACAGATCACCATCTCACTTAGGGACGGACCCCTGCGTTACATTCTCGTCCAAAAGGAAAGAAAGAAAGATAAGAAATCGCCGAGTGTAGCCAAATTGCATCATCGTCACAAGTGGCTGATATGGCTAAGCTTTGCTCTTGCATATCATCACCGGCAACCGAATCAATGTATAGCGGCTAGATTATGCCGTGGTAAGATAAGATGTGATGAATCCCTCCAAGCCCGCTTACATTGCCCCCCCGGCTTGATAATGCAGCCCATGTTACATCAGATTCCAACACTTTTGGGTTGCCATTACAGTCTCCACGTGGATACAATGGAAATCCTAATGGATAGAATTGATGCATGGGCATCTCACAGTTGAGGGGTCCTGATACGAAGCGGCTCCCGTCTTTATTCCGCTTTGACCTTACTCTGCACAGGCTTAGGGACCCGACGGGCTTGGGCAGTCACGCAAACATGACGCGAGAAAAAGGCATTTCCGAATACAATACATTGCAACTATTTCCCATGAGCTCCAACGGACCGCCTCCACCAATCCACAAAATCCTGCGTCGAGACATCAACATCAAGCTCTTTCAAAGCTCTGGTGCTCAGGTGGCAGTCGTATGGTCTTTGGACGCTAGCGCGGGGGTCGTTTCCCTCAGTATTGGGTTCAATAGCCGTGGTAGAGAGGCCCATGATCTCGCCAAAAACTTGGCAGATTTCATACTTGGTGAACTTGTCCTCCGAGGTGAAGTGTAAGATTTGGGGCAAAAAGGAACGGTCTCCAGCTTCCAAGTACTTGGATGTGATTTCTGTGGCATTGTTAGACAATACAGACACTGTACCCGCCAGTTGAGGTTTAGTTTACCGTGACAAACTCGTGCAACATCCTCGGTATTAGTCGGATAGCGCAAAGCCCAATGGTCTACAGTGATCTTGGCCCCCTCCTGGGATTCCCGAACAGAATCTGTGAGCACATTGACTGCGCTCTCAGAGGGGGTTTCTGCATCACCGTATAATATCGGGACTCTCAGCACAACGCCCCAACCCGACCTTCCGGCCTTCTTAAACTCTTCGACGACAGCATGCTCCCCGTCCAACTTTGTTTGTCCGTACAAGTTGGTTGGTGCGGGCTGTGCATCTGTTTCGTATGGTGCGTCACCAGGTTTGCCAGGAAAGACGTAGTCGGTCGAAAGATAAATCAGGAAAATACCTCGACCTGCGCAAAGACTTGCTAAAGTCTTTGAGGCAACCACGTTCAGCTTGCGGGCACCCTCGGGATCCTTATCGAAGTTGTCGGGAAATCGATTAGCTGCACAATGGATCAATGCCTGAGGTCTGATTCAAATTAGCACCAGGCGACTCCTCTCAGACACAATGGTGTTTCCTGGCAAAGACTGACTGGACTGTGGCCAAGACATCCTCAATCTCAGCTGCGCTTCCAAGGTCAACCTTGAAAACTGACTTGCCGTCGGCTCTTGAGTAGCCGGTGCGCTTGACGGTCCAGCCGGCTTTCTCGAAAGCCTGAACGACCTGTCGGCCAAGTAGGCCTGTAGCACCAGTGACGAGAACGGTTTTGTTAGGCATGCCTTGCTGTCTTTGCAATGCGTGGTTCTCGTCATCTGCAATCCAATATCCGAGTATATTGAGGGGTATTGAAGGGTCTTAATGGCCTGTGGAGCTAGGGTAGCCGCTGCCGGGTATCCGACCCCAGCAAACTATGTCTCGGGAAAGGGGGACACTTGGGACGATCCCAAGCTAGCGCCGAGAAATGTTCTATATTTGCCTTTCATATGATGTATCGCTTTCATGCAACTACTGACGAGAAAAGTGCATGGAATGACGCGAGCGAGCGAGCAAGACGTCACCTCGGAGTAAGAAAGTACACGCGGCAGCTGTGTCGTGACCGGAATGAAACATGAGAAATGCCCTCGACTTCTGAACCGATTCGGCCCGAACAGCAACGCGCTTCGTTTCTCCAGTGGATCCCGTGAAGAGAAAACTACTACTTGACACCTACTGAAGACGAGAACACCACTCGAGGTTGCATCGGATACATTCGGCATTTGATAACCTGGCATTGTTCTGTGATAAGCCATCCAGCATTTCCATCCAAGTGTTGTACCGTCCTTGAAGCTAGCAACTGAGAGCCGCTATTGTGATCGGAGGTCACGTCACACGTGCAGTAGTTTGCGATTAGGGTATCCGCCTTGCCGACCGGAACCTCCCCGGGCCAGGATGCCGGTAACCCCTGCCTTGGTGCGCATACAGTGGGTACGATGCGTGTCGTCAAGGGATAGGAACCGAATGCCGGCGAGATTATGGTTACGAATCTTATACACTACTTTAAGAAATGCAACGTTTGCTGATGCCGTTGTGTGGATCTTTGCTGATCGATGATGATAAGTGTTAAGTTTAGCCTTGCAGGCTCCAAGTTGATAACAGCCTTGCAGATGCGATTCGGCAGAAGCGCTATGCCAAGGCAGATGTGACTCCCACTCACACACCTGCAGATAGTGATGCAGTTTCTGGTTCGTAGCTCAATGCATCCTTCAAGTCCAGTCTGATAGCCTAAGATGCAGCAAGAAGAATTGATTCGATAGCAAGACCAACCACTGGGTCATAGATATCAGACTTGACAAGCATTGATCCTACCAGGCATCATTAGATAACAGCTACTTTGCTAGCTACGTCTCTTATCTAGTCACATAGATGTAAGCGGCGGACTCCTGATAATCATAGATAGGCAATAACCCGAGTCTATTCTGAGCTTATAGTAGTGTGTGAGTGTTATTACCTTCTCTAGTGCATTCACGACACGATAGGCGAGGACGGGCCGAAGTAGTGTGATAGCTACACGGCAGCCAGGATATTTCAGGCCAAAGTTTCATATCACCATACAGAGCAACATTGGCAAGGGTCACTCAATCACTCTATTAGACTTTGAGACTACATAGTGGAGGGCCTGACTTTTTCTTTCTATTGATAACAGAAGCTTACAGCCGATACGACTTATAGCACCATGAGGCCACGCGGTTAAGATGACCGTTACTATTCGCGTGATGTCTTGCATCTTTCACCCTTGCAAAAGATAAAGAAATTGCTCCTTACAGAGACATACATCCCGAGGCATCAATGTTGTATGCCGGTTCAGCACTAAGCGCTGCAGCAGATAGAGCCCCGACTGTAACAAGCACCTCTCTGATAAGTCTCTTGGCAGAGAACATAACTCTGGGAGACCAGATAACTTAGAAACTGTAACTAACTTCACGTGTATGCATTGATAATCCCACACTAGTTAACAAAACCTCCACCCTAGACGATCTTGCACCGAGACGATGCTGGAAGAGGTTAGACCCGACGGGTCGGCCCGAAGATAATGATCTACCCTAGATAGACGAGGATCCACGAGAGCCTCAAAGGTTAGTGCACCATACCTGGCTGATAAAATTAACGCGTTGATACATGTACTGAGTACCTTTTAGACTTACTGAATTGTTTGTAAATAAGGTATCTGGTGCCGATAAAAAAGTCATCGACTCTCGTAGATAATGCAATCACTCATTCGCTATAATAGCATTGAGATCCTTGTGGCCTCTACTGGAGATTTCGACTGGATAGTAACGATTTTCAAGCGTCGTAATTAAGCAAAATGTTATGGGCGCTAACGGGCGAGCACGCCAAGCAATGAGTTTGCATAGCCGTTTTTTCTGACTATAGTGATAAGCATGAGCTTTGTGTCAGTATGTTACAATTATGCAACGCGTACAGCAAGGATCCTGGACTCCCCCCACCCCGAACGCGTTCATCTTCAGCCCGGATATTCGGCTAGAATCCGTAGGGGGTTGCAGCGTTACACTCTACCCGCACGCAGTACTCACCTGCTTATGTGGGAGATTGTGATCGGGTTACCAAGCTGCAGTCCCGCTAGTTTTGAGAACTAGAGTGTTATTTCTACTTTGAGCTTGGGAAAGATCTTGTGAAATCACGGCCGTCAGATTCTTGCTGAGGGGACTTGAAAACTTAATCAAGAACGTTGGGATCGAGGATCGAATTTCAGAAACTTCTATAGAAAAACTAATTGAAGGCTACATGTAAGGACTGTGTATTTTGCCAAGAAAGAAAGAAGTGTTCATGGGCGTATTTGCCTTGAACAGACGCACTCTGCGCAACAGGCCAGCTCCGATTAGGGCCAGAGATCCAATGAGATCTCATCCCGCAAACCGCCACTGCTTCTTGCTCATATCAGCCAGTCTCGCTAGCCCGGCATCCTGCATATCGACGCAACTCTCCAAGTCTATGCCGAGCTTCTCCAATACCTCGGCAAGCAGCCCTGCACCAACGGCGTAGATGGGATGCGAAATGGAGGGGTTCGACTTGGAGTTGATGTGGAATGGCATCATTGAGCAGAAATGCATGGCCTCGTTGAAGCGGATGCGCAAATCCACGTCTTTGGCTTCGCCATGAGATTGAAGCAACTCATGAATGTAGGCCGTCATCTGCGTATCCAACTGGGAATACACATCCAGGAGGTGTTTCGAGATGAATTTGTAGTTAATCGTGGCTATTCCATCGCCAATGGAGAAATCCGCCACGTGGCGTCCTTCGTGAATCATGTCATAGCAGCTGTGATAGCTGTGGGCCAATTTTCCAAGGTCGTAGAAGATGTCACAGACTGGATATCCGCGAGGATCAACCAGCCAGAAGCGGTTCTGTTTGATATCGCAAAGGATGTTCTCGAGATGAAGGTCGCCGTGGATGAAAGGGGAAACTCCCTCGGGCTGGAGCCGCTTGGTTGCTTCGTGGTCCTGCTCCAGGCGCCACAGCATGGCTGGGATGTTCGGTAGGCGCTTGCCGTTGACCTGGAGCCAAGGAGCTTCGATGAAGGGAACGAAATCAGGGTCCAGCTCGGCGGAAATAGCGATGCGCTCCCAAACGCGATGGAAGTGACAATCTTCGACGTAGTTGGCGGGGACAGGCTGTCTGTGGCCCAAATCCACTTCAACGTACTCGAAATTCAGCACTTTCTGCAGAATGCTTGTAGCTTCATTGGCGGAGACTTTCATGTTGAGGAGCAGGTCCCGCAGGTTTGGATGGTCCTCATAGTGGGTTCCGAGAGATGTAGTGCCTTGATCGTCCTCGATGCTGAATAGCAGCTTAGGATAATAGTTGCGAAGGTTCTCCGGCAACGACTTGTACATGCGCATCTCGTCACGCAGCTTCTGGGCCCCCCGCCCTTTGGCAGACTTGCCATAATACCGCGCGACACCAGAGCCGGCGAATGAACCGCCAACACGGATGGCGCCTGAACCGGAGAACTCTTCGAGGTCAAAGGACTTGAGGGAATCGTTCTCTGTAAGCTTCTTGCAGGCCTGCTTGATGTCTCCTCGTTCCTGGGGCAACCACTGATTGAAGGTGTCCAGTGAAAGACGTGCGGCCACCAGGTCCTTCTTGTCAGGTCCATCCCAGACGGCGAAAGCGGACGGTAGGCGGGCAGAGTTGAGGGTCATCCTCCGAATCGTTGAGTTACGTAGAGGTCGAGGGCCATTGATGAAGATGACCTCGGTGTCGGTCCCTTTGGCGTCGGAGAGTTGGAGGGGACCCAGATCTTGATTCCATACAATAATGAGCTTCAGGCCGTACAACAACAAAGTGTCGCACAAGGCATGGTCGAGCGATTCTTGACTGGTAGTGTGGATAATGGCAAACATCTTGCTGAGTTTCAAAGTCCAACTGAGTTGGAGGTGGAAAGAAAAAAGAAAGGGATGCCTTGATTGTGTTCAAGAAAGCTGAGGATGTCTTTGGGGATCATACCCGACAACAGGCAGTGCGCCGTAGCTCTTATACCCCGTTGCGCTTCTCCCATGTCCAAAGAAGCCAGGCAAAATGCTAGCAACGTAAAACAACATTCTGAAAATCGTTATCGTGTCTCTATTCCGAGTTTCTCTGCTCTTGGAAGCAATGGACGTAGAACTGGCCCACCCATCTCGGCATTTCGACGCCGCGGCTTCTGATATCCGGTCCGTCAGATGCCTATCTAGGATGGTTGCATCGATGTTGACGCCGCATAATTCCTTGCGCACCCCACCCACGTTGCACGACCCTGGACCTAAGATGTATATGCCGTGGAGTGGATTTCACTTATGTACTGATTTGTAATAGTTCTAGGTTGAGTCTTGCATGCAGCCTCACTCCACTTGTATGCTGCATGTCCGTGGACTTAATGTGTGTACGTTTGAGTGGCAGCCAAGCGATAGTAGGAGAAGGCACAACTGTGAGTAACGTAAAAGCCGTCAGGGGTTGCTCCATATTAGATTAGGAGATTAGATTAGGAGAGGAAATGTTGGAACAGGGCGTTTGTATATTCTTGACTCTATTTGCTAAGCAGCTAAAGTAGCTTCCAGGTTTCCGTCACAAAGCTGCTATATTCGACATGCTTGTATCTTTGATACTTTGATACGCAAAGAATCAAACATATGGCGAATATCTATCAACTGCCGTCTGACTAGGGTACGAATCACATCACATAGTATCAAAACAACAAATATCCAGTCATTTCTGTAACAAGATAGCTAATCGCCCCATGCTAAGCGCCAATGCTACGACGGAGTTTCATTGCTAATACGAACCGGCATATTGTGCCGCTATGCAGTCTTGCATGGTGTCACATCTTTCTAGCTAACGGGAATTGTTGGGCTCTGCAGTATATTGATTTTGATAATGCAGGAGACACATGCCGAGAACTTTAATACTTGATAAAGCATGAGAAATATACTGAGACTCTAATCTCGTCGCTACAACGTTACACATTCAAAAGTAGGACCTTTTACGAGAGAAGGGAAAACATATGGGCCATGAAGATAGCTTTAAGCTCCTTGCATAATCACATGTAAATATAATTGGTTTAGGTTACTTTCTTATCTTTCGTCTCATAGGAGCGATAGAGAGAGAGAATTGTCCTTTGAGAGATAAAGTGCTAGAGTATTAAAGCTATAATTGGATTTGCCACAACTACCTAGATAGTCAGGGGAGAACCATACATATTCTACTTTGGCTACGATGCACTTCTGAGCCTAAATTCCCTAGGTCAGGCTTCGCGTGATTATCCTTCTTTATTACGTCTTCCCTAAATCAACGTAACACACACACACACACACACACATACACCTCTTTCCGCTCTGGAGAAAACTTTCATTCATTGCACCCCCCTTCATATTTTATCTGACACCCAATCGGGGATCAACCACATCCTTACCAGAAGAAGATCTAAGATAAGACATGAGGGTGCGTAGATACCTACCACCCCAATCCCAGTCGCAAATGGCATCTGTTGCAGGACATGAGTGGGGGTCTGGTTCTATCCTCCACTTGGGCTACCACGGCTTTGCTTAGGCGGGTATATAGTAATAGAGTAACCACACTCCGCCCGAAAGGTTTGACAAGTATTCTCTCATCGATTGATCCAGCCCCATCCACTCTCCCAGCGATCGCCCTGACTTTGTTGAAATTTTTTTTTCCACTGCGTCTAATCAAGATGGCCTTTGGAACACTCTATGCTGTCAAAGTAAATCCCATCTATGTGTTATTCTTCTTGCAAATTAGCGTCAGGCTGACCTACTGGAGAACAATGTCCGTACTACGGGTATATTGGCCGTTGCGAAAGAGATCGGTCTGGATCTGAACTTCGTTGGCGTCGACTTAGCCAATCCGACCGCCGAGCACCTCAAAGCCAATAAGCTGGGCAAGATCCCCACCTTTGTCGGTGAAGATGGTTTTGCTCTGTCTGAGTGCATTGCTATCATTGTATATTGTAAGTAGAATATACTTCACTGTGTGTTGCGTTATGTTCTTTCCATCAATCTATATCAAAACATAGATTGCCCAATTGGATACTGATTTCATGTCATAGTTACCGCTCAGAACGACAAAACCTCCCTCTTGGGGAAAAGTAAGCAGGAGTAAGTTTTCCCTGGTGGGACTTACCACATTGACTTGCTAAATCATGATTAGCTACGCTTCCATCTTGAAGTGGCTGTCTTTAGCCAACTCCGAGATTATCCCTTCACTCGCTGGCTGGTACAGGCCGCTCCGTGGCGCTATACCCTACAATAAAAAGTCTGTCGACGACTCAGCCAAGGCCACTCTCCAGGCCGTTGAGATCATCGAGGAGCAACTTACGGATCATGCCTTCCTTGTGGGCGAGACGCTTTCCATTGCTGATCTATTTACCGCCGGCGTTTTATCTCGAGGCTTTCAGTTCTTATTCGACAAGAAGTTTCGTGAGGAGAACCCGCACATTACCCGCTGGTTCGAGACTGTGACCAGCCTGCCTTCCTACTCTGCTGTTACTGACAAGGTCGAGTTTCTCAACACTCCTACTCCGGCCAATGTTCCCCCCAAGCAAGCCTGAGCAGCCCGAAACAGAAGCATACGAGCCATCTGCTGTTCCTTGACGCTCAGTAGCTATGGAAGAAGCTCCTGGGTGATCATGGCAAAAAGTGTTTCTATACCACTGGTGACATCCTTGAACAAGAAATTAGCTTAACCGGGAAGTGATATGATGAGAGCAAGGGCCTAAGGGTGAGGGAAAGGCAATACGATGATGAGGAGCTAGTTGCAAAACCTCAATTCGCACTACTGTACGTAGTGAAGTTGTAGTGTACCATTGTGCTAGACCTCTACTCTGCCAGCATCGCAATAATGCCTTTCGAGTCTTCAAGAATGACGTCAAACATAGGCGCAAGGTCCGAAGAAATAATGATCCGTTGCCTGGTGAAAGGAGAGCTAGATTCTATATTAATTGTGTACCGAAGAATCCATGATTTGCTTCCAGCTGATCACAAATCAGGCCACTACCACTGGCGCTGGGCTTGGGCACTTGGGCACCTCTAAGATGAGGCTGGATGAGGGTCGCGCGGTCTTCCTAGTATCAGGGAAACATAAGCAATCAAGTCTTCCTATTTTCAGTTGAGAAATGCATAATGGGTCGGCATTCACCGTCTGAGACCAAGTTTGATCATAACATCAGCAGCATTAACAGTGCTGGTGGCTCGTAGAATGACGACCCGGATGCCACAAGGGGGAAATATGAAGCGGAAAGTACGAGTGTCTACGCCAAATGTATCATTCAGCTCTTAGCCATATTTGTATTGGGCGATAAAGAAAATCACTTTAAGGGCTGGTCTATTACTGAAAGATCTAACGCCATAGGACCAACAACATTATTACTGCTGATGGCTTGCAGGACAGCACATCCCCACGAAGTTTATCATGAGTCGCATGGTAAACGGGCGAGATCATCCAATAGGACATTATTGCAATACACGCGGCCTCGTGTGATGCAATTCTAGCCGAGACTTAATTATATTAGAGGTAGACTACGATAAGATAGGAGAGCGAACTACATTTTATGGTTTGTAGGTTGAAGGTTCTTGCAGAGCGTCTTGCCGTGACCGCGCTTTGCTGCAGATGGTTGCACCTGTGGACCATCCAACATCTTCACCGTGGAGTATAGTCTTCCCGTCCATAGCCACGTATGAAGTCGATGGCTTCACCGGTGGTCTAGATATGTAGCTTGTAGCCGTCAGGTCTGATGCGGGGGGCACAGAAGCCACGGACCGGTGATCGTCTGAATCCCTATTAGAATCATCGATGTTCTTTGAAAATAGTTGCCAGCGTATGTGCACGCTATGAACATTCATGATGCGGGGTTGCGTAGCAGTCCGCCGCGCCTCCTTGTCGGGGCGATCGAGCTCGGCTGGATGCACAGCAGTCTCGGGTTTAGTTGACATATATTAGCTCATAAGGGTAACGGGGTAACCAATGAATATTGTCTGCTCAGCATGGTGTGTATCCGAAGCTGGTCCGTTGAAAAGTATAAACGTACGGGCTGCTCACTCTAGATATCTTATTTTCACAACCAACCTGCAACTTCAATCTTACTATTTATATCTCTTGCTGCTATTAATCACCTCCATCATGGCTACATTCAACCATGCTGCCTCTCCACCGGTTCACTTCATCCAACCCACCCCAGCCTCCATCCTAGACTTCTTCATTCCCGGTGTCACCGGCATCTCTGCTGCGAACGAGCAACTCTTCAACGGCAATTTGAACCACCATGATTAAGTGCTTTGCATCTTTGGGATATTTTATTCCTAGCCAACCATGTCTACGGTTACTTAAGAGGACACACAGAGACCCATCTGAGTTTGTTACCATGGCCAGTCTATGAATTATCCTAACGGCTAGTAGCTGCAAGTATCCAAGTCTAGAGCTCCAACAAGGCATATAACATGCTCGTCACCTAGGTAGCCGCTCAAGCATTCGCTCAAGAAGTTTGTTCCTCGTTCACTCAAGTCAGACGCAGAGGAATAAATCCCGAATCGCACAGCACCAACAAGAAACCGATTAGATATTCACCATAGGATAGGAGCTGCTATTCCTTTTACAAGAACTAACTGATCTGCGTTCAGTCCTCTCTAAAAGACGTCGGGTATCGTAAAGAAGAGGGAATCTCAGTGTTATGCTTTAGCAGGTCTCTAAAAATACTTAAGGAACTTTTAAGTAAGTGTTGGCATAATTATCTAAGGCTAATTAAGAAGAAAACCTCTTTCTTTAAGAACTGGTATAGATATGAGAAGATAATATTAACTAGAGATATTAAGCCACCTAAAACTGTTATTTTAAATAAGAAAGTTAAGAATAGCCTATTAGAGGATATAAAGAGCTTCCTCAACCCTAATACTCATAAGTAGTATTTAGACTGGGAGATTCCTTACTCATAGGGTTACCTTCTGTATAGATCTTCTGGGACCGGGAAGTCTAATTTTAGTATTTAAATCTTAGGTGATTTTTACTTAGATATCTATATCCTTTCGACGCTGATACACTGAGCTCCTTATTTGCCGAGATCCCGGCGCAATGTGTTGTCTTAGAAGATATTGAAGCGGTTCATGTGTTAGAAGATTGACAAGTCGAAACGCAAGCAGCTAGCCAGCCTGATTCAGACCCTGCTACGAAAAGCCAAGCCAAACGAGGAGTGTCTTTGTTGGGTCTACTTAATTCTCTCGACTGAATGTCATCACACGAGGGCCGAGTTATCATCATGACGACAAATCACATCGAACGTCTAGACGATGCACTCATACGCGCCGGTCGCGCCGACAAGAAGGTCAAGCTTCCCAATGCCGACAAAGATGTGATCCCACAACTATTCCCTATGATCTTCAAGTAGCCGACACTCGACAACAAAACAATCGAAGCAATTACAAACGAGTTTGATGGTAGGGTGCCGGCGTTGGAGTTTTCTCCGACTGAGATACGGTCCTAACTGCTGGAGAGAGGAAGCTCACCTGGCATGGCAATAGAGTATAATTGCACTCCCAAGATTGGCAGTGCAACAAGTCAAGGGTTAGAACTGCTGAAATTAAGGTATACTCTCTACTCTACGCCTTCCTTAATATTACTTTAGCAGTAAAGCCTGCCCAGAATGCAGTTCAAACTAATACCCACCCTCCCCCGCCCCCTAGCAACACACAACACAATCACTATACAAGGTAAAAGAGGCTTTATCTCTAGTATTCCAGGGTTCATATTATAATATAGGCAAAACTTTTATGGAAGCTACCCTCTTAGAGCTCCCATACGTAATAGCTGCCCCTTTCTCCTCGGCATAATCTTAGAGTAAAGCCAGGAGTGGTCAAAACCAAGAGACACCGTGGCACCACCCCGGCGAAGTGTTCATGGTAGTCGGAGTAAAGCGGGAAAAGGCCATGTCCTTAGTGTGTGACCTCTGACGATCTTCCCTCAATGCCAAATCTCATCACAGAAAGCATACGATGTAAAGATGGTGAGAACGCCTTGCATGGTCTGGGGTCCTCTTCAAGCTTGATGCGCGAGGGGTCCATTCAGTAGAATGGGCATGACAACGGTGCATAGACGAGAACTACCTAATGATACTATGTAAGTAGCTAACATGGATGCGAATCCTACGCTAAATCAAGCTCCGATATTCGTGTTCGCCACACCCACCTGCTAATAGAGCCACATCCGGATCACGATTTGAGTCCTCCGCAGCACGCGGCATGGAGGCGTTGATGCATTATGCATGCACTCGGTTTTGGGGACCCCTAGCCTCTTTAATACAGTGACAAGTCATCATACTACGTAGAAGACATTGGAAAATACCGAAAATATCTTGAGGGCTGTCCTGATGAATACTCACGAAGTGCAAAATACATAGTGCGAGTATCTTAGTTTAATGTTCTGAGGATAACAATGAAGGCTCTTAAGCTTCAGAACTTAACTGCCTTGGCGAAACGCGAACTTTCTCCCCTTGGGACACGAAGGAAAGTTTTGGTTTGTGGGGATCTGATGTGAGGCCTATTGTATCAAATTTGTTTGATTGCGTGGTACACCTTACTTTCCCGACTCCCTTAGTACCTCAGGACTTGTTTCACAGTAAGTCGACCAAGTTATCTACGTCCTTGCACCATCTATTTTGCTTATATTCAGATGACCTACCCTGAATGCGGTTCTTGCTACGTTATTGCTGCATGTTTCGACGCCAAACATCGAGCCGAAGTACCCACACCACCGTTCACCCCTTGAGTAGTTCCGCATCAGAAATCATGCGCAGAACGGGCCAGCCACAAAGAACCGCTGGCGTTCTTGGGTCTTCACAGACTACGCCTCTTAAGCAGCTAGCAAGGGTCAAAACCCGAGGTGGCCGGTTCGTGGTCCCAACTGAGACAAAAGAGGCGTTCCCAGATCCATGGTCCAATACGCGCTAGGAATACGGTGGCTGACTGGGGTATTTCAGAGTACAGGAATTTGCCGGCGTTGGTTTGTCATGTCTGAGCTTGTCCGTAGCCTCGGGACGGGCTGCTTCGGACGAGAAATTTAATGACCTTTAGTGGTGTATTTCACTATGTACTAGGTTGTATCTATGTACTATTATATAGTCAATTACTGACATACCCTTGTCTACTAAGAGTCTCTGCAGGTATGTAGAGGTGCCTACGAGTTGTTGATAATAAAGTCTAGAATACTGAGATTGGGCCCAGTCCAGTGCTTCTTCGCCCGACCAAACCACAAAACAAGAGTGAGAGCAAGAACGACGACCATGACAGGTCCACAGTAGTTCATGTTCGCAGCAGTGACGGGAAGGGTGGATGGGAAGGGGAGGAAAACGATGATGTACAGGGTGTACACCAAGGCGGAGGAGTTGACGTAGACTCCATAGCGGCCGAGATTCCACTCTCCGAGCTTGACGCCGTCGCTGCTGATACGAGCATAGAGGATGCTGCTGATGGCAATGGCGTAGCTGATGTAGAGGGCCATAGACGACAGGGATGTGATGGCCCCAAAGGCGACGTAGCTAGAGCTTCCGATGTTGAGGAGGCAGAGCGCGCAGACGAGGAAGACGGTGAGGATGATGGAGCGGATAGGCACGCGGTGCTTAGGGCTGACGTAGGCAAAGTAAGCAGGCATGCCGCCGTCGCGGGACCAGGCCCACGTTAGACGAGAGACGGAGGCGATGTTGGCCAGGTTGACACTGAAGGAGATGACAAAGAGACCCGTGATCATGGCAGTGGTGGCTTTTGTAGAGCCGGTAACAGTGAGGAGGATGGTGAGAATGGGGCTGGACGAGTTCAAAGCGTCGTCGATGGAGCCCATGGAGGCAAGAAGAACGTTGACCATGATGAAGCCGAGGCAGCCGTTCATGAAGATGGACCAGAACATGGCACGGGGGACAGCCGACTTGGCCTTTCGGGTCTCCTCGCTCATGTGGATGGCACTGTCGAAGCCGGTGAAACTCCACACGCAGGTGAGCATGCCCAGGTTCCAGGCGATGTAGCTGTCGTCCCAGCCGGAGACGGTGTTGGTCTTGAGCCAGAAGCTGCTGCTGTGTCGGCTGCCCATGACGCCGAGGACAACGGCGAAGACGACAAACAGGCAGACGTGCAGAACACCCGCGACCATCTCGATCCAGGGGATCATCTCGAAGGCGTAGGTGTTCATGAGGCCCTGAAGAAGGCACATGGCGATGACCAGGACCGACGTGTGCCAGCCGCCGGGGACGTAGTCGGGGTGGTTGAGCTGAATCATGGACTCGAGCAGGATGATGGTGACGTTGGCGATGCCGGCCAGCAGGGAAATGTATCCGAACCACGTCGCCCATCCCTGGACGTAGGTTGCGAACCGCCTGACGGACGGGGGCGCGAGGTGGTACGTCCAGTGGTATTGGGCGCCTGCGACGGGCTGGATGGATGCCATCTCGCCGAGCGAAGCAGCCTGGGAGATGGCGCCGCAGAAGACGATGATGAAGCTGAAGAGGAAGGTCTGGGGGCCGCCGTTGTACAGGGCAAAGTACATGTTGCTGCGTTTCATGTTAGAGACGTTTTGTTTTGTTTTTGCACAGCATGCCGTTGATCATCACCAGGGAACTAACGTGCACATGCCCTCCCACAGCGACATGTAGGTCAGCGAAAAAGCAAACAGCTGCGAGAAGGAAAAGACCCTCCGCGTGCGGGTCTGGTTGTAGACGGACGAGTTCCCATCGCCGGTCCTGTTGGTGGCATCGATGGTGACCTGGCTCTTGTCGCCGATGGGCATCTCGATGTCCTCTTCGGAGTGAGCCATGATTGAAGAACGTGCAAGGACCAGCAGTCTGCGTAGGAATGGAAGCGAGAGTCGTCTCTGCAAGTTCCAACGTGGCTGCGGGGGCCAATATTTAAGAGATGGCGTCTCACGCGCGACACCGCCGGGGTCACGGCGGAACGAGTGGAGGATTGGAGTGGTTGCATTTTTGCTGGAGCCACCGAGGCGAGATAGATTGCTTGCTGCGGGTGAGAGCAGCCCCGCTGGGTCGACTACCGCTTCAGTGGCATCATGGAGGAGGGCTTGAGGGGCAGTGACTTGTGAGTACGATATCCGATTGGGCGGCCGGGGCTGTCGTCGACAAGTTACTAAGTAGGTAGGCCTACTACGTAGACTATCGGGTCCAGAAATACAGAAAAACACAACAAAGAAACTAGCAAAATACAGCCCCTGGTTCACGCGCCATTGCCGCCCGCGAAAGGTGGTTGGAAAGTGGAGGAGCTGAAGGGGATGTGAGACGGAGCGATGGAAGGAAGCCAAGACCCTTCGCCCCTTGTCTGTTGGGCGGTTTGGATTAATTAATTCGAGCAGCCAAGCCAACAGACGGCTATTACCACCGGGATCCAGGTGTGGGCTGTGGGCGGTTGCGAGTTGCAACTTGCAAGGAGGTGGTCTCTCACAGGGCAACAGGGGTAGCCGATGCATAAGCCGGGAGATCTTTAGTGGAAACCTCGCAGAAGAGAGTCTCGGCGGCCCGCCTGCGATGGTTAGCCGATTGGGACGAGGGCGGGAGTCGGGACTGGCCGAGCAGACGTCCGAGTATCGGGAATACATAATAGTGGGATCCCTGTAGGCTCCTGGAGCCATGGAAGTTGGAGACTTGGATCTTGGACCTAGACTCTTTTCTCTACCTAGTTCCTTAAATCATTCCCTTCGAGTCTAGCTCGGTGGGCTGCTCGTCTCACACTACAGTACTATCCGAACCCGGTCCGTCCCTAGAGGCTCCGGCCCCTTCCTTGGCTCGCCTTTAGTCAAATGTCACCCGACAGAAGGCAGTCCGTGTTTCTGGACGTCTAGATTAGGCCTAACGCTAGGTGGGCGTTGTTTGTCCAGGCGTCGGCCTTGTGTTTCGGGTCCTTTTGCTTTTGCGATGCTGGACGGGGCGGGCGTTGACCCGGGAGAAAGGAAAGGCAAGGAACCACGAGGATGAGAGACAAGGCGTGGGAAAGGAAAAAGTTGGTTTTTTCTTGTATTCTTTTCCTTGAGTTGTGTCCCTTTTTGATTACGAAGGGGCTGCATCGTACGTGTACATACCTACTTACCAAGCCAGCCAGCACGGTCTTGGCTATAACCCTGTGAGCACACACTCTGCACACGTTGCAAGCCTAGAGTATAGAAGACGACGATCCCCATCCTTGATAGGACTGGCGGGGAGATCCTCGATCGATTCGCAACTCCTCGGACCAAACAAGCTTAACGGCCCTTGAACCCCCCCCCCGACTCTTGTCCGCGACGCCATGCTGAGATTCTGACACGCGAGCAATGTCAACCGACTCGCAGACGGCGCCGCCGTACTATCCCCTCACCGGCGACGACCACGCCGCCTTGGTGGTTGTGGCCTCCATCGTCTTCCTCGTCTACGCAATCTTGGGCACCGCCACCAAGCTCCTGATCCGCCTCAACGTCACCTCCATGAGGGACTACGACTTCACCCTCCTCGCTGGACTGACCCTCTACTTTGTCCAGACCGCCTGCGTCATCGCTGCGTGCAATACTGGCCTCGGGCAGCACTATGATGCCCTCTCGTCGGGTGCGTTCGAGCGTTACAGCAAGGTGGGTGCCCTGGTCGTCCCGGTCCCTTAGAGGAGAGACCCATGTTGACTTGCATCGCCAGTTGATGTATGCCTCGCGCATCCTCGCCATCCTCATCAGCGGCAGCACCAAGATCTCCATCTGCCTCCTCATCCGCCAGATCAGCAACCAAGGCCGCCTCAACCTCGCCAACGTGATCCTCGGTGTCCTCATCCTTGTCTGGGTCGTCGTCGGCTTCTTGACCATCGTCTTCCAGTGTCCCCTGCCGTCGCCGTGGTTAACCGTCAGCAAAGGCCAGTGCCCCAACTATGGATCTATCTACGTCTTTAATGGCGTTATGGACATTATGACCGATGTCGCCTTGTGTATCCTGCCCGTCGCCATGATGTGGCACGTCCAGACTACGCTGAAAAGGAAAGTCATTGTCATGGGCCTGTTCGGCACTCGCGTTATGTTTGTATCCTCGATTCGAGTTGCCTTCAATGAAGAAGCTAACTCCATACCTAGTGTCCCGGTCGTGACGATCCAGAGCCTGTCCAACGCCAACTATCTCTTTACCAACTACTCGGATCCTTCCTGGCAGGCAGTTCCCAGGACCATCTGGTTCCAAGTCTCGCTGGGCCTTTCCGTGCTCACGGTCTGCATCCCCAGCCTCAAGGGCATCATCGACAGCATGCTGGGCTCGACAGCCGTGGCAGCCATCCAAGCGCCCTACGACCTCCGGGATAGCGGCGGCAAGGGCAGCGGCAAGCGAAGCGGGCTGGAGCTGACGGTCCTCGGCGACAGCTCCAAGCCTGCTTCCCACGTCAGCGGGCGCAACAACACCCTTAAGCTGAGCTCCAGGGGCAAGGCGACCGCGCCCAGCTCCGCGTGGTACACCACCATGGACCGCGAGACCAAGGTCAAGCACGGCGGGAGGTCGAGTCTCAGCGGGAGCGAGAGTGTGCGGAAGCTGACGGAAGGGGTCATAGTAGTGCGAGATGAGTTTGAGATCCACTACGACGACAGGAGGTCGAGGAACACGCTGTCGAGGGACGGTTCGCAAGGGTCTTCCGATGCTGGGTATCGTATTTAGAGTAGAGTAGAGTATAGTCTAGTTATTTAGTTATTTAGAGCTTAGGCACGCGTCCAATGCAATCAAAATCATGTTACACTACCTTCATTACGCCTCTTAACGAGCTCCTCCTTGCTGCAGCGATGGGTTGCGGTGGCGTTGGTTGGTCTTGCTTGGCATGGGAAAATCTCTGACGAGTCGAGTCTTCATGCTCCCCCCCTGTTCCCCACGGCGGAATTACGTACTATGTAGTAACATGAAAGTGCCGCCGCACCAACAGTAACGTTATTACATGGTATACTGGCCTATGATGATCCGGGGCAGGGATGTGACATAAAGGTGACCAGTCCAACGAGTGGAGACAATCCGCGTAACTACGAGCCTGGAGCCGTCGAGCTTCCTCCCCGCTGCCCCGAAAGGTAGCCTACCCGGTAGAACCATGGCATAGCCGGGCGAGATATCCATAGTTGATCCATCAGTTCTGTATGGGGTATAAATCTTGTATTCACATACATAACATCGAGACTTGAGTAACTGTCAATGACCGCTAGACTAAAAGTAAGGCACCCTACTATAGGGCAGGTCATAGGTATCTCTCATAATAGGTGGTCACCCACCAACAGTAACATAAGTAAACAAGGGTCCAGGCAGATCCAACAGTAAATCCAAGACCCTCGTACAGCTCCACCCCTCCACCTTCCCAAGAAACCCTTGCACTAATGTGTACAGTACATTACATGCGAAGTAGTCCGGTACCGCTTCGCGTCTCACGGCCCGGCCCCGGCACAGAGCCTAGACTCTGTACATTCTGTGCTCGACTCGAGAGACTGACTACGAGTAGGGCTAGATCCTTGGAGCAATCCGCGGGCGGAAAGCTTGACCAAGTGCTCTGCGGCATTAGACTAGTCAGCCAAAAAGCAAGTTGACCCTTGCGGGCGAGGAAAGATAGGAGAAACTTCCGCCTTGCAACAAATTCCGTCCAGTCTGGTCGCGCCCGCTGCGCCGTTTCTTCCTCGTTAGCTCCCGAGAAATGGCGTGGAAGCCGTTTGAGGTGCTGAAGACAACCATCCTTCCAAGGCTCCTTACGCGGACATCATTCAGCTTGGTCTCGCACCATCACCGTCCGCCACACTACGCCGACGAGGAGGCCAACACGCCCCACCGCGGTGCTTTGTGCTTTCGAGTTGGGCGAATCCCTGGTTCATGCCGTGCTGCTGTGTCTCCTCTCCTCTCTTTTGGTTGACAACACATGTACGCAAGCCGTGCACTGCATGCAGCTGGGAAATGCCGTGACGCGCTGTCGGAATCCCTCCGCTCGTGGACTTGGACAAGACCCTTGCCCCTCTCGGCCACGGGGCTCCAGGTCTCTGATCGTCTTCGACACCTCCTCGTGGCCCCCCAGAAATTCCCTTTGCCCCCCTGCTACGCCATGGAGTCTCGAGACATGCAGTCTGAAGCTGGGGAGAGTCTGCACGCTGAGACGGCGCCGTTGCTCTCTGAGGTCGAGGGTCATGGGTCCAAGCCCGCAACTGACAGTGTGTGTTTGGAGCTATGGCTTCTCGCACGATACTCGCTCCCCCTCATTGCCACGTATCTCTTGCAGTACTCCTTCAGCGTCATCACCACCTTTGTGGCGGGGCATCTAGGCGCCGATGACTTGGCCGCCGCCAGCATCGGCGTCACGACCATGAACATCATCGGCCTCGCCATCTTCGAGGGCATGGCCACCGCTCTCGACACGCTCTGTTCCCAGGCATACGGGTCTGGTAATATCACCGGCGTTGGGTTACACGTCCAGCGGATGCTTCTCCTGATGGCCATCGTCGCCCTTCCTGTCGCAGGCATCTGGCGCTGCTCCGCTTCCATCATATCAGTCTTCATCCCGCAACAGCACCTAGCCGCAAAGGCGGGCTCCTTCCTGAAGGTGAGCGTGATTGGGCTTCCCGGATATGCCTCGTTCGAAGCTGGTAAGCGGTTTCTACAGGCGCAGGGAGACTTCAAGGCCGGCATGGCCGTCTTGATAGTCTGCGCACCCGCGAATGCCCTACTCAGCTGGCTCTTCGCCTTCAAGCTGGGCATGGGCCTCGACGGTGCGGCCCTGGGGGCGGCCATCACCAACGACCTCCGGCCTATACTCCTCCTCATTTACATCGTCTTCAAGAGGTCCTCGCATCGATGCTGGGCTGGCCTCTCTCGCAGTGCCCTCCAGGGATGGGGTCCGATGGTCCGGCTGTCAGCTGCCGGATCGGCGGTCACCCTTGCTGAGTGGGCCGCCTTCGAGATCTTGACCTTTAGTACTTCATACATTAGCACTTTGCACCTGGCGGCACAGACGATCCTGACGACGACTTCTGTGGTTATGTGGCACATCCCCTTCTCGGTCAGTGTCGCCGTCAGCACCCGCGTCGGCCACCTCATCGGGGCAGGCCAAGTGTCGACGGCTCGACGAGCCACTGCCCTCTATGCCATCTGTTTCACCGCTATTGGGCTTCTCGACGGAGCCCTTCTGTTTGTCCTACGCAATCACATCAGCCTCATCTTCTCTGACGACTCGGGGGTACAAAGACTTGCTACAAAGACCATGCTTGCTGTGGGCGCGTTCCAGGTCATCGATGCCATGCTTTGCGGATGCAATGGGATTCTTCGTGGTCTTGGACGCCAGTCTGTTGCTGCGTGGGTAGTCTTCATCGTGAACTACCCGGCGGCTATTCCTGCTGCAATCTGGCTCGAGTTAGGGCCTTTAAAGATGGAATTGAATGGGGTCTGGATCGGCCTCGGAGTTGGCATGGTGGTTATCGGTGTTATCGAGGTCGGTTATATGAAATCGATAGACTGGCAAGATTGTGTGGAGGACTTGAAGTCGGACTAGTGGATGTGATACGATACATTTAGTGTAAGGGGGATGGGTTTATGTCTATGATAACATTGTATTATAGCCACTTATAGTTATCCTGCTGTTTTAGCGATGAACAGGCTCCAGCGGTGAGGCTAGTTGACTTTTAGAGATTAAACAATTGTTCGACCGCAGAGCGAGAATATTATCATCTCGTTAAGGCAATCTCTAATGGGACGACTTAGTAGGGTAACATGCTCTATATCACTACGCCGAGCAGTATCGTGAACCTGATACATACTTGGTTGCCTGGCCTCATTGTCTTATGATTTGCTGACCATCATGACTTGATTATGAGGAGATGTATGAGAGGATAAGGGATACCGACTTTAGTTGACTCTTACTCAACCGATTTCCATTATTAATGAGTCGTGCTGTTTGGTCAGTGTTGGCACGGCAAGATTAGATACATTTATGACGGTCCCTAGGGATCAGAATCTCAGCTAAACTAAGAGTCTATGGCGCTGGCGTTTAAAATTACTGGTTGGAGTTATAATTGGCCTTGTGAAATGACCAACGACCATTTTAGACTATATCTAGCATTTTGTAGCAGCAATTTACGATGCCGATCGCGGAGCTGTCCCGTTGGAACTTGAACTTTGAAATGCTCCTCGTGAGTGACAGCATCGTCAAAGTATCCACTATTTTCGGCGGTTTCTCCCGACCGACTGACTCAATAGAGTCAAAACTCTCAGTAACCACCATGACCTAAAGGCTCTTTATTATGTCGCGACTAGTAGAACCATTATGGGTGGTGCAGATTCAAGCCAGAAGAAAGGAATCCCGAGTTCTAAAGCATGTTGAGTCAGATAGCAACCCGAACGGCCCCCGGCCCGGATCCCGGCATCGGGATCCTCAGCCGATCTGATTGCGAAAGCGGCACGGGGACCCGTAAATGAACGAATTGCGAGATCGCCGGCTAAGGTTAAACACGTCTTTTTTCATCTTGCAATAAACTCATTTCATCTTGTACCAGAAACAAACTGTTTTAGATCTGAGACATCACCAACTTATCCTTCACACCCGGCATCCATCATGGGCTTCCCCAAAGTCCCCCCCAGTGGAGTCTGGTGCCCCGCCGTCACTCTGTTCGACCGAGAGACCGACTCGTTGATTCCCGAGGACCAGGCCAAGTACTACGCCTACTTATCCAAGACCGGTCTTCGCGGCCTCGTCATCCTCGGCACCAACGCCGAGACCTTTCTGTTGACGCAGAGCGAGCGCAAGACCCTCGTCGAGATCGCCCGCAAGGCCGTCGGCCCGGACTTCCCGCTGATGGCCGGTGTTGGCGGCCACTCAACCCGCCAGGTCCTCGAACACATCGCCGATGCCGCGGGTGCGGGCGCCAACTACGCCCTCGTGCTGCCTCCCGCGTACTTCGGCAAGGCCACGACCCCAGCCGTCATCACCGACTTCTTCCTCGAAGTGGCCGCCACGAGCGTGCTCCCCATCGTCATCTACAACTTCCCCGGCGTGTGCAACGGCGTCGACCTCGACTCGCAGCTCATCGCCGACCTGGCCCGCAAGCACGCCAACATTGTCGGCGTCAAGCTGACGTGCGGCTCCGTCGCCAAGATCACACGCCTCGCCGCCGAGCTGAAGCCCGAGCAGTTCGCCACCTTTGGCGGGCAGTCTGACTTCCTGATCGGCGGGCTGAGCTCCGGATCGGCAGGATGCATCGCCGCGTTCGCCAACGTGTTCCCCAAGAGCCTCGTGCGCATCTACGATCTATGGCAGGAAGGAAAGATCGCCGAAGCCCTGGAGCTGCACAAGAAGGCGGCGCTAGCTGAGCAGCCTTGCAAGTCTGGCATTGCTGCGACAAAGTACGCGGCGGCTATCCATACTGCGAAGGCAGCAGGGATTGAGAACGCTCCCGAGAAGATGAGGCCTAGGAAGCCTTACGCTGAACCAGCTCAGGCAGCCAAGGACAACGTTGTGTCGACGATGGCAGAGCTTGCCAAGATCGAGGCTTCGTTGTAAGATACATCGCAACACGACTCAAAACTTGGTTCAAAGCAACTTGCGTCAGTGGTGCCCTGGTTTGATGGATAATGGATATAGACTATGACTTGAGTTAGACCTCATTGATGAATGCAGCGCATCCTACCTGGGTTGTTCCCAGCTAGCAAAACATTCATCACGGAAGTGATAGGCTGGCTTCTCTGTATTCGACATGATCCTCGGTACGAACTAATAATCCCGCTTGCCCGTAATTATCTGCCGTTAACGTATAGATCGCTACTGGAAGAGAATTCTTGAAAGGATTCATCGTAGAGGAACAGTCCCAAGCATGTCTTCTTTGTCGGTGGTAAGCTCACTTCAGCGTGAACACATCAGCCCAGATAATAACACTTACCCTGAAGGCTTAGTAATTGGGTTAGGAATGAGAACTGTAGCCCTCCTAACTGATCGCTGACCCTACTGTCATTATACCCCGGAAGTCTGAATCCACCAATACAGTTCCTAACAGATATAGAGAAATCAGTAGAACGGGATGTCTATCTCATGGGGCTCAACCTTGCTGCCAAGATAGACACTGAAAAGCTATTATGCCAGCATTACGCATGCTTAATTTGCTTAGTTGTGCCTATAGCCCGTGAGCCCGTGCAATACCAGCAGCCGGGTTCTTTCCATTAAAGAGGACGATAATTTCTCCCAACGTTAGTCCCTTCGTCTCCGCGAAGAAGAAGCAAATGACCAGTCATTCGATAATAAGACTGGATTTTAAGGAATTGGTACCTGGGAAAAATGTAAGATCGGGAGAAGGGTTGACCCACACGGCAGTGTAGACAAAATAGAACCGCCACTCCAGCTTCTGAAGCCCTAGGGGATTTACGTATTGGTTTAAGACGCCAGAGTCAATCCCCTAGGCGCGAATGTTGTATGGCAGAATTTCCACAGTGTATGGGATTGTGAGACCAGGCTCTGCAGCACCAGCGATGCCGGTCCTCGGTATCCCTGGGATTACTTTGATCATCAACGTTGTCGCTTCCGTCTCAACAAAACCAAGCTTAATCTCATCATGGTATGGGCCGCCGAAACCTGTTATTGATGGTTGCGGCCGGCATGGGAGCCTGCGTGCCTGCCAGCTAATCGTTGGGGTGATCGGCGTAAGCATCGATTCTCAAAGCCGCCAACCAAGCTCTGATCGGGTTGGTATGCATCTACACATTCTTCCAGGACAGATGCCATTGGTGGCAGCAATGTCAGGCTAACGCAAAGAACCCAAGTAGGTAATCTTGCCGATTCTGAGTCTTGACACAATGGAAGCCTAAGGGTTACCCAGAGTGCAAGACGGGGCAACGAACGAGAGAGACTGGACGATGATCATGCAGGAAGCGAGTTGGGAGCGAAGGGGTTCAGGAAGATGACGTGGACGATTCTGACGAACAACGCTAAGCTGATATGAACGAATCAAGGCAAGACACGAGTCTCACGCCAAGACCAGCAACCACGCGACCAACAGTGAAAAGCGCGAACTCGGTTGCTATGATTTCCGGTGCTGCGCCGAGGTTCAACAAAGGACCACGGCGTCAGCCAGCAAGTTCCCTGTTTGGCTGGCAAGCAGCACGCCGGCGAAAGTGCCGACTGAGATGATGGAAACGACAAGACGTACGAGTTTCCGGAGTCGTCGGTATTCGTCGTCGTAGCTTTGGTCCAGTATTCCATCGGCACGATACCGGGAGTGGAAGCAGTGCCATAGCCAATCAGGATACCTCTACTGGACACAAAACAGGCTAAAGGATTGCTGACCGCATGTTCCCATGTTAGACAGGGTTCAGACCCCGTGGGGAAAGCATATTGGCTGATGGGAGGGTCCAGACCCCATGGGGAAGCCATGTTGGGGAAGACATGTTGGGAAAGGGACGTTGGGGAATGCGATGACGTGCGTCTTAAGCCATGATGACGCGTGTCTTAAGCCACGAATACCGTGGAGAACAAAGAGGGCCAAGCCCTTGAGAAGTACATAAACCTTCTTCCCAGAGGGTTGATTGAGGGGTACGAGTATCAACGGTGCAGCATCAGCTTCCGTGATAATTCTCCGCCCAAGACTTACGTCAACGATCAGAGTATACGTCTACACTATCATAGTAGTCATCATGGCCATTGTTCTTGTTCTTGCGATAGCGGCAGTGGTGATTTTATACCCAATCATCTCGTTTTTCTATGATAGCAAGGGCCTCAGGAAATTTCCCTCCCCGTCTCCCTTCGCTAGTATTACTCCCTTCTGGAGGATAGTGAGTATACAGAACGCGATTGCAACATACCGCTACAAAACAAGGCTGACGCTATCGGCAGTATCACAATTACCACCTCAACCAGTTCGAAAAGATCCACCAGGCCCATCAGTGTCTCGGAAGCCATGTCCGTATCGCACCAAACCATGTTTCCATTTCCGCTCCCGAAGCAGTGGAAACAGTATACGGACACAGCGCCAAGTTTCCGAAAGACGTGTGGTACGATGGAGGGGCCGGTGCGGCGAGATCTATGGCGGATACCCGTTCCAAGACCGAACATCAATCGAAGCGAAAAAGAATGGCCCATTTGTTTTCTGCAAAGAATATTGCCACGATGGAGCCTGTAGTTATCGACCGAGTCACTGCACTTCTCATCGCGACCTCGCAAGCTGCAACAAAGTCAGAGACGTTCAATGTCCGTCGATTCGTGAACTACTTCACCATAGATGTCATCACGTACATTTTGTTTGGGAAGACCACTAGGTGCCTGGAAAAGGGAAACGATATGCTCCCCGCCAAGAGTAAATCTGGCCAAGTATACTGGGCACCTCTGATTGACTCTCTGCATGCCAGCATGCGCGTCAGCGTGCCTATTGGATATGCTCCCGGGGTAATGTCTGTTTCTCGAGCCCTAGTTCCCTACCACCCGTTGTCCAAGAAGGGAAAACAGTTCGAGGACATCGTCTACTATCACGTCGGAGAGACCTACGATAACGTTGCAAAGCCCGATCAACCGGTCAATGCCGAATTCGGAGACGGAGGCTTCCTTCGCCAGCTGACATTTGACAAGCGAGACAACCGCGTCGACATAAGCTTCAACGAGCTTATGGCCGAGTGTTCAGGGATGATCAATGCGGGCTCTGATACCACTTCCACCACGCTCTCAAACGCCGTGTACCTACTTTCGCAATCGCGACATGGACACATCCTCCAACGGCTGCGGACAGAACTCGCTCCCATTTTCGATGCTACAACCAGCCCGATTCCCGACTTCGATAGTCTCTCGCGCGCCGTGTTCTTGCGCGCCTGCATTGACGAAACCTTGCGACTACGGCCATCCTCCGCTTTCGGTCTTCCACGGGAAGTTCCGCCCGGCGGTCGATGGATTGCAGGTCAGTTCGTGGGCGAGGGCGTCAGTGTTAGTGTTCCCACCTACAGTCTTCTACACAATGAAGAAATCTTCGACAAGCCAGATGAGTACCGCCCCGGGCGGTGGACTGATGCGCCAGACGAAGACAAGGCTCTTATGAAGAAATGGTTTCTTCCCTTCAGTACAGGACCTAGGGCCTGCATTGGCAGAAATGTTGCGTACTACGAGATGACCCTGGTGATGGCGACGCTCGTTCACTATTTTGATTTCAAGTTTGCTGATCCAATGGTTGATGGAAATTACAAGGTCCTTGAACGATTGAATGCTAACCCGGACGAGCTGATGATGATTCCAACTCAGCGAGTTGCCAAGGTATTTAATAAGAATATGTAGGTAGTTTCCAGCTAGTAATTTCCGAGGTAATTTCCGAGGTAACTTCTTTTATGTATTACGCCCTTGTGCTTGTACGCTTTACAACCAACAAGATTGGTAATGCTTTGCATCGAATTGATTCATTGTTAAGTAGTGGTTAGACTCGATTGAAATGCCAAGGCTCCGTGAAGTGAGATGATACAGTTGATTTCCATTCCATTCAATGCTAAGCCATGTTCAGAGATTATTTGTAGGAGCGAAAATTACCTGTAGATGCTTTCAAGCACCCAAGACGACCACATTGCAAAAGTTGAACTCCCAAGGTCAACGCTCTAATCGCCATCATAGTGAATAGATGATGTATAACCTTACTAGAACGTCACCAACAAAGGGAAGAGTGAGGCTAGTGTCAGAGATGAATGGGACTAAACAACTGCATTTATGTTAAAGTAAACATCTTGTCAGAGATGCTCAGGTTTTGACCCCTGGACTGGCTTCTAGCTGGTGGCTGAAGTTGGTAAATATCTCGCCAAAGCGGAAAGTAGTAGATAGGCCGTCAATACAATCACGGTACTATAGACCTTAAGCCAGAGTTGTGTACCTATAAGCACTGAGGGATTCAAATATCGAAACGGCTTGAAACCCATATTAGGCGAAGAACCATAACCGGCTTGCGTGACCTAGATGTTGTTCAGGAGGCGACTACCGAACCCCATTCTTTTATCCAATGGTTACGCACTAGCTAGGGCAGAAGCCGAATCTCAAAATTAGCAATGCCTGTTTTATGCCATACTATCTTCTATAGTCACACAAAGAATCATTATATGGGCGGTGGGCGTAGAGTGGTTTGGTTGACGGGAGAGGACCAAGTCCCTGCTTTGGTGACTATCGGGCAGACAGGCTCCTCCGCTAATACATTTACCCTTGGTGACCATATCGAGTTATTTCTCAGGGCCCGCCTACTCGGAGCTAAGGACCTTTCCCGTCTTTCTAGCACCCTGGTGAACTTCATCTGACATGGTATTTCCTCTAGAGCTGTCGCACTCCCTCGACAAACCGAACAACCCGACCGCTACACGCGACCTCTGCTAGTTCCCCAAGCCCCCATACCCGACCAACCCTAGATTGCTCGCTGCTGTCTAGACTAGGCTGAATCTGATGATCGTGAACCAAGGATAGACTAAACTTCAGTAGGCAGGCGTGCGTAGCCATGATTCAAAGCAGAGTACCGTCGACGTCAAGAATTTTAACAAAACAGTCATGAACGCCTAGTTGAAGAAACCTCGCTAATCCGAGAGGCTTGTTTGTAACACAGTGTCGTTGCATTCTCGAGGGACACACGCCATGCCATTCAACGGCAACTTGGCCGTCGACCTTACGCTTCCTAAAGACATCACTGAGCTTGACAATGCACCTAATCTCAACTTGTCTGATAAGTTCAGTCGCTGGCGCTTTACGACCGCTACATGCCCCCATGCGCAATTTGTGTCTCAGAACTATATCCCCCGGCCGTGCTTGTTTCCAAGCTACGACCTATCGGGAAATATTGAATGCATTCTTACACTCGAGTGAGAGCCCTTCTGGTTTTTTCCATCTGTGGGATCTCATTTGGCGGCTCTGTATTAGATCCTCCTTACCAAGAAGACGCTACGACGCTACAGTCCATTGCACACCATTTGCGAGGCAAGCTTACTCCCCATCACTACGACGCCTAACCCCTCTGTACATCTCGATTACGTAGGCTGACACCCTCTGGCCTCACTGCAAAGTGCACCACAAGACAATTTCCTCACTCCAAGGCCTCAACCAAAAGGCTAGGAGAGTTCACGCCCGGGGTATCCATTCAATTCATCTTCACTGCCGCCCGCGGTACCAGCCACGACGAGTCTATAAGGTGTAGACAACAGCCATCGGGAATTTTTGCAGCCTGGACTGTACAGCTACCTAAGTGGGTAATGCCGAATCTGCAAGTATCAGATGCTGTGTTGTGTCAGCGAACGAGAACATTACATAACTAGTAGGGAGCAAGTAATGTTGGTGCTTGGCTGGTGCAGAATCCCGGAATTTTACCGTTCAGACAGAAGAAAAACGTGTAATTCGTTCTAGCTCAACGCATCTTCTCAGGTGGCTTGTTGGTCTTCCAGGGCAATAGCTTCAGCTTGTACTTTGCTCTTTGGCGGAGGGTAAGTGTTTCGGAGCAACATGCACCGAGAGACCCCACTCAGCTCGGTCCAGAGTGCGACGAAAACGGACTTCTCGGAAATGTCCCCGACTCGTCTCCATCTTCGTCATGTCAAGTTCTCACCGGCGCCATCAGTAGTGGAGATTGGGTCTTCACTCACAAAGCCAGTGGCGACGAAGAGGGTTCCACGATCCGAGCCACAAGGTCTCTTCTCTTAGGCAACGAGTTCTCGGCTCAGACATATAGGAACGCCCTCGTTCTGAACGCCACAGATAAACATGGCGTCGTTCGATATACAGTGTCTCCGCGACCTCGAAGTTGCTGCATCGCGGAAGATGAGCACGATGGTTCGAGGTATGTGTATCGCACCCCTTCCGCCTCGTTGATTTGCATACTAACCCGAGTGGCGTCTCGCGTGTGCAGGCTTCGTCAACGAGGGGGCAGATGATTGCCAGACGGTGAAAGAAAACGAGGAAGCATGGTCTCGATACCGTATCCGGCCTCGGGTGATGCGTAACGTTGAAGCCGTAGACACTTCTACTGAGCTGTTGGGGTTCTCGGTATGAGAATCGCCATGTCTCTTCGTTGCTTTCAGAGATGGTGGACTAATGTCTCTTTGCTAGGTTCCGTATCCTTTCTCCATCGGCCCCGCCTCGATGCAAAAGCTCTGTCATCCCGACGGCGAGGTGGCAACTTCCAAGGCTGCTGCAGCTCTGAACCTGCCCCTGGGAGTGTCCACGTTTGCAACGGCAACTCTCGAAGACATTATCGCGCCACGAGCACCAGACGTGCCATACGTCATGCAGCTATACGTGTTCAGAGACCACAAAATTACCGAACAGCTAGTGGAGAGAGCCGAGAAGGCTGGCTTCACGGCGCTCGCCGTCACGGTAGATGCACCGGTGCATGGCAAGAGGAGGAATGAGGTTCGCAATAGATTTCGCATCCCGGATAATGTGTGGTTTGAGAATTTCGACCGCGAGGGCTTCATGCTTCCCATGGATGTGGAGAATAAAAAGGCCGGCGAGTCCGCAGCTGGCAGTGCAACGAAATCCTCAGCAGCTGGCACCCAGAGCGGATATCTCAACGGTTAGTCCTGCATGCTTCCTGACGTTTCTTTTCAAGCCGTGCTAAAGTCTCGTGGCTTTGATAGATTCCTGCCTTGAATGGGACAAACACATCGCTTGGCTCCGTTCCATCACAAAACTCAAGATCCTTGTTAAAGGAGGTACGTCTCACGCGTTATGCCAGTGTCTCATACAATTACAGGATGAATTGGGGATTCCGATCAACTAACATGAGCAATGTTCCAGTTCTCACCAGTGAGGATACTGAGCTAGCCATCAAGCATGGAGTGGATGGAATCATTGTCTCTAACCACGGCGGGCGGCAGTTAGACGGAGTTGTTACAACAGCCCAAGCGCTACCCGAGATTGTCGCTGCTGCAAATGGTCGGGTGCCTATCCATGTCGATGGAGGCATCCGTAAAGGCACAGACATTTTCAAGGTCAGATTGAAGGATTCCCGCATGGCGTGTGTAGCTAACACTGCTGTGAAGGCTTTGGCGCTAGGTGCGGATTTTGTTTGGGTAGCTCGTCCACCCCTCTGGGGCCTTGCAGTAGGTGATCTCTTCAGAGCTACAGGCTTGATACATCTTCAAAGACATACCTAGCACATTGGCTAACACCGTATTGTAGTACGATGGCCAGAAAGGCGTGGAACTCTCGATGCGCATCTTGATGGAGGAATTCAGGCGCACAATGGCCCTGGCGGGTTGTGTAAAAGCCTCCGACATCACGGCTGCCTTTGTTGTTGACGACTGGAGGCGAGCCGAGAAGTCGAGGCTTTGACGCTGGATGCTTCGCTAACGATACGACTGGCAAATGTGACATGGTTCTGCATACTTTTCAGGGTTCTCTATGCCTTTTACCCTATCTACTGTACATCCGTTTTTTTAACGTGAAATACTCGCCAGCTCAGCTATTGTTGAGAGATATCTACCTTGCTCCACCAGAATTCAGACTCCTTTCTTCCCCAATCATCCGCGACGAGCTCCGCCGGGGGACCAGCGGGTCCTCCAACCAACTCTTTGTTCTTCTCCCCGAACACCATTGCCTTTGGCGTGTTTGTGTTGTAGGCTTCCCACTTGGGCCGATCGGCCATTTCCCCCTGCACCGCGTTTGGATCCCCCCTGGTTATGAAGCTGGTGACGTACGCGTTCAACGTCCTGCACAGCGTCTTCTGTGTGGGGGAGATGCTGGTCACCTTGGGGTCGCAAACCTCGTATCGCATGTTGTCGGCATGGCGGGCCCCATCTAGCACCGAGCTTTTCTGGGCCCAGTGGTAGAGATATACAGGCAAAGACGTGGAGGCAGCGGCAAGTTCGGCCGTCTGTCGAACAGGAGCCACGTAGGCGTAGTGACCGTATGCTCTTTCAATGCGTTTGTATTGAGCGCCGACACCGTCTCTGGTTTCCTTGTACGGCGAGTCGGCATGTGTTGCAGGGTCGGGGTACAACTTGTCGATTGTCTGGATGTCCTCGGAGGATAGAAGGGGGAGCAGTTCGGAGAAGAACTCGAGAAACCCTGAAGATTCGGACAACTGCTTGTTGACGTAGAGAGAGCCCTCGTTTCTAGTGAAGCCGGTCATGATGGGGACCTTGTGCCACTTGCCCTGACGCCACGTCTCCAGCGGCGGCCGGGCGATGATTTGGCCGTCGATGACGGGCTGGAATGCCCACCGCAGGGACGGGTTGTATTTATCGAAGACGGTGGTCTGGGCGGTGGTGATCTTTTCCGTGGGCTGGGCCCTTAGGTACGAGAAGATTTCTTCGTGCGAGATATTCTCAGGGCAGCCAGCCTCTCGCAAGAAGTCCTTGAACTGCGCTTCGTGGATTGGTGCATCGTATGGCCGGACAGCGCGGGAAGTGGGTGCGCCGGATTCGATGATGACCTTGTTGAAGAGGGGACGGCGGTTCTCTTCGTAGTGCATTAAGTGGTGGCCAATCTAAGGGAAATATCAGCCGTGTCACAATGCATCGCCTCAAGCATGGCACGTACAGAATGCGCCCCGGCAGATAGGCCGATCAGGGTAACGTTGTCTGGGTCACCGCCGAACAGGTGGATATTCTCCTGCACCCACTCGAACAAGACGATCTGATCCCTCAAGCCGAGGTTCAGAACGCCCTCCTTGGCGCTCGCCGAAGATGGCAAGAACCCAAGAGCTCCTATGCGGTAGTTGAACGACACCGCGATGAAGGGCTCCTCGGACCACGCCACCATGGACGCAGTGTTGTGCATCGAGGCAGTACCGCGGTTGAAGGCGCCTCCGTGGATATAGATAGCCACCGGAAGCGGCCCGGCGTCTGAGCTCTTGGGTGGCTGCTTGAATACATTTGCAGTGAGGCAATCCTCGCTGTAGACCATAGGAGGCCCTCCTGGGAGAAGCTGCTTCCCAGGCCCGGACGGCCCATACTTTACCGCGTCGATTACATCGGTGGACGGCTCAACTTTGACGGCCAGGCGGAATCTGCGGTCCCCAGTTGGCGGGAGTGCATAGGGGATGCCACGGAATGCCTGGACGGGACGCGGGAGGTCATCGCTAAGTGTGAGACCAACCACCGTGCCCTGGGTAAGCTTCACAGTAGGACGCTCGGGTTCTGCTGCTGCAGCCATGGTTGTGATTGGGTGAGTGAAGACAAGACCAAAGTGTCGAATCAGGTTGCGCAGATGCGTGACGGGGTTTCGATAGTCGGCCCAAGACTCTTTAAGCACACACGCAGCCAGGTATCAAGGCCAAAGATGCGGGGTCAAAGCCGAGATAAGAGGGAGAGGGACCGATGCTCCCCGGCTTTATCTCTCTCCAGAGCGGCGCGGCGCTAGATATACCTGCCGGGTTGACCGTGGCCGGGGGACAAATCTGGGGCCCGATGGTGGGATGACGAGGTGACGATGTTCCCTATCTTGGTCTTGACTCGCAAAACGGCAGACTTGTGAAGAAGCGAAGCGGATCGCGGAGATGGACTAGGCTGGTGGATACTTGCGTGCCCTGTTTGTAACGTCCGGTTGTTAGGTATCCCCCGCCTCATATCTCTGCTCGTCGATTGCCCGACAGGAATTACTCGAATAGGTTGTAGAATCTTGCCTTCCACGTCTCCCCTGCACGTCGACCCTGGCATATCTAGGTGCTTGTATCTCCAAGATAGGCCTTACTCGGGTTTTATTGAATGATGTACTGCTATGCGGACTTAAATATCGCGGGGATTAGCTCCTCAATTGAATGAATCCATGTCTCGCCTGCTTTTCTGTCCTCTAAGCACTGCCATTCCGCCGACTTTCAGCTGCCCCTCCGTCACCCTTCATCAATTGGCCAATATGGGAACCGCAGCAGACTACAAGGGCGGGACAGACGTCGAAAAGACCGAAACTTACAACACCAAGGCCGAGTCCATCACCGTCGGCGAGGTCGACAGCGTCGACGCCGCCGAGGCGTTCCTCCGGGAGCACAACTTCAGCAACGACTACCTGCGAGAGCTCCTCGACGACAAGGAGAAGAACCGACGCCTCGTTCGCAAGATCGACCTGGTGGTGCTGCCCCTGCTGGCCGGGACCTACGTGCTGCAGTACATCGACAAGCAGGCCATGTCCTACGCCGCCGTGTTCGACCTGTTCACCAGCACGAGCGTCACGCAGGGGCAGTATTCGTGGTTTGCGAGCATCTTCTACTTTGCGTACCTCGGGGCCGAGTACCCGTGGGTCTATCTCGCGCAGAAGACGCTCATGGGCAAGGTCGTCGCCGGCTGCGTCGTGTCATGGGGATCCGTTTTGATGCTCACGGCGGCGTGTAGCAACTTTGGCGGTCTTGCTGCTTGCCGGTTCTTCCTGGGTGTGTTTGAGGCCCCCGTCACGACGTGCTTCATGATGATGGTGTCCATGTGGTCAGTAGAGTGGCCTGTGTATTGCAGTAAGCCTGTGCTTCGATGCTGACTTTGCTGCTGTCGTCTAGGTACGTTCGATCCGAGCAACCGTTCCGAGCCGGCGTTTTCTACTGCTGCAATGGCGTTGGCTCCATGATTGGCGGTCTTCTCAGCTATGGCATTGGGCAGATCGACTCGTTCCCCGTCTGGAAGGCCGTCTTCTTGACATGCGGCGGGGCCACGATCCTCTGGGCCTTTGTGTTGCTTGCGTTCCTGCCAGACAGCATCATGTCTGCCAGGAACTTCAGCCTCGAGGAGAAGGCACTGTTGATTGCACGTGCGAAGCTCGCCCAGACTGGGGTCCTCAACAAGTCCATCAAGTGGTATCAGATCAGGGAAGCCTTTCTGGACCCGCAAGTGTGGCTGCTGACGCTCTTCATGCTCCTGAACGAGGTCATCAATGGGGGCATTGCCAACTTTGGCAAGCTCATCATCAAAGGCCTCGTCAAGGATCCGCTCCTCACGACCGCGCTGGGCATCCCCCAGGGCGCATTCCAGGTCTTCTGGATCCTGTCGGGAACGTTCCTCGCCTCGAAGCTGCCCAATTCGCGCACCACCATCATGGCCGCCTACTTGGTCCCTACCATCATCGGCACGTGCCTGATGTGGAAGCTCGACAGGGAGCACCACAAGATCGGAGTTCTCTTTGGCTACTACATCGTCGGGTCCTTTGTTGCGTCGCTGGTCCTTGCGCTGCAGATGCCGGCCACCAACCTGGGCGGTTATACCAAGCGCATTACTGCCTCGGCCATTGTCTTCACGGCGTACTGTGCTGGCAACATCATCGGGCCGCATGCGTTCCTCGCCGAGGAGTCACCGGTGTACTCGACCGGCTGCATTGTCATCCTCGCGTGCTCGACGACGCAGATGGCGGTTGCTGTTGCTTTGCGTCTCCTGTTGGTGTCGCGCAACAACCGGCGAGATGAAGCCGCAGCTGCGGTTGGAGATGATGCCCTTGGAGTGGACGAGGCAATTGACCACACGGACTTTGAGGTTGGTTCTTGTACGAGTGCAGTTGGAAATGAAAGTACTGACCTTTTATAGAATTCCCAGTTCCGTTATGTTTTATGACGAATTGTTCTTTAACGGAGGAGGTTGGTACTGGGATTTCAGCGAGAGTTGTTAGGGGGTGCTCTAGTCTTACAGCTTGACGTCGTCACAGCTAGTAAGACTTCCTGAATAATTGGAACATTGGGTTTATGCAAAGAGGCGAGATTACTATTGAAATTCGTTTGATGGCTCCTTCGAGCTCAACGACTTCCTCTCGATATCCATAGGCTGTTGGATGTCTTCTTGTCCCTGGTGAAGCGGTACTTAAATGTCGTACTTGACAAGGAACACAAGTAATTACAAGTAATTACAGTGGGAATGCGGGGTGAATCGACCGGTAATTCAATCTTCCGGGTCGCCACCTGGAATCTGCCTATTTCCAAAACTCCAAAATCCCCCACTTGGAAGTTGAAAGTTGAAAGTCGGATCAATCAGCATTCACTCAATCGCAGGCAGCCATGGCCAAGTCCAAATCTGCCAAGCGTAAGCGCAACGCCCAAGTCGAACTTCCCCAGAAACTCCCCAAAGCCGCCGCCGCGCTCACGCCGCCTCCCGATGGCACGACTCTCGAGCCCAAACACCTCAAGACGATCGTCTCGGACGAGGAACTCGACATCACCATCGAGACTCTCACGTCGCTCACACAATACCCCAGCTTGACCAAGTCGAAGCAATGCAGAGACCTCCGAGTCGCCGTCTACGACTTCCGCCAGGCTTGCACCACCGGCGTCAACACTGCTGGTACGTCTATCCTTTCGGCATGAACTGATAATGCGCAGCCACGCTGACGGCATCGCAGAGGGCGCAAACCTGACGGCACGAATCACCGGCGCCCTCGTCGACGAGAAATACCTCGATGCGAAGATCCTGCTCGCGGAAATGCGAATCCGGGGCGAACAACCCAAGATCGGAGCCTTGTGCCGCTGGGTGCGAGACCTCGACGTTGTCAGCGGCCTCTCGACGCAGCCTGACTCTGTTGATCACGTCACTGCCGAGCGCAGCGCAAGGGAAACAGAGCTGCTCCGTGTCCTCGATGCCGTCCTCCGAGTCAGCACCCCGATCGACAGCAACCCAAAGGCCGTGTACTCCTCCTCTCCCATCGCCTTCCAATCAATATGGAACCTCCGTCCCCCGACGGCCCCGGAACAGGTCTACGCCTCCGTCTTGGACAAGTCCATCCTGGATTTGGCGCCGGCCTCGCCGTCCACCGCTCTCCGTGCCATCGAAACCACCCCCGGACCCCTCCGAAAACCCCCGAACCATCATCCCGCTATCCTCTACACCTCCGCTCCGAACGCCGTTCCACTCGCCCCCACAGGGCCGTCGATAACGTACCACCCTCATCCCGCCGTTCCCGGCCTCGGCCTCGCCATGGACGTCCTCTCCCCCGCCGAATGCAAGGCAATCATTGCCGCCGGCGAATCCGTCGGCTTCCTCGCCGATGCGCCCCTCCGCGAAGACGGGGACGTCAGCATCCTGGCCCACAACTTCTACTGGGTAATCGACACCACCTTCCACGACATGCTTTGGTCGCGCATCTCCCCTTTTGTGCCTCCCTCGGTGAACGGCCGCCTTGCCCGAGGCATCAATCGCCGCTTCCGTGTCTACAGATACGTCCCCGGCGCCGAGTACCGGTGCCACATCGACGGAGCGTGGCCGCCGTCCGGGATTCTCCCCGACGACACATATGTGTACGACGTCTCGCCCGAGGGAAAGAAACAGAGCTCCATGTTCACCTTCTTGCTATATCTCAACGACGAGTTTGAGGGCGGCGAAACGACCTTCTTCATGCCGGCGGCGCAGGAGGGCACTCTCAATGCGTATCCAGTGCGGCCTGTTATGGGAGCCGTGGCCATCTTCCCACATGGCGAGTCAAATGGGGCCTTGTTGCACGAAGGAACGGGAGTAAGGAAGGGCGCCAAGTATATAATAAGGACAGATATAGAGTATGATGTCAAGGTTTTGGAATAGGCAGGGAAAATTTCACGAATAATGCAGCAATTGGATCCGAGGTTCAAAGACTCAAAGAGCCCCCTGAAATGGTCCCGTCGGAGTTTATCAGTCCTTGTCAACAAATCTCGTGTCTACCTTTATACAACAAGACCCCTCATCTACTCTGCAGGGGGGTATTTCATTCACCGCCGTCGATATTATTCTGATGCTTGCTCCCTTGCAACCGACAGCCGATGAATGACACCTCATGCATACGCTGGTTTGTCTGTAGACATTCCACTCGAGGCTCGAGCTATTCTTTTGCTGCCAAACAAGGTAGGTGGACGGACAGGCAAAGCAATATGCTGCGGAGGAGACTAGAAATGTCCCATCAATGAGCTGCGGGGCGTATTTGCCGATCTGCATTGAGTTCTCGAGCTTGGCGGGTTCTCAGTCCCATGCGTTTCAAGAATAGAGCTGTACCTATTCGTATTGAGACTCGGCATCCTTGGGTGGTAGGTTTCTTGGTGCATCTGCGTAGAGGCTTATGTCGGGAGATCAACTTCCGAACCGCGAGCTCGGCCTCGGCGTGGCATTGCCAGATGGGGGATGCGTCCCGGGGATGCAAAAACAGGCCTAATCCAGCCATCTTGGTTCTCAAGACGAACATTTGGAACGTGGCCATAGATGATGGAGGAACTGGGGGCATCCCACGGTCGGACTGTCTGTACTGGTTCTGTTTATAAGTTGTCTGTCCCAGCAAAGCCTTGGGCAAAGCGTCTATTTGACCGGGATGACTTACTCTTCTAACACGAGGTTGCAGTGCCGTGTATACTATTGTTAATACCGACATACCAAGCACGCCTTCACTAAAAGGTCAATGGCGTTTGTTCTGGGCCGTATTGACAAGGTCACACCTCGCGACTATTGGTGGAACTTCACTCCAGTCCGGGCCAAGAATTCTGCATTCTAACTCTGAGCTGCACGGAGTACCGGCTCGCTAAAGCAGTACCCGAGCTTATGCGCTGGCCGCAGGAACGAAGTATTCTGCATGAGGTTACGAGGTACTGATACGGCATGAGGTTCCGATAAATAAAGACAGAAACCACCCCGAAGGTCAATCAGGTTCTCCGTGTGTCCATGTCCCAGTTCGGCCTCTTTATTTATTGCCTCGACAAAGATGAAGTTCTTCCAAGCTCTCCTCTCCACTGCAGCGCTCGTGAGCCAAGCCCACGCAGCCCCGCAGGCCCGTGACGAAAAGCCGCCGTACTTCATCCTTACCGGGGATTCCACTGTCGCGGTGAACGGGGGCTGGGGGGATGGGTTCTTGCGCGACGTGAAAGAGCCTGCAGCGGGAATCAACCCTGCCAAGGGCGGCACGACGACCGTCACCTTCAAGAACGACGGGCGGTGGGACGCTGTCATCCAGGGCATCAAAGACCAGTTGGACGACTTTGAGCCCATCGTGACTATCCAGTTCGGCCACAACGACCAGAAGGTCTTGACGCTGGACGAGTACAAGTCCAACCTGGAGGGCCTCACCGCCGACGTGAAAGCCGCGGGCGGAACACCTGTCAGTTCCCTTGGCCGCGTGGTAGTCGGCCTATACCATGCCATCGTTGACTGACCATCCAATTAGATCATCATCACCTCTTTAACCCGCCGCACCTTTAGCGGCGGCTCCGTCGTCCAGAACTTGGAGGACTGGCGGCAAGCAGCAATAGAAACCGCAAAGAAGGTCGACATCCAGTGGTTAGACCTGAACATTGCAAGCACCGACTACGTCAACGCCATCGGCTCGGAAAACGCCACGAAATACGATCTCAGCTCTGGCGACAAGACCCATCTCAACGTTGCTGGCGAAACTGTCTTTGCTCGGATGGTTGTCGACCTCCTCTTGGAGAAGCGGGCTGACCTTGAGGCCTACTTTGTCCCTAACAAGGCGCTCAGTGATAAGATTCGGGCTGGGGAGTTTGCGACGGGCGATGAATAAGGGTCAGCGAGGACAAGAGGGTTCATGTGCTTCATCATAACCGGCTATGGGCTCTACTTCTCGGCTTTTACGTCTCCAGTACTATCATTTTCCTTTTCCAACTATTAACTCTTCAGAGTGACCTTTTCCATTAACTTTTGACAAACAAACATCTCGAAACATATTACGATCCCTTGTCCGCCAACTTTTGATAAACAAAAAAAACATTACACGCCTAATCATGAGACGGAAGTTACGTCTTTGTACGGAAGTCAACCATCTTTCCGATGATCAACGCTCGCGCAGCGTAGACACAGAGACCTGCAACGAAAATCATTGCAAGGTACACGCATGCCAATGGCTGTGCACCCAGTTGCTCCAGCATGATGCCACTCAATGGAACAGAGAGCAGTAGTGCAAAGGCAACAGCAAAGTTCGTTGACCCTTTGAGCACGTTAGCATAAATATGGCAAGGAACTCGGCTGGAAGATGGAATTTACCATAGTATCTTGCATAGTCCTTGGCTTCACACGTTTTACCAATGCATACTAGACTCGTTAGTTTCGGTCATGATTGCCATTGCATTGAGACTTACCTGGGGAGAGTCCGTAGAACGCCCCCGAGCAGAATCCCCAGAGAGCAGAAAAGGTGTACAGCATGGGGGCCGAGGTAGTGCTGAACGGGATGAGGATCGTTGCCATGAAAATGATGATGAGAACCATGACAGCAAGCACCGAGTTCAAAGGCCCGGGCCGATCGCCAACAAGGCCAATTGTGAATCGTCCAACGCAAGAGCAGGCTCCTAGAATAGAGAGCAAGGTATAACCATCCTCAGCGGAAAACCCTGCCCCGGTCGATATCGTTGGCAGCAAGCCGCTGATTCCAAACACGACAAATTCGAACATGCAGACCCCTGCGGCAACGAAGCCGAAAGCTGGAGACCGGAAAGCAGACAAGTCAAAGGCCGCAGGCTTGGGCGCCTTCTCGCTCTGCTGCGTCGAGACGAGGCTAGGGAAGGGGAGGTAGCAGAGCGCACCAAGGGTCGTGACACACGCGACGACCAAGGCCAATAGTCTCATAGACCATGCCCAGCCGAGGCTCGGAAGAGTGTACCGCAGCATGATGGGGAAGATGACTGCTCCGATGGCCGTGCCCATGACTGCCGTGCCGATGGCCAGACCCCGACGCCGAACGAATATCTTGCCTACGACTCCGATGGCCGTGACGGCATCGATGCCCGTTCCGATGCTCCCGAAGACACCGAAGCAGAGCATGAACTGCCAGTACGTCTTGCACTCGGCCATGAGCAAGAACGTGGCGGTGGAGAAGATGGCTCCGACGAGACTGAGGACGCGAGGTCCGCAACGGTCCAGGGTTGATCCAATCTGGAAGTTGGAGATGAGGGAGAGAAACATGTACAGTCCGCTGATCCATCCGACTTCGCTAACGGAACAGTCACTGAGCTGGTTCAAGCTGAGATGGGACTGGATCGTTCCCGTGGATGCCATGAAGCCTAAAGTTATGTATTAGTGACGAGGTATCAATTGCCGTGAGAGTGAGGGAAACTTGCCAAAGGATGGGATGAGGAACAACAAAGACCCGAGCACACAAAGCCAGGCGCCTCGGCTTGTTTCCACGTCTCCTCGCGTCGAGCTCGATGCAGACTCTGTGTCGTGAGAAGCATCGGCAACGGGAGAAATGCCGGGAGTAGGTGTCTTTCCGGGAGTAAGTGAGTCTGGAGTGGACTCTAGCGATCGAGATTGGTTCATATTCAAAGCTGCCGGGTTGAAAGCCTGAGACTCTGATGATTGCTTGATCGATTCGCCAATTTACTTATCGGACTCCTCTTATATATACCGGAGACGCGAAGTAGACGACCGTATCTTGTCGAATACTCTCAGGCTCCACAAGTCCACCGTAACCATCACCGCTTGTATTGAGAGGCGTGCGCATGACTCTAGAATTTTAAGCTTACAATTGAAATCAAGACAATGGGGTGGTATATTTGGGGCGATTAATCCCGGCATGTCTGGTTGACGCTATGCTGGGACGCGGACTCCGAGAAGATGCCGTGAAAAACGCGAGGGTTCTGCAAGCTCCACCGCTTCGCGACTGTGAAGAAGCAAAGCTACAAGTCATACACCGTAGATGTTGCTTCGATTGTCCAACAAGGCCAAAGACGTCTACAGATACTACAGCTGATTATGACCATTTGAAAAGAAACCTGAACCACATCGACTCACGAGATCCGGTAGTGGACTCCGCCCGTACTCCACGCAGTGGATCGCGATCCCAGGTCTTGTGAGTCAACTGGTCCTGGACACTCGTCAAAAGCAAAGTTAGTTTACCATTTGTACGTAAAAGCTCGCTTGCCTAGGCTCGGTAGCTAATGTGATTAGCCACCATCGGGCGCTCCTCCATATATCATCAGGCGGTCGTTTATTCTTTGATACCGGTCCGTGCCGGTGACCGGTATATGTGCTTGCCTGGACAGAATACAGATCAGATTCGGCCTGTAAAGGACATTTCCTATTGGGCGCTGTGGAAAATACATACGAATAGTCCCGTGCTCAGCTCTAGGTTTTCTTCATCAACGCCACTTCCGCGTTACCGCTTCATATTAACTGTAATAAAGCACACCCGGTGGACCGTTGGAGTTTTCCGTCAGCAAGATCCCTCGATGGCGCTGCAGTAGGCCGATTGTATGGCAAATGAAGGCTGTTCCCGGTAGACTGCTAGTGTCAGTTGGCTGATCCTGATGCTATCTTGTACTGTATTAGTGGGACTGTAGGGCTCGTCTGCAGGCATGCTGTAGTCTTAACGGAAGCTGCAATAGACATTTCAATCGCAATTGGCTCAGCTTGCACTTCTTTCTCAACGGCCTCTCCCCGACGGCCACCGCTACATCTTTCAATCTGCCCATGAGCGTCGCTTCACCGACATCGACATGAAACTCTGTGCCTTTGCAGCCATGTTCGCCTCAAGCATCACATTGGCTGTTACCGGCAACACAGCGATGCCAGTGCCGATAGAGCTGAAATTCTAGTCATGTAAACTTCTACCAAAACTGTTCCGCTTGTTTGGTCTGACGCAATCTCCTGTAGGCGACCGCGGAAATAGCTTGCTCTTACGGTTGATGAGAGCATATCTTTAGGGATCGACGATGGCTTCACGGGGTAAAAGTCGTTACTCAAATAACCGCCAATGCTAGGACCCGATCCGACAGACGGAGGACGGGCAACTTGGAGTCTTACTCTTGAAAGAAATTACGGGAGGCGGGAGAGCATTGAGGCTACAGTCAGGGCCAGACCAACACCACTCAACGGCTAGAACTTGAACCTATTACTCTCGAGTTCTGCATAAAACTCTAGCCCGTCAACAACGGGAAACCTTAAAGTCATGACCTGCGCGGGAGCTATTTCAGGCTCGTTGTTCTTCTCCAAGTTTGGCGCGGAGCCTGCCGCGAGCGCGCTCTGATGAGCCACTATGAAATGAGGGCTGGAATAAATACCATGAGTGCATAGATGGCCTTTAATCACTCGAAAGGGTCGGGTAAAACTGTGTAGGAGGTTCAAAGGCAAGCCAATTGCCTTTCGGCAGCATTTGCATGTTCATGCGTCATCAACTACGCCAGGGGTCAATCTTAAGACACTCACAGCTCCTCTACGCATCTTCAAGACGTCTTACGCCATATCCCCAATATTGAACTTCAGTAACTATGTCTAAAGTACGTTGACTTGTGGGACAAGATCCTTGGTTCTTTCCCACGTGTCGATATCTTTCCGCCGGATCTCTTTCAGACCGCTTCAACCGACGACCGGATCTCCGTACAAGCACGCCCAAAACTATTCCTTGAGCATCTATGCCCTCCACTTTATTCACATAGATCATAGGACTCTGTATCGAGGCGCATAGACTCACAGGCGAGGGAACCGTCTTTATCAGCACCTTCCAACTCGCCGGTTTCCGACACGTGAGCCAGTTAGATCCCTACCCCGTTCCATCGCTGTATAAGGCTCACTTAAAGCAGTGTGCGCCGCTCTCACTATATTGCATTATTGTGCTTGATGCCGTTGTCAACTGTGCGGGGCTGAATTGGTAATGTGTATAGTCATAGAATTCTTGCTGATTGTTGCACGACATCGGAAGCACAATGACGTGAGATTAGCCAAGGCACAGATGTGTAACCTCACTTCGCCCCCCTCTCGCCCTCCTCGTATCTGCGTTTTGGATGTGGCGGAGTAGCATATCCGCAGGCCTTGGCGCTGCTGTGTCTCAGAGCATCAGCGTCTCTGAGCTAATACTTTCTCAGCCTGATGGTCTCCAACCAACATTTGCGCACCATGCACGCAAAATAGAAACCCCAGCATTTGCGGCTCAATCTCAATCAGGCTGCGCTGCGAAACAATAAAAAGAGACAATTCCCCCCTTAACCTTGGTTTAACTATACCCAAGCACATGCACCACGAGTCTCCACAGTGTAGCCGCCATGTCCTATATATCAGTGGCGAGAATCATGCCCGGCGATGACATCGAGCCTCAAAAGTCAAACGGCGAAACATCCATCCCAGATGATTGGCATGGAGGCCCGCACACACTTGGTCCCGGACGACTTGAGTTGGTGGGAGGCTGGGCTTGGGATATCCTCCTAACCCTCGCGCCAACTTGCTTCTTCGGTAAGGCCCCATTACTACCAACATTTCCACGGAAGCTGACGTCTCTACAGTCCTTGCCATCCTAGCGCTTCGCCTCGAAGGAGAGCCTATGTCACCCTATGGTCAACAAATCGTTGACCTCACACGCCTCAGCCCAACAATCTACCCGATCCTATTTGCCGCTTTGGCCAGCCGCTTTTTCAAGAGTTTTGCCCGCTGGCGTCTGGAGAACCGAGATGGCATTGAGCTTGCCACACTCGAGCAGATCTTTGGCAGCCAAAGCCTCGCTGGGGCTATTGAGCGACTGCTGTTTGTTCGGACCCAGGTGCTCATTGGTATACTAATCTTCCTCACGTGGAGTCTGTCCCCTCTCGGAGGGCAGAGCGCCGCAAGGTTGCTGCACAAGGGGAACGCAAGCACAGAAAAAACGAGTACTATTTACTTTGCCCACCCCCAATATCAAATGTCATGGTATGAAGGCGGGAGTGGAGTGTCCGATGCTATTGTTAGCGTCAATATCCTCTACGCCTCCAGCCTGTTGGCTTCTTTTTCGCAAAAAGGATATCCTATGGATTTGTGGGACTTGCCCAAGATTCCACAATGGCCAAAACAGCTGGGAGATGGCGTCGAGCGTCGAGTCGACCAGGAAGCACTCGCCGTGGGTGATGACTATTATGCGTCCTTGCTCGGCGTCAAGATCCAGGGGTTGAACATTCTCTCCGAAAGGGCGCTGTACAACTTCACAGTTGAGACGATATATTACGACTTCGACTGCAGCTCGGTAAAAGACGGGCTTCTCATCAACCAGTTATCTACCTACATGTCTGATCGCTCGACTGATGTGCCGGCTCTCTTCAACAAATCTTCCGAGTCCCAAAAGCTCAGTACCTTTGCTGCCTCGATAACCTTGCCAAACCTGACAGAGATATTCCCGGACATTCGTCAGAAGCCAATTCCGCTCAACGACGTTCCGCCAGCATACATGCTATTCGCGGCAGTAGACCGAACAGCCCAGAAAACTCGGGTTGATCACTTTGCCCTCTTCAACTGCAGCATACGCCCAGTCGTTGTCGATACGAGTATTACATGCAACTCATCCGCTGCATCAACAAGTTGCTGGGCAGCGCGCCAAAAGCGGGCAAACGACCGATACAAGACCAACAGTTTCCGTAACCTGATGACTGCCGAGCGATACTCGGAACGAGCCAACCACCTCTCGAATTGGCGAACTGCTGAGACGGGGCGAACGGACTTATATGTCATGTCGTCCACTGAAAAGTATCTAGCGGGGAAAGTATATCCATTTTCCCGGCAGGAAACACAGAACTGGACCAATATTTCCCTGGAGGACTTTTCTAAGCGCCTCACCACGGCTTTCAACACGTACTGGGAGGCGACGCTAGATCCTTTCAATCACACCCACGTGTCCTTTCGAGGACAACCGACTGCTGGTGAACTTGCAGTTTATTCACCCAAGGCCCCTCTGACGATCTTCTATAACCAAACTGAGGGGGTAGCAACGGTCCGATACGACGTCTATCGCGCAAACCGTCACTGGGTAGCCATACTAATCACCACGACGCTGTGCCTCGAGGTATTGGCCGTGGCCGGGGCTCTACTGCAGGGTTTCATCCGCGGGCCAGATATCCTAGGGTTTGCAAGTTCCTTGACCCGTGAGAATCCACACGTGGGCTTGCCGCCTGGAGGCTCGGGGCTGGATGGTCCAGCGAGGGCGAGAGCTTTGGGGGGTTTGAGGGTTCAGCTGTCAGATGATTCTCCTAATGACGAGGTGGGAAATATCGTGTTCAAGACTGCTTCATCTCCCGAGAAGCCAGTTCAGGATGACGACGAAGGTTGGAGACCTCTGGGCCCAAAGAGACTCTATCTTTGAAGAGGTCGTGGGTGACTATTGATCGCTTTAGTAGTATGTTAGGTGCTCTTTTGAGAATTATTGAACAAGGTTTAATTGTGTTATGTGGCATCGGATCTCTCTTAAGTTACACCTTTGCAGCAAAGAAGATCATCAGGACATAGAAATATAGTTAGGCCCTAAGACCACCTCACCTTTGAAGCTACCACGGGACAGTGAGGCGTTTGAGTGCTTTTGCGACGATGATAGGGTCCTTGGAACCCGCTCAAGAACTTTTTAAACAGAACGGATTGTCGATGAATTCTTGATGCTTGTGTAAGGTTGGTCCGATAATGAGGATGTCTACCAACGCAATAGTCTATAAAGAAGTCTGCTTGACGAAGTGGGTTGAGCCAAGTCTGACATTTAAAGTCTCGTGTGAAGTTCAGATATGAGGAACCATACTTACTGCAAATCCAGCCATTCGTGTTGTTACCCGGGTCTTCTACAACAGATCTGGGAGATGGTTAAGATGACTTTCAACGTGTGTTCATTAACTGGAGGACTAGTCAATAGCAAATCGATACTTAGTCAAGACTCACAGAAATGGTGTGAGATAAATCTGAAAGTTGTCTTAAATTATCTAACGGTTAACCCATAGTGTATATTGTATGCTATCTGTCTAAAGCCGAGGAAGCGGTGTCCTCAAAGGGGATAGAGGAAAAACTTGTTCTCCAGATCAGTCAAGTCCAGCATCGCAACATCGACTTTGACCTTGTTTGACTCGCCGCTTCCGTCGGTTTGCTCTACGAAGCCCTCGCCGTGGTTACCCAGCGCCGCTTGTTCCGCGATCCACTGCCGACGCTCCTTGTTGCGCTTCGACAGGATGTACCTGATGGTGAGCAGCAGAAGAGGCGTCATGGTGAAGCTGACAACGATCTGGGTAATCCAGGCACCATAGTAGCGGGGCCCGCCGGCTTTCCATAGTTGTGGGGAGATGATGTTTGAGATTCCGTACAGCACCATGAACATGGCGTTGCGAGTGAGCCGCTTCGTGTGGCCGGCGCAGCTCGATGACAGCCATCCCAGTGAGATGATCCAAGTTTGCGCAAAGCAGTTGGGCGGAAGGATCAGACAGGCCAACAGGGGAATGGTCTTGTCCCAGGATATGGTAACCATGCCGATACTGGTAGCAATGCATGGGATACACCAGAGTGCCGCCCAGAAGGCGCTGTATCCAGGGAAGTAGCGGATCAGAATCGAGGCCACGATGCAGGCGAGAATAGCAAAGCCACCAGATGCAACCCAAACCAGCGTCGATCCAAGGTTCGATACGCCGAGGTCGAGGAACAGCAGACTCTGCTGATAGGTAAGGTTGTTCGCCAGCATGAGAGTGAACCCGGCGCCGGCAAAGAGCCAAGATACTGGGTCCCTCAGAGCCTCGTGAAACTGGTGCTTCTTGAATGTCTTCTGCTCGATAGAGCTCCTAGATGCGTCTTGTACTCGCTTGATAGTGTGGACCTTTTCCTCAGTGGACAGGAACCAGGCCGTAGAAGGGTTGTTCGGGAACGCAACCCAAGTGATTCCAGACAGAATAAGCGATATTCCGCCAGTGATGATCATGAAGAACTTCCACGGGCTGACACTGACTTTGCTGAAGAGGAGCCCGTACGAGACGAGGCCGGTGAACATGGGCGAACCGATGCAGGAGATGTAGAAAATGGGTTGGATTTGGAGGACCTCCTGCTGCGTGAAGAACATGTTCATGGTGATTTCCAGCGCGGGGATCATGGACGACTCGACGAATCCAAGGAAGAAACGGAGCGGGATGAGAGCGCCGTAGCTCTTGGCAACGCAGTGCAGGCATACAATGGCAGCCCAGGTGAAGATGGTACCAGAGATGTAAGTGCGAAGGTGGAGGCGCTGGATGAGAAAGTGACCGGGAACTTGGCCGAGAATGTAGCCTGTTTTGCAATTAGGGGCTGAATTCAACAATTAATCACTTTCGATGGACCTACCCGTATAGAACAGAGAGTTCAAGTTGTTGTACTCGGCGTTGTCAAGACCCGTGTCTTCGAACAAGCCCAGAAGAGTAGCTTGACCCAGAGTCGATTTGTCGACCTAAAGACCGTTAGCATCATGCAACCATGCATCCTGTCGCCTTTCCCAAGCAAAAACGTACGTAAAGCATAAAATCGATAAAGGTGACCAATAGCAGGACATGAAAGTAGAGCTTCCGCTTAAGCTTCTTCAGCTTTTCCGGGGTCAGCTCCCCAAACTCATCCCCGTGCTGTTCCATGAGCTGGAGCGTCTCATCGGCAGCCCTGCTCGAGATGATCTTCTGGCCGCGGATCGAGCTGCTGGAGCGCCCACTGGCGACTTCAGGGATCGCTTCCTTCTCATTGCCCATCTTGGACGACGGCTGTGACGCAGAACGTCACTGGTTGGGTGGGACTCTGGTGCTGTGCTGGCCTGGCGGGCGTAGTCTGCAGGGGTGGCCTCGATCTCACGACTCGATGACTTGCTGATGAAACACCGATTTTCTCAGCGAGGCGATGCCTTGTTTAATATTCTTGGCGTTCTCACTACCCCTGGTATCTTCTCTATATATCTGATGTTGCAGCCGTGTTGCAAGAAACATTGTACGGCGTTCACAATATCGAGCTGCGATGGCATCATCCGCCTTAAGTTCCCTCGTGCACGTCAAGTGGAGTGGTTCGCGGCTGTTATCTCGCGATGACTGCAAGAGAAAACTCAGGTCCGGTGTCTGCTTTCCGATCTAGGCTTAGCATTATGGGTATTCGCTATCGGTGCCGGCGTCTTTCTGTCCAAAGTGATTGTAGACACCGAGCCGCACGCTAAGCCATGCACAGACGGTTCCATAGAATAGTCTCGGCCAGGATCCGTTTGTTCCAGTTTATGCGTGGAAGAATACGTAAATCAGCCAACTACATTTAGCTAGGGGATGGGCAAGTCCTAGGCACGAAAGCCGCAGACTTCTAGACTTATAAGTCACTCATTCTTTCAAGCTACATTCTCATGTGGTACGGCCGTATCAGTGCTACTATAGCTAGCAACTTTTGATGGCACAGCTGCAAAACCCGAAGCTTGGTTCTATATATCACTGTCTATTGGCATCTCTTCCTCAACAGCCGAGTCGACCTTGTTGGCCAGGTAGTTCATGCACCTGAGGCTAGCGTTGCGCCTCGTGCTTAAACTGGCTGTACCGCCTAACCACGCGTTGACTGAGACACATGTGGGAGCTCACTTGGCCACTAATTAGATCCCTCTAAGCCTCTTGTTACCGAGCCCAGGGGACATCATCAAGTGGATGGTTTTTCGGTACCATGGTGCCCGCTCCCGCAAGCTAGTGCCCAGATCGCCAAGCCCTTCAACGTTGGGCTACACCAATTTTCTACTGCTCCCGTCCGATAAACAGATCTCGTCATAACGAATCGTAAACCCCTGTATATTCGCGTACATGTACCCAAAATCTTCCTGAGGATCACCGTCGGCCTCGACGAGGACCTGCGGCCCCACTTAGACCCCGATGGCCAAAATGCGGCTCCCAGATGCCGAAATGTCGCGTGTTTGATCCACTGAGGCGCGTATAGCCCTTTCACTTGGTGAGAAAGAGTCGAGGATTTCTCCGCTTCGTGGCCAGTCACACGAGTACCCCTGGAATTGGCCTTGGACTGGGTTTGTGGGTGGCAAAAACTTGATCAAATTGACGTTGAATACGGGCCGGCTGCTAGGTAGGTAGGTAATGGTGAAGCCGGGAGTATTTCCAAAAATTCATCATTCATTATGCTTCATGTTAATTATATACAACAGCAATCGCCTTCAAGGCCAATGTGACTACATAATTTTCACCGACGTTATCTTGATAGCAGCGTGTCGAACTACTGGGGTGAGGTGGTCTTATCCGGGGTTCAGTCTCCCGTAGCCCAAGTCGGAAGCTCCATCCACGGGAGATCCATCAGGTCAAGGTCAGTAGCCGCTATGCTCACGTCAATCGCACTATCACCAAGAGACCGCGCCTGTCCAGACACCAGGTTAGTCTTCGACAGAGCCTCTAAGGTCATACTGTTCAGCATTCTCCACGTCGCCCGGGCCAACGCCCACACTGGACCCAAGGACCTGAGCACGCCGGTGCTCAAGCGCAGACGATCGTGGTACTGCTGCCGAAACCTCGACGGGCGCAGCGAGCAGTCGGAAAGTTGAACGATGCCACTGAGAAGCAGGCCGTTGAGGAAGAAGGGCGAGTGCTTCTCTACTGAATCTTGGAATGCGGCGAGATTACCCAGGCGCTTGGATGCCTCAACTGCCTTGACTCCATGCATGGACTTTGAGTATACCGGCAAAAGGTGTGCTTGCGGCATGATTTCCGTGGCCGCCGGGATCAATCCAATTAGATCACTTCGTGGGAAGTGTAGATACATTGCCGTGTACTGTATCAGCATCTGCGCCTGGAGCAGCATGTCGTCGACCTGGCCAGACACGTTGGTAGGCTCCGTCTTTCCCAGGTCCAAGTAGTGAGGCCAAGCAGCCAGCGCGTTGTCGATGGCCTCAACCTGGTCTCGGTGGATATCTTGTATCCAAGCAATGGCGAGAGCGCGGGCCAAAATGCGAACGGCCTCTATCCTGTAACTGAAGGATGAGAAATGAAATCCTTCTTCTGCATATATGCGTGAGTCGAATTGAGCGAGCGACATGGGCTCCATCATGAACGAGCCTTCCACGTAGAGTGACTCGTCGCAGGGAAGCGGGACGTCTGTTTCGATGGAGGAGGAGCGAAAACTCGTCCGACGCTGCAAGGCCGCCATGAAGCCATCCGTGACATACAGCTCCCACCAGGTTCTCCTCAGACTCTCCTCGAGTAACGCGGAACCTCTGCCGTGGATGCGGGAATACTCTTTGCGGTACATGCCAATCTCAATTGCCAAGGACACAGCATCCGACAGAGTCGACACCGATTCGGTAAAATCACTGCGTGCGTGCAGAGCAATGGAGAACAGCAGCTGAGCCTGCACCAGCTCGAACCCGCGATTGCCATCTTTTTGAGCCTTCTTTATGGCCCGAGAAGCATTGATCCGCAACGTCTCGCTGCAGGCGGTGCCTGAGAAATGGCAGCCGATCAAGTGCACCACAAGCCTCAAAAAGGGAGGGTAGGACTGGGAGAAGTAGAGCCCCCGAGGAACCAGACAGGGGTGGGCAACATGGAAGTTGGCGTAGAACAAGTTGACGAACAGCTCGTCGTCTTCTACAATCTCGTCCTCCAAGGTGACTGGCGTGACATCGCAGGCCTGCACCATGCGAACGGTGGGCTGATCCGGCATCGACTCGAAGTCTTGTTGGCTCCAGTTACTCTGGCTGCCGTGCATTTGGCTCTGGAACTCGGTCAAAGTGTCCTGCGCATCAGCAGAATCCCAAACGATCTGCTCGGGTTCTCTCCGGCCAGTGTTGCCGTGCAGCTCGTCCGAGTTCACGAACGGGCGCATCCTTCGTGAATCCGAGCCCGGGCGCAAGGTCTGCTTAAGATAGGGATTTCGTCTTTTCAGGCCTCGGCGCGACGGCTGGTAGTTGCATTGTGACCCCGAGGACCTGCAGCGTTGACAGTCGGGGACCGAGGCATCGCATTTGACGTGTTTCCGTCGACACTCGATGCAGGCGAGTGCCGTTGGCTTCTCGATCCCTTCTTGGTCCCGAAAGTCCGATGACATTGACCCGAGAGGCATAAGCCAGTGCCTTGACGCGCTCGTGCAGAGTTGGATAGTTAGTTGCCTGATAAAACGACAGCACTATTGTGTCCGAATGAGAATCTTTACGTATCATGAGATAAGCCAGGGATATGTACAAAATATGTGCTAATCTCTAGCATCCCAGCTAAGCCGCAAATAGATTGAGTCAGACCACCTCTCATTATTACCTTGTCAGTTTCTGACAGACGGCCCGATGATGCAATTCGGACAAAAGGGCGCTATTACCGTTTCTTACCGAGTTATTTTGCCTCAGAATCAATGCTATTAGTGGGGCAATGCGGCCTCATTCTATACTACTCCGTAAGTATAGCAGATTTCTAACGTATAGAGTAGAGTTGTTCCGCTCCTTTGTTTATATATACTGTATCTCTTACTTAGTGTTTAGGTAGCCACCTAGGGTAGGGTGTGACGCCACGCATTAGCAGTACAGATTCCGGTTTTCGCATCTGAAACTGCGATACACGACGCCAAGTACTTAAGCTTATTGCGCTGCCACCTCAGGTAGCGTGCACCAGGAACAATACGAACCAGAAAGTGTAACCTCAACCCAGCCCGTCTGGTCAGTGGCTCGTTAGATGATTAATCGATTACTCCAATACCTCTGGACCTGCTGTCTATGTCACGCAAGGAAACCCCGCGTGTCCTAGATTAAAGTCGTATCGTCTTTGCCTAGATTATTCCAGACGCGGTTATATCCCCGCTCTCGTATACAATAACATGTAGGAAATTAGATTCGATATCATACGGATCGACATCTTCATGTCATCCAGCTGTAGCTAAAACATCCCTCACTTCTTTTCCATGTTCGTTGATTCAGCGAGCTTCGTAGTTGAAACTGACAGTAGAGAGCCAGCCCTGAGGGTTGACGGCCTTCCACATTGTCGCGATACCGTCTGCCCTAGCAGTGATACGAATCATGACCGCACGACCATCAGTGAATATGAGTATTAAATGAAGCATTTGTTGTTGTCAGTGGTGATAAGCACGTCGGCCATGAAGAACCTTGCTGCTCCTTGCTAGTCCTAGGCTCGGACGTTCCTACTCTAATACAAAATGAACCATAATAAACAAGATAAATGTTTCGGGCATAACGAAACAATGTGGTATAGCCTGTTTCTCGCAAATGGTCCCACTCAGTTGACCCTAGCTGGAAGCTCGATGGGGGTCTCGGCTTCCGGACCTAACTTGTCACGCCTCGAGTCTCACGTCTGTATATGTAGGCAGACGACGGGAAATTGGATGAAGGAACAGAGATTTCCCCATTGCGACTTTTTTATCAGTGCAGTATTGTCGGTGGAAGCCAACCGAGTGAAGACATAAGATCATTTTGTGCATGAACTCCCAGCTCCGGATAGGTTTTCGTGGAACGAGACGGTGGGACGAGACTGTACCATAAGTACTACACTACAGGCGTGGTCAGTACATATTTTGAATGCGTGAACGGTTCAGGTTCTAACCTTTTGTCCGATGAAGGCGCCAATTCGGCAAAACATAATAGTCCATGTCAGTTCAAGCCAGCCCTCGAAAGGTCCAGGATCCAATGTAGTAGTTTTTAAGTTGTCTCAATGTAAATTACACCAATTGTCTTTGGCAGTGATCAGGTTGCCCTCCGGTCTAATTGCTAAACGCTAAAACTAAATCGACGATGTAATAAGCGATTCTAGTCGACAAACACAAAAATAGCATCCCCGACTCCACAGGTTAAAGAAGATGACTTTGCAAAGACTAGGCGTTAATGCAACACCGTCGCAGCTTAAAATCATTTGGACACATAATGGGCAACATAGCCGATCTCCATCATGGTACCTGTTCCCCCCACTGTCTTCGAGTTTGGATAACCGGGCTGTCATTTTGTCAGCATTCGTCTGATGCGCTCACTTCTATTTTGGGACTGCGGTTCCTGAGAGAGAACGTACCCAGTAGCCGCCAACCGCAACATTGAAGATTACATAGAGCGGGCTCTGGCAGAGTGTCTTCCATACGCTGGAATTCCCAATCGTCGAGCCGGTGAGTTTCTGGAATGCTTTGCCGTCCAGATACCATGTGATGGTCTGCTCCTTATAGTTGGAGCTTCTGCGGTTGAAAACGACGCGCCAGACGTGATATTTGTTGTTGGTGATCGCTGTCTGCCCGCCGATGCCTGTGTTTTCGTTGCAGATTCCATCAGGAGACACGTCGCAGTGCGCGGTTCCGGAAGCAAGCTTCTCCCCGTTGATGTTCTCCATGATGTCAATCTCGCCACAGGCAGGCCAGACGACGCCTTGTCGGCAGGAATCCCCGAGCAGCCAGAAAGCGGGCCAGATGGCTTGCTTGTGCGATGCAGGGCTGCCGCCCAGCCGCAGAGAAGACTCGACCCAGGTGATCTTACCGGCGGGAGGAGTCAGGGTGTATATGCTCTCGATTCGAGAAGATGTCCAGCCCTTGAGGGCTGTTGCGTCTTTCTTCGGGATTATCTCGAGGGTGCCGCTGCCCGTGAGCCGTATGTTGCGTGTGCTGCTGGTGTATGTCTGGGACTCGTTGTTGTAGTTCTTGTTGCCAGTGATGTAGTTCCAGTTGCTGGTGCTCGGTTGCGCGTTGGATTGCCCGGCGAAGCTGTCTTGCCAGACTCGAGTGTAGCCGCTGTACGTAGGCGCCTGCCACGCCAATGCTACGGCGAGGGACGAGAGAAATACTGCGAGGATCTGATGGTAGGACATGGCTGCGGAAACGAAGGATAGACAATGAAATAAATGGAAGAAGAGAGAGTCGCTCGAGCCTGCGCAACTAATGTGGCAGAATCTGCTTTTGTTAACACCAGATTCCCATCCCCACCGTGGAGGTAGCTAGCCAGACGTCCGCTTTAAGTAACGGCAGCATTTGACAGAACGGCCCCGTTATCTCAGAACTCACACATTCGATCAGGGGTTCAATAGTCTTCAACTCTTCCGGGCGGCTTGGCCTAATTCCTCCCGAGTCTCAATCCGGGCCGCGCTAGAAGCCCTAGCTCAGTCTAGATCGAGCTGGTGTGCCGAGCCAAGCCCCTTTCAGATGCGAAGCATACCACTGACACGCGGCAGGGAGAGTCGGCGCGGATTCTAAACGGCTTGAGGAATCTAGGAATCCAGGAATCCGGAGGACTAGGTCCGATCCTGATCTAGCATCTGTCATACCTTAGCTAGATCGGGGTAAAGTGTTTGCATTAGTGAAGTTTTCCTTGTAAGGTGGCGAGTGACGAGTACAAGAGAAGTTCGCAATGACGGTATACAGTAGAATACTAAGTTTTGACACGATTACTCTCAGCGGCGCAAAATACCTCGGTGACAAGTGGTGACAGCTAGCTCCCTGTAACAGTGAACGGAAAGGATACTGATAGAAGTTGTAGTAGATTCTGTTCATTGTCTTAGGCCGTCTGGAAATACGCGGCAGACGCGTACCTGTCTCTCATTCCAGACCTCAAGTGAAACACAAGCTACCCTGGACAATGGCAGAGCAATTACCTAGGGCGTCAAAGCATCAAGACCTCAGCCACCAGGGCACCAGGGCGTTAGAGCATCGGGGTGTTAGAGCATTGACTAGGCTGCCAGGGCGTTGTGACTATATTAAAACAAATGACATGGCAAGATATATAGTGCAGACTGAACAGCAATGAGTATGATTGTCGGGCGGGAACTCTCTTTGTAGGTCATGCCCAAATACGTCCACTAGGAAGTGGCATTCGAGGCATTAGACATCCTTGATACACTGGCGTATTCTAGCGTATTTTCTTTGATAAACTATAGAATGAACAACAAAAGGCTCGCACTTAGGCTTGCCCATCTTTAAGGTCTCGGTCTCGGTCTCGATACGCGGCCTCAGCCTTCTTCAAGAAGCCCTCAGCATCCCATTCCGGATTCTTCACTAGCCTCATCGTACCCTCGAACAGCTCAAAAAGCTCCCCAACGTCCATGTTAGCAATGTCGAGGTTCCCCCAGGTGTCCTGGAAAGCATCCGCTTTGATGCGCCCATACGTCAGAGCCCGGTCCGTCACGTCGTCGATGAGAAACTCGGCAAGCCCCTCGTCCAACTGCGACAGACTCGACGCATGCTCCTGGATAAGCTGCTCAAACTCTTGCGCTGCTTCTGGAGAATACACGAGCCTGTAGAGGTCTGGCTTTGCGACGATGAAAGACTGGTCTGGCAACGTTTCGCGATCAAGGAAGAAGACAAAGGTCCAGCAGCCGGCTTCACCTTTGCGCTGTGCTGACTTGTATATCCGATAAATGTCGTCTAGGTTGCCGTCTATATCGCTCTTCCAAGGAATGAGGTATGGTTCGACCAATGTATCTGTTTTCAAGGCCTCGAGAAGTGATGCCTCCTGCTCGGTGTTGAGCTTCGTAAGGCAATACACCCCGACCCGTGGGAGTGCAGCAGACTCAGTCAACTTTTGTTGGCCGTCGGGCATGTTGGGCAAAATATCTGTGGAAGCCGACCAGCCGAGTTCCTGACTCGATTGGAGTGAGAGGGATGTAAGTAAGTGATAATAGGGCTAGGAGTATAAAGTGCATGTAGAACGAGTTTGTGACATGAACGATTGAGGATTGCTGCACCGGCTATTCGCGACTAGGTGAGCTTTATGTATGACGCAATAATCTGACTAGTCCTTCTAGGCGGCAGTTGGTGCCTATCGTTAAGACTGTGGGCGATCAATTACTAACTTGGACCTCTCTTTGCTGTGCCCCTTTTTGGTTGGTTCAAGGATTGCTACGAAGTGAAGTTTGCACTAGTCTAGCTCTAGGTCTTAAGGGTGACAATGGCGGTGTCAGCCTCATAATCTGTCAGCTAGGGTTATTGTATCATTGTCAGAGCTACGCTTAGCGACTGCAGATATCTCCTGACTTCTAGCATAACAGATCCGCAACCGTACGACGATTACGGCTCACGCAGAACAAGAATCACCGCCAACTAGATAAAATAACCGTTTCAACGTTGTGCAATTCAGTTGAGAAATTGTAGTCAGGCTAAGTCAGATGGACTAGATATTCTTAAGTGAAACATATATATAACATGCATTTATATAAGAAGATTTCCGGATCAGCCAGCTGCCCAGAAGGGATACTCCCAAACATAGCCCACAAGGTTCTCGAATGGGCAACTTCTCGAATTGCACATGCCTGGGCGGGCTTTCTGCTTCAAGCTCAATATGGCTTCTCGCCGTAGCTAGTGTATCGAGTTAGCCTGTGCGTGCCGACTTGTGCCCTTCCACGACGGCCACTTACTAGTTCCCAGGGGGCGAGTAGCGAGCAACAACGTAGGTGTCGCCATTGGAGCCAGTCACAATAGCCATGCCGACCTTGTTGGTAGAGCTCCAAACAATCTGGGCTGTCAAGGAGTTAGCATCAGAGTACTCTTCTTCGGGGGTGGCTTTGCCACGACAACTCACTATAATGGCCGTAAGTCGCGTAGTTATCATCAATCGCCTGGCCGCTGTAGCTCGACTTCTCCGCAATCCACATGGTGGCAGCGTTGGCGTAGGGCGCGTCGGTGCCGCTCTGCATGTACAAGTTCTCGCCCTGGTCGCTGAGTTCGGCGTGCGTCAGGCTGCCGACAGTGGTCAGGTGCGTAGCCCATTCCTGGGCGTTCGCGGCAAGGTCAGCGTCCCAAGTGAGGGCGTCAACGCCAACATCGCTTCGGGCAGCGTTGTGCGCGTCGAGTGCGGCTTGTTGATCTGTCGAGAGGTCTGAGGAGGCTGCGGCAGTGGTTGCCACCGCGGCTTCTTCCTTCGAGGTCGTAGTCGGGACAGCTACGGCCGCCTCGGTCGTGGTCAGCTTGACGAGGGTCGTTGGGACGGCGGTGGGGACGATGGTAGAGAAGATTGGTGTTAGCACTAGCGAGGGGGTCTGCGGCTGAGGCTCCGGGGTAGGGGTGCCGATCGGGGTCGCGCCCGGGGTGCCAACCGGAGGCCATCCCCAGGAGAACGACGGCCGGGTGTTGGTCCAGTCCTGCGGCAGTCTGTGGGCTACGGCGCCAGTAGCCAGTGCCGCCACGGCGAAAGCTGCAGAAGTAGAAAAGTGCATTTGGGGCTAAGTTCTCTGGGACTGTGAATAAGTAGAGGAATGAATAGATGGATCCTGCCAAAGGTATGAAGAAGAGAAAGACCGAAACTAGCGTCGGTAGGGCGTTGAGCTGTAAAGGAGTGGCAGACACAATACGTCTTGAGGATGGAAGTCGATTTGAGGAATGGAGACATGACATCGGCTTATATGGCAACTTTACACAAGTCGTGGTGGATATACGCATTGTTTCGTCCTGAATACTACAAGGATGCGCTTCAAGGTTCGGCAAGAAGTAAATGAGCCACAGAGTTCAGGTTGATTAATGAACGGAGTTTCCACGTTTCATCTGGTCCGACTCCCGAACAGACACTCGTGGATGATTCCCAAAGGGTTAGCCACTGCTGCGGTCTTGGTTCTAACCCTTGTCACTCCAGACCAGGGTGCTTTAAAGCCGCAGAACATGAAGGGGACGAACTGCGTTGTTAGCATCAGCAAGCAAGCAATACATGACTCAAAGACATACTTATCTATAACACGCCTTAATATCGGTGTTATAGTAGCGGGGAAGAAAGCCCCCTCTCTAGGATATAAATTAGATCATCCTATCTCTCTACCTACTGGGCTTTGCAGTCGGGCCTATTTACGCTGATATCTATAATCACCCAGGATCAAGAGGCAAAGCTATGGCATATTTTATGTATGCAACTTCCATCACTCTACCTCGACTTAATATATGATATTTTATATCTGTTTTTCCAAGCCTATCCGATTATCTTTAGATGTGAGTCGAATTTCATCAAGCGCAAGCGTACAGCGGTCAACGGCCAGCCAAGAGCGGAAAGATAATGAGGTCCGACTAAACGTTCGTCATCTTGGACTGTAAATGCAACTGCTACCCCAGAAGGCTCGTAGAGCCGTCGCCTGGACATTGATAATCCTGGGCTATGCTTTGAACAAACTGCAGAAGGCTCGGGCTCAGTGGTGAGCTCAGCCACGTCTCTTCAGATTCCGTTTCCATCCCACTAAACTCTCCCAAATTAAGCCCAGAACGTTGCTTTGAAGCTTCTGCATCTGAAGTAAACTGCTGCTCAAGTGGGTCAGTTTGCGGTCTAACTCCCGACTGCTGCGGCGAGTGCATCATTCTGTCTCGAATGTTTCCAATGCAGTCCTCTAGCAACGTTCCAAATGGAGCCGCAAAATGAAGCCCATCGGGTGTGCTTTGCTTCAACGCGCCTACTACCTGTCCGAGGATGTGTAAAGAGGCATCGACCTTGGTCTCGTTGACACTCAGTCCTAACCCCTTCAACAAAAGCGCAGCTGCAATCGTAACCCGTATGAACAGGTTCACTGGAGCGTATATGAGAACGTGTCTTTCTGCGAGCTTCACGACCAATTTCAATAACTCTGTGCAGCCATGAACAACAGCTTGGACACAACAGCACTGCTTAGCGGTCGGGGTAAGGTAGCCATACCCTGCATGGGCCCCAGAGCTAGCCGTGGCACGATCTAGAATGTCCTGCAGACCCAATGAATTTAGAAGTATTGTGGCACTTTGAAATTCGGCTGTCAGGATGTCGTGAAACATGATGTCTACGCCTAGTCGACCACGCGATTAGCGCCAATACGAGTCCAGGACATTCAAGGTTGAAAGATATGACCTACAGGTGCTTTTCAAATATTTTTCCTCCCAAGCTACGAGCACAGAACGAAAGTGCTCAACAATATTCACGTAGAGACCGGTCTGCAGCAACTCACGCGTGGCGTTGCGAGACGGGAAGAGAATGTTCCACACCGCTCTGGCGGTTGTCACGAGCTCTGCTCTAGCGACCATAAAGATATCCCAACTTCGTTCGTCCTCCTGAATCGACAGTGCGGACATGTCGAGTGACATAACGATGGAATGATTTAAACCTTGAGGTACCATGGATTGCGACCCAGTTCTCAAGGACAGCTGTTCGCCGCAAACGTACAACAGCTTCACTAGTGCCCAGCGACGTCGACGTAAGTGAGTATCATATTTGCCGACATTTTCTGACTGAGCTCGGTGATTGCCATCAAAGACGCCCAGCTCGTTAGCAAGAGCAACGGCACAGCTCATAATCATGCAAGACATTTTATCTAATCGTTTAGATCGACCAGTAATCTCTTCGAGCCATTTGGCTGGTGACGCCGGTTGCTGAGCGTCACTGTCTTGGACTTGGGGATTTTCTGCTGAACTTGGGCACTGCGCGTCCCAGCCATCAGAGGCGGGCGGAACATAGAGCGAGGTGGGATGCCATTCGAGTAGCAGAAGGAGTGCTTCAACGGAGCCCAAAGTCCTGGTTTCGGCGCTAAGACTGTTTTCCTGTCCTAGTATTATTCGGAATAGAAAGCTCTGGGAATATTCCCAAAGTTGCTGATGAATTAGGTAGCCCCTGGGCAGTCCACCATGGCCAGCCAGGGTGTGGTATCGCGATGACAGTGTAAGAATTACGCAACAGAGAAATGGCTCATTCAAAACGAGATGGCCATGATTTTCGTGACTTGCGTAAAACTTGTCGAGAATGTGAGACAGGGGCGACATGTTACGGAAGAAACTACGCAAAGTTTTAGCATTGATCTCACTGATGCGGTCCGCAGAGTGAGTACCCACGAATCAACCAATGTGATGGCTTCCTCGGCTGACAACCATGCCATTCTCACGAATCGACAACTTCTCCAAACTCTCAATACATCTTCGGGGAAAATGGATGTCTTGGTGCAAACGCTTGTCCCCCATGCATGCGAGGGAGACTGGACTGGCAGGCAGGTAGCTTGGATATTGCTGTGGTTGGGTGACGGGTTGTTCACTCTATCAGCAGTCATTGGCTGACGTCCGTCGGTATCACTATTCTTGGCTTCACAGCGGGCTGCGGCGAAAAGAAGGTAGATGGCATCGGTGCCACTGGCGAGAACCCTCTGTAACGTCGGATGGTCCGGCTCATCTAACGTCCCCTGGTCGCTCGACTGAATGTCTATGCTGTTTCGGTCGAAACCAGATGATGATTCTGAGGAACTGGACACTCCTGGGAACGGAATAGCCTCAGGTGGACGGCGCTCGGTCAGGATTATGCGAGGTTGTCTCACCGGATTCTCGATTTGAGACGCTGCACTGGCATGTGAGCTAATCATATTGCCGGGGGGCTCATATTCTACCTGTGGTGGAGAGAGCCAGCTTCTCACCTGTGGTTTACTTACATCCTGGGCCGACTCGTTCAGCTGGGAAGGAACAAGATCGCATCTCCCGACGACACCTGGCGCATGGGAGACCAGTAACGTACTCTTCTCGCAAGATGATGCATTTCGTCTTCTTCCTTCTGCATTGTGTACAAGCTGTGGGGAATGACCGCTTGAGAAACCGATACAATACATGAGACATGCTCGGCTGCTGGTTTGACTGACCTTTGTATGCCCGTTGATATGTCTGGGCTCGACGGACTCTGGGAAGCCCAGCAGCGTTCGAAGATGGCTCATTCCTGTTCATTTCTGCATGTCCTTTGAGTTTGAACAAATGGGAGGGTTGCTCTTCTCCCTTTATGCAGTCGGGAAGAAGGTAACGCGGTGTGCAGGCAACTTCCAAAAGGCCGAAGTTGCCGCCCCCCACATCGGAACAGGCGGAGCCGGCAAACTGTTGGTGGACGGAGGTTACATCGGCCGACATCCCGAACCACTCCCGATTTGTAAGGGAATTCGGGCGTAATGGCATCCCCGAAGGGACGCACACACAAACAACTAGGCCTAGGTAGTCCAGATAGGTAGACCTACACCTAATGGGGTTTGGGAAGTTGTGGAGTGCATCAAGCTAAACCCCACTGCATGAATAACTGATGGTAGTCCCTTGTTGCTGTGGTACGCAATAGTAGTGATGATCCCTTCTGGATATGTATCACTTGTACCCACCTCATCAGAGGACGCGTGGACGTTGGCATCACAGATCAGAGAGCGGACAAGAACGAGCCAAACTGCCCGAGTATCTGCCAAGATGCAACAGGAATTATCTTGCGGGAGCTAGCACTTTCAATTTGGTATTATCCTAGATCATATGCGACATGGAAAAGGCGATAAGCTCAGACTAAGCTTCAAAGATTGTTTGCTCGCACTCTTGCTAATGTACTTGCCCAATCCACGCCCTATTGGACGCTAGGATGGTTGTTTAGCTTGAGTAGACGGTTGGAGATATTGAGAAACAGAACAGCCCGGTTGTGATCCCTCATGAGACCAAACATTCAAGTCATTCGCGCAGTGTCCTTCAAAACCGGGAGAAGCAAATGATTGTCATAATTGTCCCAAACCAGACCCTAGCCTCGCCAAAGTTGTGGCTATTGGGGGTCCTGGTAATAGCCGGGGAATCCTCGATCAAAAAAGAATGGCCTGAATGACCAGCCACAAAGTCTCCCCTTCTTCCCAAATCGTACTTCTGGGCTAAATTCGACGTCGATCTCGACAATATCACTCTGCTGAAGCCACAATCGTCGCTGGTGAGCGTGCATCGGTCTTCCAGGTCGGCTTTGGACCTCATCCTTCTCGCGGTGTGACACTCGTAGCCATCCATGCATAGCAGAAGCCTCAACAAGCTGGGATGCGTTGTACCACAGCACCTGCTGGCCATCATGAGCCACTTTTTGCACACCCACAAATAAGTCGACATCCGGGTACTGCGTAGCCTGGGCGAGAAGCTTCAGAGAGCTACCCGCCGTGCTTTCGAACCTAGAAGTAAATGTATGGCTCCATTGCAAAGTGTATGTGGCATCCCTTGGGGCAGTGTTCGAGTCAACCTCCAGCTTGGCGTCTTTGTCTAGTGCAAAGGGCATCATATGCGACGAACGGGGTGGCTATGTCTTCTCATAACGGGTAATCGAGCATCCTAATCCTAAGCGGACACTCAGCTCGACGGTCTCCCAGTCACAAGCTCCGGAAGGCTGGTGTTTGAGGAAGCGGTCCCAGAAGGCCTTCTGTCGTTTCTGTCCCTCCTTAGAGTAGTAAGTTGTCATTCTCTCTAGTCCTACAGTTCGCAGAGTCAATTTCAACCTCTTTCTCTTATTCTTCATGGCTTGGTAACAACTTACATGCACCCAGAGGTACTTGTTCTTGGAACTAAAGGCGTTGCAGGCAGCAATCGTTCCACGCAAATTAACTACAAGTGGTGACCGGCCAGCAACCGAAAAAGCTGGAACGTCGATCCTGGACCAGTCAACCATCTTGGAGGCCCACGGTAGTGTGAATAGGGGGTGCTCTAGGCCCACGACGGCAGCATCCTCGTAGATACCCAGCCCATTACCGGTCAAGTTCATCCAGAAGTGCTGGAAAGGGATGCAAGGGATGCCTCCAACCACGTTGACCCCGCGATATATGTCATTATGGCGCTAAGGTGGGGGCTTCAATGCGGCAACTTGATAAGCTGATATTGCAAAGTACGACACGGCGCCTCATCTCACCTTTCCTGTGTTCCTTTACATACACAGGCGGGGTTAATTATGTTCTGTTCCATTTTCCCGCGTACAAAGCACAAAGTAACTTACCAGGACTGCCAGCTCCGCAATGTAAAAGCAGTAAAATAAGCAGATGTTGAACAAGTCATGTGGGACCGCTATGCCACGGCCCCGTGTCTAATCCATTCGACAATGTCATAGCCATCACGACCTTCTTCGCAACATCCTTTTCGAGCAAGGTTTCGCCGTCTTCCAGTACTCTTGACTCATATCCCAATGGAGGTGCCGGAGTCAGATGAGCAATGAGTTCAAGTCACCTGAGATGGATGCATGCACCTCCATACCGTCTACAGACATGTCAAATGAGAGGTATGTGATTGTTTGTGTGTGTGAAGACAGGCAACGTCCTGTTGATAAAGAAATGCACCGTACACTCTTCCGTGGGACGAAAGGAATTCCTACGGGTCACTCCGGATACCTTCGGAGGACGCTTTATCGGCCACTGTAGCGGATCAAGCCGGGGTTTTTAAAAAAGCATAATGAGAGTTCAACAACTTGGCAGCCAAGCATCCACACCTGAGTCGCCGTTGGCTCCCGGGCCGGCGGAGGGGAGACTCGAGCTACCATCGCTTGCCATGTAATGCCGCGGGCAGATTATAATTATGGCACGGACTTGGCAAGAAACGACTCGAACTGGTTGTTTGATCCGATACTCTCTGATCCACGCAGTTACAGAGTAGATACTACGTCCTTAATTCGATCGGTAAGGCCTGACCCAGCCAATCATGACCATCGCTTGTTCCGGATACCAACGGGAAGTGGGACCTCTCTACTTCGTACACGACGTGACTAGCCGTCGTCAGCCGGTTCCGAAACCCACAGTTCCGGCTTTGCATGCGGTAGTATCAGCGAGTTTCCTGAGATATCCGGTGGGCATGGTGTTAATGAGAGTACCCCGTTTCCACCGGCAATCAGCACCCTTATAGTCAATATATTTAGCAGCTATTCAGTAGCCGATGACTCTTTTGTTCTTCATCTTTCATCGCCATCCTTCGTCAAGAAAAATTCAACATGACGTCTGAGTGGCACAAGTTTTATCTCATCTGCGCTGCCGGGGGCTCGACTCCTACTGCGGAGGAGCTCTATTATCATTGGGGGGTCATTCATCCGACCATGATGCTTGCGACTAAGGCGGCCATGGAGAACTTTGCACGCTACAACCAGAACTACGTCAATCCAGATGTCCCCGACGAGGCCCGCTTGATACGGAGGCATCCCGAGATTCTCTACAGGATCCTCTCTGACCATTGGACAAATTCCTGGGACAACACCCTGCGAGCGATTGAAGACCCTAGTCATCGTCAACGTCTTGGCAGACACACCTTTGGCGATCCCTCCAGCATCAGGTGCTTCTTCGGTCGGGGAGGAACCGTGTATCAATCCCCTGCCTTTCGCAATCCCGCCGGCCTGACAATCGGCCACTGGCTTGGGCTCCCCGAACATGTCTCCAGGGCTGAGGCTATAGCGAGGCTCGAGAACCACAAAGCTTTGGTCGTACCCAAGCTCGAGGAATTTGGTTGCGACGTCAAGTACACTGTCGACATTTGTGACGATGACGTTGCGCAGAATATCGGGGCCAGCCCGTTGAACTCTTATCCTTGGCAAGGGTATTTCGCCGTTGAGCTTTTCCAGTTTAGCTCCAAGCAAGATGGCTTCGAGTTCACAGAACGCTGCAAAAACGACCTCCGTACTTCATACGCATCTCTCATCAACCTGGAGACCAGCCACAGCGTATATGGGATGGAACGTGTTGTCTTTGATTTCACCAACGAAAGTGAGGCTGCCTCATATCAGTACTTCCATGACTTAGGCTTACAGTATCTAGATCCCTCTACTAAAACCCCTCTGCCTGTGTATTTCACAGACAAGGACTCATGCGAGTACAAGGTTCAGCATAATGACTGGAAATCGTTTCAGCCAGCCTTTGATCTGCTTGTGGACACTAAATGGAGTCATCATATGACTAGTATAGAACGAGAAGAGGCAACCTTTGTTAAGGCTCTGGACCCATATGCTAAATGGGATTAAGTAGTAATACACTTCTATTACTAGTCATATTTTTGTGTTAGGGCCAGCCGGCATTAAGCTTTAGATAAGGTGTGGGCGTTACTGTATTCTATTAGCTAGAATTCCATTGAAGACCAGGAGTCCTTAGAACTTCGATAGCGTCCTGGCCTTATCTGATTGCCTTTTGACCCATGTTTCAAGCGAAGTTGTGAATAATAGTATAGTCAATTCTCCAAGTTTATGTCCTCATCGTCGCAAATGTTCGATGATGCACACTTTTAGCACATTACTTCGAGTCTATCCCGTACCCCCTTTCTTGACGTGTCTTGCTAGAAAGGCGTTCTCCAGTCGGCAATGAGAAGACTAAAATGCGGGTTGGTCCTAATGTGACTCTAGGCTCTAGCAAATTCCACTTATAAGCAGCGCTAATTCGGGAGGTCAGTGTCGCTCCTGGCCTTGCTCGTCTTGACATGATGAGTTGATGACGTTAGTGAGCTTCTGCCCCAGTGAGTGGGCTACAACAGTTAGGCAGACCAGGGCTTATCACGCCAGAGCAGGCACAATCGTAGATGTGGTTGAGAAACATCATGGCTGAAGGCGCGAAAATAATGGCCGCGAGAGGGGCGTGGTCAGTTGGTTGAGATGTGGAGGTGTGGATGAATATTTATACCATGGTAATCTATCTGAAGTATCCTGCAAGCACATGACGACAAGACTGCTGCCACTTTCTCGCCGCTCATGAGATATAACCCATTTGAGTTTTCTTCAAAATTGAACAACTAGAAGACTCTTGCTTTCATCCATTCTTCGCTTGTTGTCTCTCTTCTCGTGTAACCGACCCAGACTCACCATTCTTTCAGGTCGATTGGGCCAACGCAGCTCCAATGAGTAAAGGCCAGCCGGTTACTCTTTACCTCGTCCACAATAGCAACCGCCATGTCCTCATTGTATATACCCTTTCGTACCGCCTCGATTGCGGGTTGTTCAGGGCTGTCTACATGCAGCTCGTATTTTCCCGTACGGACTCCTAGATAGCCATGGCCTGTTAATTCTCGTCCCTGAGAGTGCCACTCGACGGGTTATACCGCGAACCTTTATCACGTAGAAGGCCGGGTGGCGAAAGGAATGACCATTGCTTATCCTTAACACCCTGCCACAGTACAAGCGCCATGCGCGAGCAGGTGATCAAGCCACGGCTTTGAGAGCTCGTCAAGATGGACTTGGCCCAACGCAAATACAATCGAGCGAGGGGCTTTGAGATGCAAGAAAACCCTGATTTCGACTCGTTAGCGGGTTTCCCTCTCTCGGCTTTTATGTGGAATTCTGCTCCTCGAGGTGCTTACAGCCAGGGTTCTCGATATTGTTCCTCGCGCAAGTGAAGCCTCGGATGAACCACGACAAGAAGGTCGCTCCATGATCCGCTAAACGGACACCCATGTAGTTCAGATGTTGATCGGGCCAAGAATACCTGTCATGATGGGTCAATACACAATAGACTTGACGCGGTGACTATCTCTTACCACCAAGAGTATGGAAAATCAACTTGATCTACTAGTTGCTGCCTGTTCTCACAATGCAGTGAGCCCGCACCACCTGTACGATACCATGAGTGACCATCTTTATGTCTTAGTGGGGGCACTCACCGATGATAATGAATGATCCCCCATGATCCGATGCTAGCAACGCTGTCTTGACTCTCGCGTGGCCTTCAACGCCATTCTCATAGACGTTGGCCATGTCGCTCAACGGTGGCGCAAATGCAGACACAATGCTGTCGAAGCCGTTTGAGAAGGCCCGCCAGCTTTAGTATATCATGGATGTCGACCGCTTCAGATTGGTAACTACCACCCTTGGTTGACCCATTCTGCCATGTTGGGGGCGGGTTCCGCGACAAACCGACAACATGGTGACCACGTGAGAGGAGTTCATCAACGACACATCGACCGCATTGGCCTGATGGGCCGAGAACGGCGACTTTGAGAGGCTTTGGTTGCGAGGTCATAGCTAGAGGGTAATTGAACAAAGCACAAGGTTATTGACTCAAGACGGTTCGAAGGTGGTGTAAACACAAGGAATTAGGCATCGGCTAGAATATTTATAGACTCGAGGAAGCAAGAACGTGGCTTGCTATGCGAGCCTGATCCAGGACATTGCGCGCTGGTGTAATCTGGTTCGGCCATTAACAGCGAGCCTATACCTCGGCGCCCAGGGTACGATTGATGTTCCAGAAATAGAGCTCGTTGACCAGCTTTAGCGAGGTACTATGTATGCAGCTACGAGGAGCTATTGCATCCTGAGCCAACGCCAATTACGTCGAAGTCAAGCCGTGGAGAAGAAGAAATCGAGTCTGGGAATTCCGATCCCAGCAAGTCTCGGAATTGTGGTGGAGTGCAAACTGACCGCCATTGTCGGACATGGTGGGGTAGCCTGGAATAGCTTCTCGGGGGAGTGGGGGTGGATAATGCGCAATATGCCCTGCCTAATAATAAGAGTAGGGATCCCTACCGTTTGGCATAATGGTTGGTCACTTTCAACAAGGGGCTCCTCATCCTCGGAACACGACGGGTTTCGAAACCTCCGTGAATCGCGCCAGAATTGGTCCGTATGCGAACCTACTGCTCTATATAATCGTGTAAGTTGCAGCATCAACAAACTTGGATGTCAGCCGTGTGCCTATACAGCTTCATCTATTAGCAGCGCAACAGTTGCCTCCGAACGAGAAGTCCGAGCCGCTTCAATCATGGCCGATATCAATCTCACTACTAAGGAATTGGCCCAGACGAAGCGTCTGGGCAAGTTCATTCAAGGTAAGCTCCCAGGCGAGTCCAGTTGATGACGTGTTGTGCTCAGTCATGTTGAAGGATCCGACCCTAAGATGCTGGGCACTCGCGAGCCCCGCCCTAGGACCGTCGTGGAAGATAGTCTTGTGCACGACTTGGACGTCCCAATCTCTCTTAGAGACGGCACGATCCTCAGGGGCAACATATGTCGCCCCGAGTCTCGCGCGGACCAGCGCTTGCCCGTCATCCTGAACTACAGTGTCTACGGTAAAGACGGTGCCGTGGATATCTGCCTTTTCCCGCCCGGTACTGGGCTGGACTCTTCCAGGTTTACCAAGCATTACCTTTTTGAAGCAGCGGACCCCGGATGGTGGTGTGAGAATGGCTATGCCGTTGCCACGGTCGACGCGAGAGGGTCTCATCAGTCAGAGGGAGACAAGAGCTATTACTCGAGAGACGTTGGCTTAGATGGTAAGAGATGACATGCCGCAGCGTGAAAGAGTGGGTAGAGCTGACGTTTTCCAGGCTACGATGTTGTTGAGTGGCTCGCAGAGCAGTCCTGGAGCAATGCAAAGGTCGCAATCTACGGAGCCAGCGGATATGCAATGGTGATATGGTTGATCGCGGCTGAGACCACCGTCGCTGGCGGTACGAGCTTCTTCCTTTGCCGAGTTCATTAGTGTTGGATAGCTGACTTGAACTAACCAGGCTATCATTCCCATTGATGGCATGACGGACCTGTATCGCGAAATGGCATTTAAGGGGGGAATCCCCGAGACGCAATTCAACGAGATGTACGTTGTTAATTCTACTAAACCCATCATGTCCTCGATTACCCTGGTAACCTCGCATTAGCTACCCCAACCTCTGGAACTGGGGTTGCAACCTGGTTGAGGACGCCAATTATGGTCGCCTCGAGCACCCTTACTTTGACGAGTACTGGAACAGCAAGATCGTCGCCCTTGAAAATATCTAGTGTCCGACGTACATCATTTGCGGATGGGGCGACCACTGTATCCATACACGCGGCACACTCAACGCTTGGAAGCAAATCTCTTCGAATGAAAAGTACCTAGAGATTCATCAGTACCAAAAGTGAGGTCTCTTTCTCTTTTGTCCGTTTTCTTCTTATTGTTGTTCTACCAGAGATTCCGTTGGAAGGGTCACTAACCTTGTCACAGGTGGGAATGGTCTGTCACCGAGGAATCTCTTGGCCGCCAGAAGGCCTTCCTCGACAAGTATTTGATGGGCAACTCGAACACCGAAGTTCAATTCTGGCCCAAAGTGCGATACTGCATGAGAGAGCGATATTATGTTGGGGAATGGCGCTCAGCAAAGTCTTTCCCGATCGAAACGACTGAATACACCCAGCTGTATCCAAGTCCATCAAAGAGTCTCAGCCGCGTCGCCCAGGCTGGAGCACAATCATTGTCATATGATGCTCGGGCCGAGGAGCTTTCCTTTGAGCTACCCATCACCGAGTCGTCCCTCGAGTTTGCTGGCCACGTCAAGCTTCGTCTCTGGGTCGAGGTCCAAGGCGCCGATAACATGGATCTCTTCATCACTTTACGCAAACTAGATCGCGCCGGGAACCAGGTCTACTTCCCCTGGTAGACAATCGTTGATACCGGCCCAATTGGCTTCGGCTTTATGCGTGTTTCGCGTCGCGAGACTTGCCCCTGTCGCCGGGCGAGATTGTCCCCGTCGATACTGAGATCCAGTCAACGTCTTGCCGACTACGGCCTGGCGAGACTCTGCAGCTCTTCGTTTCAGGTCATGACTACGGCACTTATCCTAAAGGGATCCCTCTGGCCCGACATCCTGAGACAGTGAATAAGGGCACACACGTGATTCACTTTGGTGGACAGTATGACAGCCATATTCTCCTTCCCGTCATCCCTCCGATCCCGAACTCTTACTCTTCCAATATGCAGACTGTCAGAATGGCCATGGTAGCTACGCGCGTGTCTGGCTAGGCGGACGACAAGTTCCTGGAAGAGTACACCAACGTGCACGCTGAAATGATGGGAAACATTGCGGCTCAAGTTCCCGTCCTGCGCAACTACACGCAGGTTGTTGCGGTGCCTCGTCCAAAGATCAAGCTTCTTGATACGGCGGCGACTGCCTCGAAGCCTTGGGACTGCGTCACGATTCTAGGATGGTCAACCCTCAAGGCGCTTTGGGGTTCCTTTCAATCGCCGGACTACAAGGCTTCTGCAGGGGGGCATGTCTTTGTTGACGAATCTGCCACATTTGGGTTACTGGCAGTGCCGGAAATCGACCTCGTCCTTGACCCGATTGCGTTGGAGAGGCGTGGCAAAGACTCTGTCCTGCTGGTATTCTTCTTGGCCAAAAGTTCGCAGTTTCCTGGAAAGGAACAATTGGCAGCCGATATGAAAGCAAGAGCGGATGTCGTTATGAAAGCCTCGGGTGGCACAAAGTTGCTGCGATATGTCATAAACAGGAGCGTCACCCCTGGCGATACCAACGACTTCTTTGCTGGGACGCCATTCACAGCGGCGGATTGGCGCACCATGATGGCTATGGAGCAATACTGGTTCGCCGACATGGACAGCGCTGTGGCCTTTCTTGGAGATGAAGGATGTAGGCGTACCATTAAGACGTTGCCAAGCTCGTTTGACTCGGACGGATCAATCAGCATTGTAGGAAAGGAAAGCCGAGTGATTCAGAAGGAGCTAAGCTTTTGAGTGTATACATAGTCAGTAGCTAAGCTTATTGAGTATATTATGCTAGTGTTTGTTACTTTTGGGGTTTTCAAAACAGTTTTACTTTGGCCCCTTCTAATTGTCCGATTCCAGGGTCTCTCTCTGCAGCCTCTTGAATAGTCGGAAGCTAAGAATATTGACAGCCTTTTATATTTAGAAACTTTTATTCAAGGTCTTTTCGTATAAGATAGCTATGTTGGAAACAGTGGCCTTGTGGCAGCATGACAAACCTTGCGCCGCAGATCAAGCCATTGCTCTTGACCGAACTACGGCATCAACTGCCGGGCAAGAATCATTGTATCGAGTGCGGAGTAGGGAGTAGCTTCAGCACAATCGTGGAGCCTCCGACTGGGGCCGAAGCTGTTGGAGCTCAACCGATAGGTCAAAGACAGACTTCTCGGCAAAGGCGTTTTAGTTTATGCGGACCCCTGATCTCCCCTGAGTAATAAGATGTCGTCGACCCTCAGCTTCCCCCTCACATTCCGACGCTTCTCTATCTTTCCCCGTCGATGGCATCATCCCTCGCTAGCACCATCAACAGCTCTGTCTGTCCTCTGTCCTCTGTCCTCTGCGCGCTGTGTGGAGCCGATCCTCGGAAATGGCAAACGCGTGCCTCGATTGCGGTGCCGTCTTTGCTAGAAGCGAGCATCTTCAGCGACATCGTCTGCGGCATCTTGGCCTCCGACCTTTTGCATGTGAAGAATGCGAATCCAGCTTTTCTCGAAAGTAAGACTGATGGCTCCAATACGTACCTGTTGAATTCGCTGTCCGCTCCTTCAAGGGCGAGTTGCTGGCATTGACACATGTCCTTTTGATGCCATAAGCTGACGCCCAGCAACAGAGATGCCCTCAATCGGCATATGGTATCCCATGACCCAGCAACCAGGGCATGCAAGAGCCGCAAGCTCGCCTATGTACCGAAGGCGTGCGTTCACTGCGCCAAGTCCAAGCAGCGCTGCGACGGTGAATTGCCTTGTGTGAGATGCACCTCGAAGCTCATCGGTTGCTTCTACACGTCGTCGAGTAATGGACGTAGGCCGGCAGCTAGCCCAGTCGCACCACAAAACACTCATGGCAGCAGTCAGCTGTCACGGCATTGCGTTTCCGACCAACATTTGCAGCCCACGGTAGCTTCATCCACGGAAGCTTCATCATCATCCGAGAGCCGTTACGTGGTGGACTTTTCGCCATCCCGAAATGTGGCCGGGAACGAGGCTGTGGCAGACACCAGCTGTGTACTTGACGCTGCAAGCCTGTCGTCGAGTTACCAGTCATCCAGTGACCAGTCATCCAGGGATCAGGGACCATCGATTCCGGGCTTCATGCATCAGCCGTTCTTGACTCAGGGACTCTGTATCGACGATTGTCCCTTCACCTCACACGAGAATAGCCTCCAAGGTTGGACCCAGGGCAGCATTGGCATACCATGGAACCAAGAAGCCCATTCATTATGCGACGATAAGTATTCAGATCTCCTACCACCAGCGGTAGCCTTTCTTGACTCGTCACCCGAGCCATGCCGCCAGCAAACTCCCCCGGCTCTCCAAATCTCGACGACCCGTCTCCCGCACGCCCATCAAGAGGCCAAGACCCCGAACCGTGGAGAGCAGAAGACTACGGTCATGTGCCTCGCCTGACGCACGATGCCTACGATGTCATGGCTTCCTCCTTCGCTCACCTCAACCGCGACAACGAATGCAGCGTTGCCTTTACCAATCGACGTCTTCCCCCGGTAAACCATATCAACATTTACGTACAGGTGTACTTTGAAGAATTCCAGTCCGTGTTTCCGTTGTTGCACAAGGCAACCTTTCATCCTCGCAAGGACAACTGGGTCCTCGTCCTCGCAGTCGCTGCGATTGGCTGCCTTTTCTCACAGACCTTGCGACCAGGGGAAACATTTTGTGTCCTGCACGACTTCCTTCGCCGAGCCATCCATATCCAGGTGATTTTCTATTACATTTAGTCTCAGGTTCCAAAAGCTAATACAACATCAAACCAGCTAGAGCGGACGCGAAGTTTGCCGCCCGACATTTGCATCGCCCAAGCTGCCGTTCTCTACCAGATCGGAATCATGTTCGCTGGAAACATAGGGTTTGTTGAAATGGCGCAGATCGGCATGGCTCTGGTTGCAACCCTGTGCCGAAAGATTGCTTGCTACACCAACTTCGATGAACTCGGTGTACCGCTGCACAGTGATGACTCGGCCTCCCAGAATTGGCAGGACTGGATCAAGGAAGAAAGCAAACGGCGTCTGCTGTATTGTTCCTGGGTAAGTATCGTCAAAGCTTGCTCCTGGATCCAAGTACGCAAAACTTAACTTCGTCTTAGGTCCTTGATTGCCAGCACGGCTGGTTCTTTTCGTTCCCCCACGCACTTTCTATTGAGTTTCTGCAATTGCCAATGCCATCTCACGAGTCTGCTTGGGATGCATCTTCTCAAGACGAATGGCGAGACAGTCTCAGTAAAGGTATGCGGCACCGAAACAGTACTGAAGCGACCGCTAACGATATTTCCACGTACAGCTTCACACCCACCTGTTCCTCTCCGCAAGAGGCTCTTGGGTCTTTATCGTACCCGAAGTACCTTACACCTGGGGGAATTCAATACTCTTCTTCTAACGATGGGTGTATACTGCGATGCCCCACGGCTGCGTCATGCCCCATTATACCTCGATGTCCTCCAACAACATGCGTGGACGTTGCCGCCAGCGAATCTTACTCGTGTCGTCCTAAATCACATTCACTTGGCGTCACTGTTCCTTTACTTGCCGGTCCGGGAGCTTTTCGCCTTCTCGGGATGGCGCGTGACCGAGGTCCAACGAGCTATCAATGCCACGAAGCTGCACGAATGGATGTAAAACCACAGTGAGGCAAGGGCTGCTCTCATGCATGCGTGTTGCGCATGGTCAATGACCCGAATGAGGCGCACTGCAGCGCAGCATGAAGGGATGGGGTTCTTGGTCGCTGCTCTGGCAATATGGGCCTCGATCGAGCTTGGGAACAGACCCGATTCTAGTCATCTGGATGCATTGCCAACTCTTCGATTAGACGAGAACAACGAGGACGTGAGAATTTGGACTACCAGCAGTGAGCACAAACGCATTTACTTAGGTGGTGTCGGCTGTCTCTGGGATCTAGGCGCCACAGGGAGGTTGGTTAGAGAGACTGCGGACATCCTCGAGGGAGGCATAGCCTGGCCTGAAGGCAAAGTCACAGCACGGGTTCTGCGAGAGCATCATCTTTCAAGACAGCGCTGTTGTCAAAGACAAGGATGTGCAGAGTAGTCTTGGCCATCAACTCTCCAAGTACATCTTCTAAAGTGCCTCTCGGTTCTATGGCTTAGTTAGAACGAGGTGAATTTCTTGGCTAGTTATTACTACTCTCTTAGCAGCTGCTCGGCCAGCCCTGAGACCAAAGACGGCGCCCGAAGTTGTCACTACAGTAGTACACTCCGGGAATAGGCCTTCCAGTTGTTGACCTCGGAAGTTGAGCCCTTTCGGGGCAACCGGACTTGGTATACTCGTTAGATGCCACACGATGGCCAACACTGGAGCCGGCATTGGCATCCCAGGATCCGGCGTGGCGGCCAGACCAGCTGCCGTAGGGCTGCGCGTCGAGGCTTGTGATGGCCACCTCAAGACAATGGCCCGTATCCCACCGCAAGCTGGCTGCTCCATGAGCAAGAAGAGGCTTAACTGTCTCCCGGAAAGCTTGAGCAGATCTGTGCCATTCTATACAGTACTTGGTGTTTGGCGTCATGGATGAAGTGGATGATTGCTGACGCCGGAAGAGGTTTTAGGGGCCCCAGGTTCTAGAGGGGCTATAGTTCGCATCTGCCAGGGGCTGCGGCGGGCTCTTGTCGCTGAAGGCTCTAAAGATCTAGGTGCTGTAGGGCGCTGATAGGTAGGTCGGCTCCTTTGACCATAGGGTTCTACGTTGCTTGGTAGAGGTAAGTATGCCTGGGAGTTGGCGTCATAAACCCGTGACATGTTACAGTCTACGAATGCAACATGGTGATTTTCACAACAAATCTTTCTTACATGTTTACCTCTCGTTGAGTGAAGACTTGGCGTTTATTTTACTCTACTTCAAACTTGTTATATAACGAAGTTATCCAGCCCTTCAACTTGAGCGCGTAATACTGGAAACATTGGTGAAAGCGGGACGTGATGAGGCCGCGTATTCTTCCACAGTTGGCTGAATTCTGTAACCTCGCTTCTTTCTTTGCGTTGGATAGCCTAGCTTGACCTGGTATCCCGACACCTAGTGGCATCAACAAGGTTGGCATATCAATGCTATTCAACTATCGCCCACCAACAAAGCTGAACCGCAGACATCCGGCATCAATGTATCCCCCGACTCCACCATTATCACCTGCACGCGGGTCAGTCAAGCTCAAGCTTCTAGAAACACCAGATGACTTACAATCCTTAAACGCCTTCACAAAGACGTCCTGGCAGAGGACACCCCCATCGCCAAGCGGCTCGTAGAGGTCCTGCCGGTCCACGGTCGTCACGCAGCCGTCGATCCACGAGATGGAATAGTCGTACGAGGTGCCTTGCCTGTCGTCGAGGACCTCCTCCAGAGCCGCGTCCCCGGGCCCCATGTCGGAAACTCCGTTGTCCGTGGGGTAGACGACGCAGAAGCGGTCGGCGAGCCCGGACTGCGAGTCGCCCCTGATGTCGGCGTGGCCCGGGAAGTCGGCTTCGTTCTGGCAGACGACCGGCTTGAGCTCTAGGGGGGTCACCGGGGCCGCTGTCGTTGTCTCCGGTGGCGGTGCTTCTGATGTCGTCGATGGTGGTGGCGCCGGTGCTTCAGATGTTGTCGATGGCGCCTCGGTGTTTACCCACGACGCGCACGCTGGGTTCTCGACGCAAGCGGTTTGGCCTCCCGAGCCGATGACGCACGACGTGACGGTACCGGTCGCAACACACGAGCTTCCAGCGGGTGTAGAGATTGGGGGAGCCGAGGTGAGGGTCGGCAGTGGGACGGTGCTGGTCTCCGACGTGCTCGTGGCAGTGGCGCTGGAAAAAGCCGTGAACTTGTAGGTGCCGCATCCAGCGTCGAAGCTCCCCTCTGTGTAAGTCTGGTCTTGGACACAGTCCTCCTCGATGGCATCCAACGAGCCGCTGCATGTGCCGTCGCAGTCTCCAGCGGCGCCACTCCAGTCAAACTCGAAGACCCACCCGTTGCAGGTGTCGTCTCTTGCTTGGAGCCTCCTTCGCTGCATGCTGGTCCGGGAACGTCGTTGGCTAGTGCTGCTATCAACGTCATCCCCTGTGAGGTTCCGGGACACTTGCCTGCTCTGATCTTGGTCTACCTCCTCGCAAAAGGTTGGGTAGAGAGACGTAAAGCACGAAGCCGGGACTCCTTGACCAACGCCGCTGCACTGGGCATCGCCTCCCATTCTCTGCTCATCCTCAAGCGAAATGTCATTGTCATCGAACAGCTCCTCGTAGTAGTCTTCCGTTTCTTCGTCGATGTCATCTGCGGTTCCGATAGCGCCGTCGTCGGGGACCTCGTCGCCCCACAGGATGGGAACATCCGAAACAATGGTCGTTGTGGTTGTGCTCTGCTCTCCCGAGACGCAGCCGGTGACGGGTGGGCAAGTTCCCAAGATAGTGCTCGAGTAGCCAGTGCCTTCTGAGATGTACGAGATGGTCTTGGTACACTCGGGTGGTGCCGTCGTGGTGCACTCGGACTCCGTGGTTGTCGAGTCGTTGTCCTTTGTCGACGAGTTGTCGTTGTCTGGATCATCGTCGGGATCGGGGTTTGAAGTAGGAGCTGGAGGCAGGTTCGTGGGCGGAGAGCCGATGGGTGTCCACTTCCAGCCTCCGGGGAAGATGATGACGAGATGGCCACCATCATCCGTTGTGGTTGTAGTTCCAGTGTTGGTTTTCTGATCAGGATCTTGTGTGGGTACGTACGTGGCGACACCACCGTCAGTACCGGTGATGACAGTCTCGAATGGCTCTGAGGTGGTCCCCGTGGTGGTGACTGGAGGAGGTGCAGTCTGTCCTTCAGAAGCAGTTGTTGTGTCTTGCGGGGCTCCTGATGAAATCGACGTGTCTCCAGGGTTGGCAGTAGTAATGCCAGCCTGACCCGTTGTTGTTGTGTCTTGTCCCGGGTTTTCTGACTCGACGGAGGTTGTTGTGTCTGCAAGGTCTGTAGAGTCGGTCTGGTCCGGAGAGCCACTAGTCTCTGTTCCAGTCTCCGTGCCGGTCTCAGTACCTGTCTCGATGCCAGTCTGTGTACCAGTCTCTGTTCCAGTTGCTGTACTGGTTGCCGTATCAGTCGCTGTGCCCGTCTGGCCAGCGGAGTCTGCGCCTGTTCCAGTCTGGGTTCCAGTAGCTGTACTGGTCTCTGTGCCAGTCTCCGTCTCGGTCCCTGCCCCATTCTGTCCGGTAGAGCCCGTCGCTGTTCCCGTTTGATCGGGCCCAGTTTGACTGATAACCCCTGTAGCGGTATCAGTTTGGCCGGTAGAGTTGGTGACCGTTCCTGTTTCTGTTCCTGTCTCTGTTCCCGTTGCAGTGTCCGTCGTTGTTGCAGTCGCTGCGCCGGTCGCTGTGTCGGTCTCAGTGTCGACTTGACCGGTAGAGTCTGTAGCTGTCGTAGTCGCACCCGCGGAACCTGTGGCCATACCAGTCTGGCTTGCAGTACCGCCAGTCTCTGTTTGGCCACCAGAGCCTGTGTTTGTTCCGGCCAGACCCGTAGAGGCCGTTCCGGTTGCCGTGCCAGTCTCACCCGCAGAATCCGTCTCTGTTCCTGTCTGGTCTCCAGAGCTGGTTGCCGTGCCAGTCTGGCCAGTAGCGGTATTGCCTGTTCCCGTTTGGCCTCCAGAACTGGTTGCCGTGCCTGTTTGACCACGAGTTCCAGTTTGCCCCCCCGAATCGGTCCCGGTTTGAGTCTGGCCTTCAGAGCCTGTAGCCGTTCCAGTCTGATCCACAGTGCCAGTTGCCGTCTCTGTTAGATCTCCTGATATGGTCGTGGTACCAGTCTGTGTCTGGCCTCCAGAGCCTGTAGCAGTCTCTGTGTGGCCACCCGAACCTGTCGAACCCTGACCAGCACCTCCCTGCGTCTGGGTTTCAGCGCCAGTGGTTCCTGTTTCCCCAGGATTCCCAGATCCTCCAGGAGTCGTTGCAGTACCCGTCTGACCTGTGATGCCAGTGTCCGTTTGCGTTCTAGTTTGACCTTCAGGCCCTGTTGATTGACCTGGGGTATCGGTGGCGGTCGTGTTGCTAGGCCTGCCAGTGGCCGTTGAGCCCTGCCCTGGGTTACCAGGCCTGGACTGTGTTTCTGTCGGGTTATCAGAAGCTGGCTCAGTTACCGAGTATCCAGTAGACACTGTGTTGCTAGTCTTTGTATAATCTGTATGATCCGCAGCCGTGGATCCCTCTCCCGGATTCCCAGGCGACCCTGGCGTTCCCGTCTGACCTTGAGAGCCAGTTGAACCCTGTCCAGGATACCCAGAGGCTGTTGATGTCTCTCCGTCTTTTACGGTGCCTGTTGGCAGCGTCGTGTTGCCAGGGCTGATATGTGTCCAGGTGTAGCCGGAAGAGACTGCCGAGTCCTGTCCCGGGTTTCCATAGAGGCTCGTCGAGTCCCCCGGATTCCCTAGGACGGTAGACTTGTCTGGAGGATTCCCATAGATGTCTGTGGTTTCCAATCCGGTTGCTGAGGGAAGCGATAGGGCTAATGAAGATGACAGTGACGTTTGCCCGGGGTTTTCGTATCCCCCCGTCTTGGTCGACTCGGGAAACAAAGTGCCTGGCGGGTTGGAAGAGAGTGTATGAGGCTTTGGTTTGCAAGGGCCCTTGGCATACACGGGAGCCACCGCCAGGCACAAAGCCGCGAGGAAGCCGTGTTTCCACGGCAAAGGCATGGTTAAAGTGGCAAAGATGAGCAAACGAAGGTAAGGAGCAAGGAGCAAGGAGCAAAAAAAGGGAAGAAGCGGACAACCCCAAGGACAAGAAAACAAAGGCTTTTCCGGGGAGCAAAAGGGACTAAGGCCGAAGGCACCATTCTCGTCGCGGATAATATACCAAGATTAGCAACAGGCCATAGACAAGACGAATCCTTTTGCGGGAGCCGAGGCTGGACAGTAGATTTACCATCCGGTGTCCTTGGTCCTTGTAAGACCAAGCACAGCCCTAGCCGCTGCGGCTGACATCTGGGGGCCGTTTCGGATAGATCCCGGCGCTCGCATCATGCCGAGAGCCACGACCAATCGTGTATCGATCTGAGTCAATCGTGCGCCCATAGTAAGCAGCGAGAGATATTGACGAGAGTGGAGTGGACCGCTGAGAGATTTAGCACCAGCCGCTTAGAGCAATACTCCCGATGAGCCTGCAGGCAGCCCTGCTGCACTGCTACACGGAGCTTCTAATCTCGTCCGTATCCGAGATTAGCACCGCCTGTGAGAGGGTAATACCAGGGCCGAGGTGGCTGAAGGATTCGGCCGAAGGATGCCGGCGGAGCAGCTTGTAAGAAACACTGTTTAACTCGAGTCTTATGGCTTCGCCTCGAGTGACGGGCCTTTCAGCTGGGGGCAAGAAGAAAAAACAGCCTTGGCTCCGCAGTCGTGCAGCCCCGAGATTTGCATGTGCGAGGTTTCATGTTTGATGAAGGATCTAGACCAAGACACGATATGGGTACATTTGTTGGGGTCATTGGGAATAACCCATGGGTACCTATGGGTACCTAGCTAAGCCCAAAAGCCAAAACGGGTACCCATGGGTATTTTAAACCCTAGAGGGGATGGTTCTGCGAGCCTAAATATAGGTCCTCTAAACTTACTTGACTTGGGCTGTGTTACGCCTGTGCAGGCTGTAGTGATTCCCTTGATAATTGCTTGGGAATGCTGGTGGCCTTCCTCGTCTCCTAGCACTGCACCATTTCTTTCTTTCCTGGACCGTTTTCTGCCGTCCCGTGTCCGTTTGCTTCCTCGCCTGCTCTCGTCAACATGCGCAACTTCTTGCTCATCGCGCTCCTGGCCGGGCTCAGCTGGGCTGCCGACATGAGCATCTGGGAAGTCGATCCGACCTGCGCTGGGCAAACGGCGGCTCTGCAAAAGGCCTACGACGACGCGGCAGCCATGGCGGCAAAGGCTCTGCAGGACCTCACGTTGATCCAGAGCGCGAGGCCTCAGTACACTCGCTCCGCGGCTGCCGCCGTCCGAGAATGGGACCGAGTTGCACGCGCCGTCTCCAACGTTTTCGGCTTTGTGCCGAGTCGCCAGGGTGAAGATGCCACATCGACGCATCTTTCCAACGTCCTGTGTAAGTCATGGACGGTCGTCCACGCTCGTTGACCCGCGCTCATCCTGCTCTTTGCAGACGTCTTCAACCGCATGAACCAAGCGCTGCAGGGCACTCGGAACGTGCCCCCGGGCGGCTATTCGGGATTCCACCAGAAGGCCATGATCATGTGCTACGATACCGCGTGGCGGTACGTTGGGCGGGACGACCCAGACCCCAACGACCCGGCCGGACGTACTCTAGCGGTCGCCAGAGCCAGCGAGATTGGCGCCGCGGCCGGGGCGTGGACTTATCAGCAGCGATACATGGTTACTGGCGACCCGCGAACCGTCTCGCTCTGCAGGCCCGGCGTATACGCGGTTACCCTGACGAGATATGACTTTATGGTCTTCTGCAATCCCTCGTTTGTCGCCCCTGTCGTCGGAGCCGTGTCCGCCATCGACGGGAGGGCCACTGCGCAAGTAGGAGACAGGCTGGATGACTATGGGCAATACAGTCTCTCGCGCATCATGATCCACGAGCTCGCGCACTGGTACGGCAGTGGCGGGACAGGTACAGCCAGCGAACGAAGAGGTAGTCCAAGCCATTCGACCATTTGCTTGTTCGCAAGGGCTTGATTGCATTTGCTGACCTCGGTGACTTTGTCTAGTGGTCGATCAACAGGCTGTGGGAAACACGGGCAATTTGATCTGGTGGGATGCCGCCGCCAGCAAATACGTCAACACAAACCCGACCAACAGTCTCCCCAAAGCCCTGACCTACTTTTACACCTGGGTCTCGAGATTGGCAAAGGTCAACACTGGCGCGAATGCTGGAAACTCGGGACCCGACAAGTCCACCTTTACCGCCGAGGCATATGCTTACTTTGGAATTATGGCGTAAGAAACACCCCCCCTGCGCTGAGCATGCCCACTGGGTTGCGTGTTGTGGTTGCTAACAAGTCTTTGCTCCAATTAGTTACATGGATAACTTTGACTGGGCGGACGACGGCAGGGCCAAGGCAATTCGATAGATGGAGTTCCGTTGGGGTGCTTAGACGAGAGGGAGCCATGATTGTAGAGCTAGTCTTGATTCAAGAGATGTATCCGAACCGTAACCACATCTCGAGCGCACATTCCAAACAGGTATCTACTTTTCCTCTCCACCTCACCAGAGGTCCGAAGCGCTAGCAACCAACTGTCCGCCTCGTGTGTTCGTGACAAGCCTCGCTTTGTGATAATCCCACGACTCAACTATCACGCCCTGGTCAGCCAGCTCCCGCAGGGGCTTGGCCACGCACTCCTGCCAAAAGTCACTAGGATAGGTAGACTGCCAGCCCTGGCCAAGCGAACCATCGGGAATGGTGGGATCCTGGAACTGGGTGCGGCCTTCACGGCTGCTCCACGTGTGGAACAGCGCGAGATTTGCTTGCCCATTCCTTGTCTCGGAATCCTGCTCGTCGCTTAGAGTGGCCAGGCGGACACCGTCCCAGGTATCTGCGTAAACGGTGTCCTCGAAGCGCGCTTGGTCTCGGCGCAGGTGGAACTCGCGCAGAGTCTTCTCGATGGCCGTCAGCTCTGGCTCAACGACGAGCGACGGCCCCTGGACGGTCACGAGCTCCATTATAGCATTGTCGATGCGGCCTCTCGGCGTGGTCGTGAGCATGTTGGCGCTCGCCTGGGCGTAGGCGTGCCACAGAGTGCGCGCTCCCGGCTTCCGCGAAAGAAAGGGCAACAATGGCGACAGCAACGCGTCTAGACCAGGGCTTCCCGGGAGGAACGCAGCGGATGGTTCGGTGCCGTGCGCCCAGCCTACCAGCAGCATTACGTCGCACGGGTCGTCGACTGCCTCTGCTCTGGCCACGTAGCGGAAGTTGGGTTCCTTGGTGATGTCGCCTGTGGCTTTATGCCATTGTGGCGACACGTCTATCTTGGTCTGGTAGGACGGTTGGAACAGGAGGCGCACGATGGTGATGGGGTTCTTTTGTTCCTCGGCAGGAGTCATGACGGAGTGTTTGTGTTTGCGTGATTACCCGTTGGTGTCTTGTCCAAGACAGCGATAGATCTGGGTGGTTGAGTCTGGGGATGTGTCCTGAAGAATTAAGACCAATAGGTAGTAGGGACGGAGGTAGTCAGCTGGATTTACTGCCTAATTGCCTTGTTTCCAGCCGCTAATTCAAGGCGTCCAGCCCCGTGGCCGGGCTGATGACCGCTATTGCCACTGTTGATCCTGTCGCCCCGCCAAGATTGATTATGCGTAGCACTCAAGCACTCTTAACAGTACAACAGACGTAGGCCGACTTTGTACTGGCTGCTACTTTTCACATCACTCAAATACGTCGGTCGATTTGTAAACGAGCATAGACGGTCTTGTGTATCTACCGAGGACTAAAATTTGTACATGACTAGAATGAAAGGCATCCCTCAACGTGGCCCAGAAGGCGTCGCGCCCATCCACTGCGCCACTGCCATTGACGGGTCTAGATTCCGCTGTGGGCGTGAGTGTGCTTCTTCCAGTGGAATCCTCGTCGGGAGTGGCCCCGGGCTCGGAGTCCTCGGCGGCACTTGGAGACGCCCGATGAACCGGACCCGGACCCGGAACCGCTGGAGCCGGAGGTGGAGTTGGAGCTGCTGACGGTGTAGCTGGCGATCTTCTCGGCGGCGTGCTCGGCCGTGATCATGATGATCGACTGGGTGTTGCCGGTCGGGAGGTCCGGGTGGATGGACGCGTCGACGACGAACAGGTTGTCGGTGCCGTACACCTTGGTGTTGAGGTCCACGACGCTGGTGCCGTTGCCCTTTCGGCCATCATCGGCACCCATCTTGGCACTGCCGACCCAGTGGTCGCCACTGATCATCTTGGTAGAGAGGATATCGTCAACTGTGGCGCCGGGGGTAATGTACGACAGCGGGGAGCCGCTGGTGGCGGTCAGGTCGAGCCACCACTGGACGAAGTCGGACATGGCCTTGCGGTCCTCCTCGTCGATCAGCCACGGCTTGGTGTTGAGCACCGTGTTGCCGGAAGCCGAGATGCCCAGCTCGCCGACGGTGCTGGCGCCGTGGGTCAGGAAGCTGCGCACCGTGACGACGCCCGAGGCCATGGTGCTGGCGGTGCCCTGGAGGAAGCGGGTGCGCCCGTCGGCGCCCTCGGCCGACGTCCACAGGTGCATGCGCTGCGCCGCCTGCGTGATGGGGCCGGAGCCCTGGTAGTAGAGGTCCAGGTCGGCTTCGACGGGGTCCTCGGCGACGGCCTTGAAGTCATAGGCGGTGAAGTTGGTGGCGGCGTTGAACTGCAGCGTGATCTGCGCGTGGTCCTGCAGGTGGTGGCCGACGGGGAGGTCGATCCAGTCAGCCTCGGCGGGCAGAGTCACGCCCGTCGCGGTCGAGCCGGTTTTGACAATGGCCAGGGCGTCGGATCGGCCGATGCCAGAGTTCCAGAGGAGGCGCGGCGTCGACATGGCGCCGGCGGCGAGGACGACCTTGCCTCCGGCCTTGACGTTGATGATCTGCGTGCTGCCGTCGGCCGCGAGAGTGAGCACGCCCGTGATGGAGCTGCCGGTGCGTTGGGTCTGGATGACCTTGGTGTTGAGCTTCAAGGTGAAGTTGGGCAGGTCCTGGGCAAAGGGGATGTACGTCCGAGCAGGGCCGGCACGGAGGTGATCCTTGATGGACCACGAGGGCCGGGAGTACACCTCGTGCTTCTCGTTGGGCGACTCGATCGAGTCCACCTCGGTCCATCCCTTGGAGCCGAGCAGCTCCGACAGGACCTGGTAAGCGTAGTCGTTGTAATACTTGCCGTCGGCAGAGGGCAGCGTAGTGCCGGGGTTCCGCTCGTAGAGACGGTCCGCCGCGCCCGAGACGTCGGCCCAGTTCCAGCCCGTAGGCCAGCGCTGCCAGTCGCGCTCCGGGGGGTGGATGAAGTTCAGGCCGTTGATGGAGCTCGATCCGCCCAAGAGGCAGCCGGCAGTGGACGCGGTGTCGCTGCAGAACTTGGTGCCCGAGAGGCCGGTCATGCTGCTGCCGAGACTGGGGATGTCGTAGGCGGTCAGGGTGTCGTTCCAGGGCAGCGCTTGGGAAGAGCCCAGGGCGATGGTGTTGGCCGGGCCTCGCTCGATGAGCAGCACGCTCACGCCCGTCTCGGCAAGACGCTCGGCCGCGATGATGCCGGCGGGCCCGCCACCCACGACGATGACATCGTAGGTCACGTTGGAGACGGTCGGCACGGAGATGGTGCTGTTACCAGGCACCGTGGTGTTTCCACCGGACCCGGCTCCGGGCGTGGTAGTGGCGGCAGCCGCCCACGAAGCCCACTGGGCGTACTGGGCAGACTTGGCCGAGGCCAGGTCGAGTCCAAACTGGCCGAAGCCGGCAGCGTGGTACGTCAGAGCGCTGGAAGCGTCGGACACGGTCGTGGGGTTCTCGTCGGAGATGGCCCAGCCCAGGACAGGCGAGGCGTTTGCGAAGCTGGTCTTGTTGGCGATGATGCAGCCCTCGCAGAGGAAGGTGTAGGACAGGTGCGTGCTGTTGACAAATGTGCCGTTGGCAATGGGCAGGGCGCTGACCTCGGTGTCGGAGTAGACGTCCGGGTTGGCGTACGATCCGGTGAGTCGGAAAGAGCTGACGACGTCCTCGCCGTCTGCCCAGGCGACGAAGAGCAGACTGTTCAACATGCCTCCCTTCAGCGAGACGGCGCCCCATCCTCCGTTCTCGGTGATGGGAACCACGATCTGGCCGATGAAGTCGGAGCCGACCGTCTCCGGCACCACAACACCAAAGCTGTAGTTGCCGGACTGGTACCGTTGGAAGTCGATGCCCGTCTTGGGGTCAGCGTAGGCGGTAGTCGAAAGCGCCGCGGAAGCCGTGCCAGCCAGGCCGAGCAGAGCGGCTGCTCCCGAGAGTGTGCAGCGCATGGTTGAGGATGCTTCAAGTTGGGTGAGATCTCGAATACTAAGACGAGCGTGTAAAGGAACGGCTCGACGTGAAAACGAGTGGATGCTAGAGAATGAACGACCACCAGGGTCAGAAGGGCAAGAAACGAAAGAAAAAGCACCGTGCTCGCGGCAACTCGAAAGAAAAACAATGCAGTGAAGATGCGACTCAATGTTCGATGGAAGAGTCTCTCTCTCTCTCACGACGCGGCTCTTGTAGTTATATCTGTCTCTGGCCGGATCCTCCCAGGGACGGAACCCCCCCAAAACAGCATAGCTTGACATTGCCCAGACGGTGTGTCGGACCTAGTTCAAGTAAGCTTCCTTTAATATCAAGGGATGGAGACAGGATAAGCCGGGGTCCGCCTTGCCAGACCGGGAGCTAGCGATTCTCCCACCAAGGATATTTTCGAGCCTCTCCGACCCAAGCGTCTTCGAAGCGTCACCGTATTGTTTCGGATAAACCTGGTCGCCGTCGTTTGCTACGCCCGCCAATGGCACGCGCCGTGCTGTCGCTTCGAATGACTCCCTTGCGATTGGCAACGCTGGGCACTCGAAACGATCCCCGCAAGTCTGCTGCCTCGGCGAATGAGATGCAAGCAGTTTGTAACATTTCCTTCGTTGCGAGTTTCATGTCAAGGCCTGCACTCGCAGATCGACCGATAGCACTCCAGTTCAAGATAGCAGAGTCTTGGTATAGTCCTGGGAACGAGATTAGTTTCGGTGTAGCTCGAATAGAGAAGGTTCTCCGCCACGGCGAGCATGGGGTGGTGGATGATTTAGAAACGACGCCTGGCGCTAACTGTCGTCCCATGGGTGAGCATTGGCTAAAAGTAGGGCCTGGACGTAGAAATAGGCGATGAGGTCCCCAGAATGCAACAAGAAAAAGTGGATGAGTTGCAAAGTGCTGTCAAGATTCTGTCTCGTGGCCATGTTCTAGATGCAATCATATCCGCATAACTTGACCATAGACCGTAGTCTAGATGTGCGCGGGAAACTGAAGGAAGAGTGAGCGGGCATAAAGTTAAGCTGAAACAGTCATCGTGTCTTGATCAAGTCTAGTCTGGGCGCATCGGGGGGATCCTTTTGCTGTGCCACACCTGTTTACGTGTTTTATCCCTTGGTCTAGCTTGGCTATTCCTCTTCCCAATTCCCTCAATCCCACTCACAAGTACCTACTCAAAGAGTCCAGACGTACAACTGGACGAAAAGACATCATTGTGCCTGTAGAAAGGTCGGCACTAGCAATTCCGCCAGAGGGGGATATCCCAATTAAATCCCACTCTCAAGGAGTGATCCGGCAACCGCTGCGGGGCCGAGAGAACTGCCAGCATGGCTCGGGCTTGACCTTGTCATCTCTAGCGTCACCGCATGGCTCATGTTCATAGTGTTCATAGTGAACCTGGCCTTTGTAGGGGAGATCTTCACGATCAGTAAGTCCCCTGAATTTCCCAAGGGCCTCTGCCGCTTCATCGTTCTGGAGACGTCTTGATGTCCGTAAACTGGCGACGAAAATTTCACCTGTGATTGGCATTATCCCTGCCCTGCTGTCAGATGGAAGGACATGGGTGTCCATCAATCCTGGTCAATACCGCCCCCAGTATCGTCTTCTCTACGCCCGGTCCTACATCCTGATTGTTTCCGCTTCCCGACCCTATGTCGCCCGCCTCTTTTAACTGTTTCGAGTTTCTGGCCCTTTACAGGTAATAATGTTTCTAAACCGAGATGCGGACCGGCATCTTTCATGTTGCTAACCACTTGAATAGGTAGTAGACTGTGTAAAACTCAGGAATCGTTTATAGTCGTATAAAATCGCCCGCCCGCATATTCGCCTTGAGGACCACATTTCCAGTGATTCCCTGCAAGCTTTATCTCGTTAGCTCCGTTGTCTTGGGCACGAGTCGCCCCATGATTAGGCCAAGATCGGAAGATTCTTACTGGAATATATATGCTGTGCGTCTGGCTATTACTGTTGCTAACCTTGTTGCTACTGCACATCAAGCGCTATCTCCGGGTCAAGCAGCTTGGGATCTGAGGGTATGAATGAGTGTTTATCTCGATATAGGAGAGATTGGCAACTTGATTATTTACAATAAGTCTTTCTAGATGTCCTATTTGTCGAGACTCATCAATAACAACCCGAGATCATGTATTGTGTAAGGGGCTCGTATAGTCTGCTTGTACATCTTAGCGCTTTGAAGACCGTCATCTTGCAATCGCCAAATCCCAGCTCTAGAGAACAGCCAACGTGAAATGAGCTGGATGCGACGTGCTGTTTGCTTTTTTCTCGCCACGTACGAGGGGACAGTCAGCATCTAGTATGCTAACGTACGCTTCCGGGATGCAATGTTTCTGGCTTTAGATTACCGTCGACCTACTACTGCTGGTTAACACAGTGATCACGGGTTCAAAGAGCAAATATTTTGTTCGAAAATCATGTAACCCCCAAGAAGGATCTATAGCACCACTATCGTTCTCGTTCCAGTGACTATTGGGAAGCCAAGTACGAATTCTGGAAGAGTGACGACGTGTTCAACCCCGTGGATCTATCATGCGTCATCCTTATAGCGATCAGGTACACTGCCAGTCGGAAACCCAGATCTGCCGGTTCGCGATAGGAGCCGACTGTTATACTACCGTTATGCTGAAATCCACCCAGTCAGCTGTTTGTCTGAGGTGGACTTGTGTATACATATAAGGCCGACGCTTAAAGACATTCGAATACCAGCTGCAGATGCCTGCCTTCCAGATGGACGCCAAATTCGAATGATGACCAAAGAAACCGTGTTGTTGAACCTGCTTATGGGGAGAGATTAGCCTTGGCATTATCAAAATCCCATAATGACTCCGAGCTCGGATGTGGCATCATTGACGCCCCGCTAAGACGTCCGTTTGCTTACGACCCTACGTAGGCAGTGGGTGATTTCCGAACCACTCGGCTGACATCCAATGATCTCTTAGTGGGCCAGCAACCCAGAACCCACGTTGAGATCTGAGCATCTGCAATCACGCAAGAGGTCCCCCCACTGTCACCATGAACTGCAACGGCACGAGAAGCAGCAAGCAAAGGCCAATGAGAAATTTAGACAGCGCAGTCCGCGTAGTTCCTTGGAAAGCTTATGCCGAGTCCACATTTCCTGGCGTGACAATGGGCGCATATTGCTCTTACCTGCCGTATTAAAGCTGTGTCGGCCACGCTGCTAATAATTGGAACCTGTTCTCCTTGTCTGACATGCGCGGTACTCTTTGTGGTTTTTCTCTCACGTCAATCAACACTTTCTGTCCAAGAGCTGTACCAGCTTAGAGACCGGCCATGGGTACCAACGAGGATGTCAAGGTCAGCGCCCAGGACAGTGCCCAGGACACTGCGGGGGAAACGACTGTTGTCTCAGAAAAGTACGCCGATGAAACGTTGCGAATCATCGAAGAGCATGGAGGGGATTTTGGTCCCCTGACCCCTGAAAAGGAAAAGCTACTTCGACGGAAACTGTACCTCCATGTCATGGGCTTGCTTTCAGCCATCAACTTGCTCTTGTTTGTAAGTCATCTACTCTAACGTGAAGGAAACTGGGCTGAAATGTTCAGATTGATAAATCAACTCTCGGATACGCTGCCATCCTGGGACTATTCGAGGAGACTGGCATCAGCAAAGCTCAGTACAACAACCTTGGCACATTCTTCTACGTTGGTGAGCGATGCCTAGTCGGAAACTTAGTACCCGGAACCCCTGTCTAACTGTTGTCAATCATCATAGGGTATCTCGCCGCGCAATGGCCCGGGCACTATGCCATGCAGAAACTGCCTTTTGGGAAGTTTGTTGCTGGCCTCATCTTCTTGTGGGGTGCCACCGTACTCCTACACTGCGCAGCGACAACATACGCCGGACTCGTTGTGCTTCGGCTGCTCCTGGGTGCCAGCGAGTCTGTCGTCGTCCCGGCAATGGAGATGACTATCAGCATGTTCTTCAATCGCCACGAGCAGTCGTTTCTCCAGCCGTTCTTATGGGTCACATCAGCGGCCGCCCCCATCTGCGCAGCGTTTATATCCTATGGCTTGCTCTGGAGCCACAGCCACGTTTTGCCCTGGAAACTTTTCATGATCATCACCGGTGGCGTTTCTGTGTTGCTTTCGATCGTCGTGTGGTTCTACTATCCCAACAACCCAGCCGACGCAAAGTTTCTGACGCTGGAGGAGAAGGTCCACGCCATCCAGCGCGTTCATGAATCGAGCCAGAGCTCCATCGAGCAGAAGCAGTTCAAAAGGTCCCAGTGCCTCGAGACTCTCAGGGACCCTGTCTCGTGGCTGTTCTGCTTGCAGGCCTTTACGCTCATGATGTCGAACAACCTGACGTACGGGCAGCAGAACCTAATCACCAAGGCGCTCGGAGTCACCAGTCTAGGCTCGACGCTCGTGGCTGCAGCAGGCGGCGGGTTCGGTGTCATTGTCTGCCTCGTCGGTACCTTTGCTCTCAAATGGTGGCCGTCCAACCTTGCGCTCCACGGGCTTGTTTGGTGTCTGCCTGCTACTGCGGGAGGCATCGGCATGGTGGCCATCGACTGGGACCAAAAGCTTGCCATGTTAGCATGCCTGCTCCTCGCCGGCCACACGTACGGGAACACGTACATCATCGCCCTGGGCTGGGCAACCTCGTCTTCCGCGGGCTACACCAAGAAGCTCACGCGCAACGTCATGTTCATGCTCGGCTACAGCGTCGCGAACCTGATATCGCCTCAGATCTGGGTTCCGCGCGATGCGCCGCGCTACTACGGGGCTTGGATCGCGCAGATTGTCGTCAGCTGGATCGGCACGCCCTTGATTCTGTTCTGGATCCGGCTCATCCTGAAGCGAAGAAACGCCAGCCGCAGGGCCTGGGCGGCGGGGCTGAGTGAGGAGGAGAAGCGAGAGCATGAACTCGGCGAGGTGGAGCAACGCGATGAAGCTGGGGGTTTGGTGCGCCGGAAGGTTGAAATCGCCATGTTGGATTTGACTGATTTGGAAAATCCCTTTTTTATCTATCCTACATAGTGTATGTTCGTTGGCTTATCCTGAACTCCCTGCGTAGACAATTAGTTGTTGTCAGTCCATCATTGTTATATACGCAAGCCTTTTTACTCGTGCTGTGTGAGCTCCTCTGTTCGCCCTGAATCTGACCTAGATACCTGTTTTCTCCATTTGCGGCTGAGTTCAATCTTTCTTCGTTCAAGTCTGTTTTCTATGCCGTCTTTCGGTATTTCCGGAAGAATCGCGACGTGTCTCCAACTGGGAGGGAGAAGGGCAGTGCATCTTGGCACATGGAGGCGGCGCAGCTGTAATAGCCTAATAGCCTAATAGCCTAGAGATGAAACTAAAAGCTCTAGCGGCTTTCATGAGTGCCTTTGCGACATTGGCTTTTCCATCAGCAAGAGCAAAGTAAGACGCCGCGTCAAGAGAAAAGCAAAGCTCAATGGTGGTGAAAATGCCAAAAGAAACCAGGTTACTAGCGACAGACATTAGAGAATCCAATTTCATTGGGAGGTGAGCCTAGGGACCATTTACATCGGCAGGGACGCGATCATGAAGAAGACATCCAGGACCGCCGAGACTATACGAATATGTCAGCTCCCTGGGAATTGAACCTCCTCTAGAGTAACTTACTAAGAACGAAGAACCCTAGCGCATTGTGGTACTCGGCAGTTGCACCACCGTACGACTCAAGAACATCAAGAGACGGGGCCAGAATGACGCCATATCCGCCGTAGAACAAACCTTTTGAGAAGGAGTTAGTGAAAGTTCGCCATGCTAACTAGAACAACGGGGAATAAGAGCCCAGGAATGACGAACCAAAAGCGCTGAGTGACGTGTAACCAAACGTGTTGCCTCTGACCATCTCCCATTGAGCCGAGATAAGCATGCCTACGCCAGCGGCGAAGCAGAGGTTGGCAATGAAGACAGTCTGCGTTTCAACGCCCCGGAAGCCCATCATAGACAACGACAGGGTCAGGAGGGTCGTGGCTAACACCGCCATAGCTAGCGGTGCCTTTAGACATTGGTATCAGTACGCGTTGTCCATCTTGCCCGAGATGTGCACAGGTAGCAGGATAAAGGAGTGAGTTCTCTTACAGGGTTCCCGATTCGATCGCCCAGGGTCGAAGTAGTCGAGACGGGCATTGACATGCATTCTTCATCACGTTTGGACGCCATTTGTGTAGAGATCAACGTAGACAACCGCGATAGCTGCTTGGCTCTACTACTATGCTGTTCTTCTGAGAGCGACTTGGCTCTCGTGCTTATACACTATGCCGGCTCAATTCACAACCCTTCAGCAGAATAGATTTTCCCTCTCAGCAATAGGCATTTTAGGTAATGGTTACCTAAATGTTTGGGAGGTCACAAGAAAGTAAAATAGAGTGTTACCCCAGACCGCCCCGCATCAGGGCTCCCGTCTGGATATGATCAAGATAATCATCCGGGTCTGGACTGCATGCTGGCGTAATGGATTGCTCAGACTCCCGGAAAGTCCGCGCCAGAACCAGAGCGAACCGAGGGCCGGACAGGAGCGTCTTAGCTAATAGCCACCCGACGTGTATTCAAGTCCAGAACTACCCCGGGCGTTTCGAGGTCCGCGCCAGACGGACAACCTTAGCTCCCCCGCAGATCCCCGCCGTTTGTGGGGTTGGGCCAATTTCGCAACGTAAGAAGAGGCTTGTGTTTTGAGAGACGTTCGTGGGCATTTTGGGGAAGCGTCTGAAGAAGCGGAGAGGTTTTGGCATTTAAGATGCTTCTAACTGCCGCGATCCATGTCAATTATCCCGGGAATAGGGGTGAGCAATAAGTAGGGTTCAATAACTGAATTGCCGACTTCAAACCCGTTTGCCAGCGGACGATATCTCCCTCAATCCGGGCAGTGGCAGCCGGAATAGTACATAACAAGCTAGCTACGCAAAAGCAAAAGCAAAATCTCCGTTTCGAGTCGTCAGACTTTTCAATGGTGCCATATGCGATAAAAGCACAAGACCATCCAAGTTCTCCAGCCAACAACCCCAAGTCCGGCTTTCATAGGGAGGGCGATGATTCGAGCTTCGCCTATCATCGAGCATTTCCATAATTTGATCCTTGGCCGCCTTTTAATTCCGCGTTTAATCACCGCGCTATGCTCTGCTTCAAATGGTCTCGTAATCTCGCACGTTTTGGTGATGCGTGATCCGCATCGACAACGAATCCCTCCCCTCGCTATGTATCTGCACTCACGTCGAAATTTGACGGCTCTTCAGCAGTTGAATCGATCCAGTCTACTACTTCGAAAGTGTTGATCTACATCATAGTCTTCTCCTAGATCTCATACAACGTAGTGCCATGTGAATGTTTGGACGCTAGCCATCTATTAATCAGGCTGACTACTTAAGGTGAACGCCTACGAGTTAGTCGAGGGACATGCTTTTTTCTTCGGTTAATCTCATTGCCAGCTTTCCTAGAGACTCTTTTTCAATCCCTCTTTCAGGTGACCAAGTTGTCGCTGCAGCTTCTTCCTGTTCAAAGTGCTTCTCGTGATCGCTCTCTAGCGCAAGCAATCCCGATTCATATCTCCTTTTTCTTTCGCCTCTAGGGTACGCATTTTTTTCTCGGCCTGTTGTGTTTGCATTGTAGCGCACTCCTACCACGAGAATGTATTTTAGGTTCTGGGTATCATGGTCGCGGTTTTCCGAATCTTCGAGACTAATGCTAACAATGCTGGTCTAGAGGCTGGGGGTGATCTGCAGAGATGTCTCCATGCTCAGTTACGTTACCACGCAAAACCCACATCCAGATACCGGAATATTGAAATTCGCATTATAAACAATAGATCAATCCAGCTGGGTCAAAAGCATTCAATGATTTGAAGTGGTCAAAACCGCACTACCTACTTACGCGGGTGACAGTCTAAAGCGCGTTACGAAAGGGACTAAAGTAACAAACGCGGGATAGAAGTTGGGTGGACAAGTTAGTATCATCCTAGCGATACCGTGACTCCTCCAGGACCAGTCTGGGCTTAGCACGAGCGGCAAGAAAATGGATCCCATTGAGACGGGCATCGGGCATCGGGCATCGGACCCATGACGCCGTCTCCCGGGTAGGTAACAAAAGTTGGATTCTTGTTAAGTGTTTCGCGCTCTACGATGACTACCGGGCGCCGCAAGGCAACGCAATCATACTCGTCCAGAATAGAATACTGCAATCGATTCGTCATCTTGGCCTTCTACTTCTGCGCTTCTGCGGCCACTTCCCATCGCCGATAGGAGTGCTGGAGGAACGCTCGAAGAGAAGCTTGCGGCTAACGAGGGCGACCCCGTAGTGCGAGCCGAGATGCCGCACTGTTGTGTCGTAAAGTAATACAGGTTATTTCTAGAATATATTTGTAATAGTGATTTGCGGGAATCGTCACCGGTGGGTAAAACAGGTGCGGCGGCGACGCAAGACTGTGGAGTGGGCTGACGAGTCGCAGCACTCGCCGTGACAAACGCCTTGCAACTACGAAAGAATGACATGCAGGAAGCAAGCACTCTCGACTGATAAGGCATCAATCGTACGCTAACAAGCTCAAAGCCTCGGCGCCTATCATTATCCCTCGACCAAGGAGCAGTTCGCCTCCATGGATTAGAATTTATTCAAGTTTATTAAGAATCTAGCTTATATTTATCTAGTAGGTAGTAGTACTATTGTTGAAGTTTGTCGTCAATGTAGTTAAACGTGAATACGAACGGCCAGGTCCGTCCGTTAATCTGCATTACCATCATGAGCAAACAGCCGCGATGACTCGATGCATATAAGCTCCAACTTCCAGTCCCCCAAAAAGGGTTAAAAGGGATTCTTCCACCCTCAGGCAAACCTGCTACTCAAGGAGATCATCAAGACGGCGGAAGGCGTACTTAATGTAACTCTATACAGCTGCTTGCGATCCGACTAGCTAGCTTACGATCTGACGTATTGACTGACTTGCTGTTGAAATGTAGAATTAGTTGACTGCCCTTAGACCTGTGTACCCCTTTATGCGTCGCATACAAAACAACATTGTCCATAGTGTTGTAAGATCTAAGTCGCCTTTAAATAATCGACGATGAGCCAGTTACTTACCTTCGAATACGATTCTCACGGGACTTGGATTCTTCGTAGTCAGACATTGTCCATCGTTGACTCGGAACGTTGGTTTGACATGCCGTCTAGCAGAGCTCAGAGGATTACATGGTGTGTTGTGCGCGAGGAATATCTGGTCGGTAGGGAAAGAATTAACACCCGATTGGCGCGAAAACTTCTCGGCTTCCCAAAGATTTCATTCCCGAAGTCGGTGTAATCATCCAACGTTTCGTCCACAGTCATGCGTAGGCTACCAAGCATTAAGGTACTAAGCCTATGATGTCTGGTCAGCTTTAAAAGCGGGTGAACCAAGTTTTACCCTTCTGTAAAAAATCGGGTCATGTTCGTAAGCAAAAATAGTAGCAGAAGAAAGCGAAACGGGGTTTCTCACGTCGATAGAGTCAGCTCTTCCACTTCTTATCAACCCGTACGAGCTGCACATGAATCTGACTGTCCACGTTCCAACCCAACTAGCCTGATATTGATCACAATGCTATTAAAATGATAACTTTCCTTGACAGTTTGCTTGATTTATCGTCAAATGGAAGTCAGGGCAAGGGACGGCGCGTCGCGCAAACCGTTGAAAGCCGTTAGGGCTTGCCTAAACAGTGGACCCCGAATGGAGGGTTGTTTGAAAAACTCCGGGTGGAAAGCTCTACATACGGCTCTTATAGTCAGGCGAAGTCGTAAGAAGGCCTAGTGGCTGGCTCAGCTATCATCAGCTTTCTGCTCACCTTTCCCCCTGAGTAGTCCCTCACCCACTCTTGGCCTGTTTTTGGGGCCTCAACCTCGAGAATGAATGCCTCCTTATCAGTATGATCTGGCGTTACTGCTGTATGATGATTGCGTCAATACTGATGAAAGGGGCTTCTCCGCAATAGTACGTCAGCACATCGTCAGTGGATTCGTCACTCTGTGTGGATAGACCAGACGAAAATTACTGGTCAAAGTGTCAAAATGCAGCTTGTCTCTTTTTTACCATCCGAACGTGGCCGGTTAGGCGGCAAATCAGGCGACTCGCCACCAAGTTGAGATGACTGGCCCAGATGCTCCTGGTTCTCCAATACGACGTGCGGTGCAGCGAGCTACCAGCGGAACAGTGGGTCAAGCTGCAAGGGATGCCCTAAATTTAGGACGAGTTGGCGTGATGGATGGGCCGCTATGGGTGAAGATGCGTACCCTCACCGACTGATGGCTGCACTCTTTCGAGTGAGCCTGAGGTGGGGGGGCCGTTCCCGGATATCCGGCGATTTGGGCGGCTGCGCCGGATCTGCAAAATGCGGAGCTGTGATAGGCTGTCGTTGGTGTTGCGGCGGCTCTTTTGGCGACCGAGTCAGTTCTGGGCGCGTAACTTGGCCATGGCTGTTTTCTCAGCTGGTGACGGAGTTGGCAAACCTGAGTGAGAATCAGTACAGGGCGAAATCGGGCCTTGAGCTGGTTTTGAAGAGCTGTCTTGAAGCCATAGGCAAAAAAAGGCTTCAATCAAGTTTCGTTATCAGACAAGCAAACCCCTGCTTCAATGTACAATAATACGACTTGGCAGTAATGGGCCAGTAGTGAGGTTTGCATGACGTGCCTTCTGGCCCTTCTGCCCTTCTACGTGCATGTACGAGCAACACTTAAGCAAGCGCGCGGGGTTCTGGTCTGCAAATACACACATACACTGGCAGTCGTCAGGTCTCAGCTTCTGCTCTGCGGCCCTGTTCGTCTCCTTGCCATATCCCTGTCGGAAGCATTGGTTGGTCGCTGACGAGAGCTGCATGGCCGCCCCGTCGCGACCCACCGCTCGTATCGCCAAGCCGGCGTTTAACAGCAGATCGCCAACACCAGATGACTATTTACGGAAACCCGTATTGCCAGACCCGGTTTGGTTGGCTTGACAGCTGAGTTGGCGGTTGGAAACAACGAGTACGCGGATCAGGATGCTTTCATCCTCCCTTGTTATAAACGTCTCCGTTCCGAACGTTTCGAATTAGTTCATCCCTCATTACTCCTCCAACCCTTGCACAACACCCATCTTTCAACCCTTTCAACACACACTCGCTCAATTTTTCTTTTACCAATCGTTACCATGAAGGGCCTTGTGGTCTTTTCCGCCCTGGCTGCGGGTGTGGCCAACGCCTCCGCACTGGTGTACAACACAACATCTGTTGACTCTAAGCCGGACTACCCAGAGGTCGGAGTAACGTCCACCTTGGTCGGGGCTGTCTCTACCCAGGAGTTCACTACTTCGACTGTTTACACCACACAAATCCGGACCGTTACTCACTGTGCTGCTTCGGTGACTAACTGCCCGGAGAAGCCTCATGTCGTTACCGAAACCATCGCTCTCTCCACCACCGTCTGCCCCGTTGCCTCCGGGGTTGTCTCTCAACCTACGGCCGAGGTCTCTACGGAATCCTCGGAAGCCCCCCCGGCATCCGAAGAAGTCTCTACATCGACCGCGTATCAGACTCCCCAGAATACGCCTACAACTCCCACCATTCTTTCTTCGGAAACCTCCCAGACATCCCTAGAAGTCTCTACATCGCACGTGTATGAGACTCCTTCTTCCCCCTCTGAAACGCCCTCAGAAGGTTCTCAAACATATCCCACAGTCTCCACATCGAACGTGTATGAGACTCCGCCGCAGAACACACCCACAACTCTCACCACTGTTTCTCCCTCCTCTGAGCACTCCAACGGAACAACCCAGGAGCTCACCACTTCGACTGTTTACACCACACAGATCCGGACCGTTACTCATTGTGCTCCCGAGGTGACCAACTGCCCAACAAAGCCTCATGTTACCACCGAGACCATCGCTATCTCGACCACCGTTTGTCCTGTGACTGAGGCTCAGGAAACTACTTCTGCAATTGAGGCTACAGAAAGCACCAAGACCGAAGTGACGGAGACTCCCAAGACCGAGGTCACCGAGACTTCCAAGACTGACTTGACGGCGACCTCCAAGACCGAACTGACGACAACTCCCAAGACCGAGGTCACGGAAACCCCCACGACCGAGCTGACGGAGACGATCAAGACGCCTGTCAACTCCGACACCTCATTGACTTTCGAGTCTACCCACTCAGTCACCGCCCAACAGTCGACAACCTCAACCGTCTACACAACCCAGATCCGCACGATAACATCTTGCGCTCCTGAAGTCACCAACTGTCCCAACAAGCCCCACGTGACTACAGAAACCATTGCCATCTCGACTACTGTCTGTCCTGTCACCGAGACGGCGCAAACTCCGACGTCTACTGAAACTCCGGTGTCTACTCAAACCACTTGGGAGACGCAAACATCTGGAACTCTGGAGTCTTCTCAGACGTGGCAGACATCGCAGACGCTTAACGGGACTTCGCAAGCCACCACGCAAACGTTCTATACGGCGAAGACGACTGAAACTACCGAGATTAAGACTCCGAAGACTACCGAGACTGAGACTCCGAAAACCACCGGCGTCACTGAGACCACTGAGACTGCCGTAACGCACAAGGCTACACAGACCACCGAGACCATCACAACACCTCAGACTAATCAGACTACTGCGATCATTAAGACCACTGGCACAATCGAGACTTCCAAGATCATCGGAACTACTGAGACCGAGACTACCGAGACTGCTGAGACTGCAAGGACCACGACACCTGGCTCCAAGTATACTAGCGAGTGGACGACCTCAACCGTCTACACCACGACGGTACGGACCATCACTTCCTGCGCCCCTGAGGTCACAAACTGTCCCGGAAAGCCTCATGTTACCACGGAGACCATCGCCATCTCGACCACAGTCTGCCCCGTGACGGAGACGCCTGAGACCACAGTTCCCGTTTCCACGTCCGAGACCTCCTCCGAAGCCACTTTCAGCCTCCCGACGATCAGCGAGTCTCAGCTTGCCTCCACTAGCGTCTGGACCACCTCGACCGTTTATACGACCCAGATCCGCACCGTCACCTCGTGCGCGCCTGATGTCACCAACTGCCCCGGGAAGCCCCATGTTACTACTGAGACCATCGCCGTCTCAACCACGGTATGCCCGGTGACGGAGACTCCGAAGACTACAGTCAGTGTTCCGCATACGTCCAAGACAACTGTGGCCGCTCAGGATACGTCCCAGACCACCTCGGAGCTCGCTTCCAAGACCTTGACGGAGAGCAAATCTCAAGTGGTTTCAACGAGCGCGTGGACTACCTCGACCGTTTATACGACCCAGATCCGCACCGTCACCTCGTGCGCGCCTGATGTCACCAACTGCCCCGGGAAGCCTCACGTAACCACAGAGACTATCGCCGTCTCGACAACGGTATGCCCTGTTACTGAAACTCCCGAGACAACCGTTGAGACCGGACACGAGACTTCAGTTATCAAGATTACTTCAGAGGGCTTTACAAGCAAGGCTGTGAAGACTACTACCAAGGGACTGAAGACCACCACTGAGGAATCGGAGACCACCACTAGGGAATCGGAGACCACGGCCACTGTACCTCAGCAAGAGACAACTCAATGGTCTACCTCGACTGTCTACACAACTCAGATCCGCACCGTCACCTCGTGCGCGCCTGACGTCACAAATTGCCCTGGGAAGCCTCATGTTACTACTGAGACCATCGCCGTCTCAACCACGCTATGCCCGGTGACCGAGACGCCCAAGACAACTGTTGAGGTCCACGAGTCTACTGGAGCAGGACACGATACCACGGTTATCAAGGTCACTTCAGAAGGCTTCACAAGCAAGGCTGTGAAGACTACCACCGAGGGACTGAAGACTACCACAAAGGGACTGGAGACTACAGCTACTCAGGTTGAAACCACTCAATGGACTACCTCGACAGTCTACACGACATACACCCAGGCCATCACCTCTTGCGCGCCAGATGTTTCCGATTGCCCCAATGGCAGCAAGGTAGTCACGGTTACTGTCCCCGTCTCGACAACGGTTTGCCCAGTTACCGCAGACACTACTGAAGTTGCCGAGACCACCCAGCCACCGCACTCCACCCAGTGGACTACCTCGACTGTCTACACAACATACATTCAGAGTGTCACCTCTTGCGCTCCGGATGTCTCTGACTGCCCCAACGGAAGCAAGGTCGTCACTGTTACTGTCCCGGTCTCGACCACTGTCTGCCCAGTTGCCCAGGCCACCACTGAGGTTTCCCAGACCGAGGTTGCCAAGACTACCAAGCTACCAAGCCACCCTGTCTCCTCCCAGTGGACGACTGCGATAGTCTACAGCACTTACATTCAGACCGTCGTCAAGACCGGCCACACCACGGTCATCACCGAGACGTCCCCTGTCTCGACCACCATCTGCCCCGTTAGTACCGAGGCTGCTGCTACTACCCAGCCTCCTGTTGGCGCCCACACTACCAAGACGATTCAGATCCCGCCTTACGTCAACGCTACCCGGCCGGCCACGGGCTCGACTACGAAATGGACGACGTCGACAGTCTACGCTACACAGACCCGCACTGTCTCTTACTGCGGATCTAACGTTCCCTGCCCGAACGGTCCTTATGTCACGACTGAGACGGTTGGTATCTCGACGACCATATGCCCCGTCACCGAGACAGCTCATGCTCAGTCCGGTACCTTGACCTCGACGCTTTACACCACCCAGGCCTACACCATCACAAGCTGCCCCTCCGAGAAGCACAAGTGTACAGTCGGCCAGGTCACATCTACCATCTATCCCACTGGCACAACCTGCATCTCTCAATGGAGCTCTGTGGTCCGACACACCTCCGAGGCCCTGACCACTATCACCGCGTCTGCTACCGGCAAGAACGCCACGGAGCCTGTTGCCCACAAGACTAGCTCAACCAACTTGCTTCCCGAGGAGTCCGTCACCACCACGCCTGGTTATTCACAGCTCACTTCAACTACGCCGGTCTCGGAGGAGGCTGGCTCTGAGCCCACCTACCTTGCACCCATTGACAACAACGTCGTCAACGCTGTTGCCGTTGAAACCCCTTCCAACTCTGTCCAAGCCACTGCTGCCTCCGAGACCCCTGCCAGCTCAGTTCCAGTCACTGCTTCCGCTGGTCGAGTCGCCGGTGGCCTTGAATTGATGGCTGCAGCTCTCGCTGTCGCGGCCTTTTTCCTTTAGTACCAATATCATGACTTATGACCGCTAGACAAGTAGACACCATTCCGTATATAGTTTGAGAATGAATACAATGTTTCATCAATATGAAGACGTGTTTTATCCACCATTAGTGACTAAAGGAAGCTGAAAAGGTGGTACGGCCCCAGTATCACTTGGCCGCCCTGGTACTACAGAGGATAACACTATAGCACTGATCTCATGTGCCTTCATTGCTAATCGATTGCCTGGGGTGCATATCAAGAGCGACCTTAGATCTAAGCCCTTCAGTTTTCAGGTAATGATTTCAATCTTTCCCAGCTTCTACCACGACCCTAATTCTCAGTTGTATACTGTATCTGGTTTGACTCTATCTTCCATTGGCACTGGCCCCTTGGTCATACGGAGCCGCAACCTGTTGCCCTCAGCTGAGATGCAGTAATTCTCCTTCATGAATGATTCATCGTCTAGAGATCTCGGCATTGCATCCGCGTCCTTCTCTGTCAAGGATAGTGCGAGGAGCTCTGGGACGGATTCCCACGACGACGACACGATTCCAGTCCAGACGGACCAAACAGAAAATGCCACCACAAAGGCCACGTAGACATAGAAAACAGCCATCGCTCCTCGCATCGTGAGGCTGTTGTCAGAAAAGGCATATCCGGTAACCCAGGTTTCCATTTCCGATTTAAAGTAGCGGGCCTGATCTTCGTCGGTCACCGAGTATGGACTTCCACCTGGGCCGAACACTTTGCCGTTCTGGGGCATGAAGTTCTTCCACCACTCGCCGCCGGGATCAGCTAGAGAATTCAAGGCGGAGGTATTGGGGGCTGATCGTGCCAGGCCATTTGTCGACAAGGCTCCTAGTATCGCCTCTAGGTGCTTTTCCGATCTGCTTCCTTTGCCCTTGGGAGTCCAGATGCCGCTCGTAAGGAGCAGCTCGTGGATGATGGTATGGTTGGTCCTGGAGTCAAAGGGGTTCAAGTATTCCGCAAAGCTCGGCCGAATCCGGATCTTTTGGCCATAGGTCGGGCTTAGGATCCATGATCCGCCCAGAGAGGTCGCCAGAGCATCTGAGAATGGGGGCGTTCCCTCACTAAGAAGCGATACAGCATCGCCCGTAATCGTTGTAGAAATCCATCTTGCATCGATCATGCAGCCGTAAACGTCGACTGTCTTGTCCGAATCATATGCTGGAACGGCCACGAGGACTCCAATAGAACTGTTGGAAGCCAAAGCAGAATCAGGGTCAAACCAAAGAACTTCAGGGGCCTCTATATCCGGAAGTGTCGCGGACATCCATTTTGCGATAGTCTCCGAAGTAACGTTTATGGCTGGATATCCCCATGACCGGAAGTCCGGAATTGAAGGTTCCGTCGGATTGTCAGAACTCATAGATGAGCGGTGGCATCTAGTGTGAGTGATTGGTTGAGGAGCAGAAAGGCGATGTTCAATCTTAGAGTAAAGGTTGAAACGGTATTTTCCAGTCCGTGCCGCTGCATCTGATGCCAATTCCCAGTCCAAGGAGCTCAGGACACAAGAATCCGATGCAACGAAATGAGGCATCGATACGACTGTGTGGTTGGGGCTGTTCTTGTTGAACACTTTCTCCCTCACGTCAATGTTCAGCTTGGCAAGGGTCTTGGCTCCAGAGAGGACGAAACTGCGCGGCGGTCTCGGACCAATAATGCCATTAGCAATCTGGCTGGATGTTGGAAGTTTCGAGACAAGCTGATGATTCAACACGTCCCACTCCCAAGAAGGACACAGAGAGTTTCCGGTGACGTTACAAAGCGAGCCGATTGTGTTGTTTGCGGTCAAAACAGGGGGAAAGATTCGGTCATATGTGGCGTTGGACCAAATCAAGCTTCCGCCAGCCCTCCAGTCACCCTCTTGTGGCATCATGACCACTGCACTGAGCGATGATGCGCCCAGGGCAAGAATACAGAATATGATAGTGATGGCGATAAACGAAAGCTTCTTCCACAGCCGCGAGAACTTTCCGGTGAGTATGGTGAGAAACTCCTTGGACCAGAGGAAACTGATGTCTGTAATCTGTTGTCCAGCCACCAGAGCTCCATACGGAACACCTTGACCAATGGTAAACTCGTGTCGGATCATGGCAAATATGATGGAAGTCAAGGACAAGACAATGAACAGCTCCATCAGCTTTGCTGCGAACTGAATGCCGAGCTTTTTCTCGATGTCATAGTTGGGTGGCCCCTCGAGCTCCTTGCCAATGTAGTAGTTGTTGAAGATGTAGAAGCTCAGAGTGATTACTCCGGCGATGGCAGGGACGTGAATCAACATTGTCAGAAGCGCTGCAACTCTGTCTTTAACGATTGGGACCTCTTGGACTCGATGCACCCATTGTCGCGTGGACGTGAAGGGAACCAAAACACCTTGGAGTCGGAACTTGCTTAGAGAAGCAGCGATTCGCCATTTGATGAGGGAGAAGCCCCTCCCTGACCGTTGTGGAGAACTTGAGTCGAATGCAGCGAATTCATCTTTCGAAGGGCGCGTAGTTGGATCTTGGTCGTATTGGATGTATTGACTTTCCAGCGGCTCGTTGAGGGCACGTTCTTCGGGGCTGACGGGCTCATAGTGAGGCTGTACGGCCGTCTTGGTTTTATCCGCCATTCTCAGCGAACCGCAGTGATGTCGGCGAAGAGAAGAGAAAGGGCACTAACAGGAGATGGCACGATGCAAGAAAAGGCTGATCGAAACAGAGAGGGCAACAGTGTGGGACGGAGATGGTATTAAAGCGTGGCGGAAACCGCTTTGCAAGTGGATTGGGGTTGGGGGCGGAAACCAGGTTGCTGTTAGACTTACTAGGGAGAGTGTCAGACGTGTGCAACAGCCAATGAATTGGTGCAAGAAGACGTCTGGTAACAGGGTATCCATCCATCTGCTTACATGCGGCCCACAGCACATCCTTGCCAGCCTTATTGAGTATGGAAGCGAGGGAGCTACCTAGCCAAGTTGTTCACCTATTGGCTAATATACGACGAGCTTACGGGAATGGTCCAGGAGCAAAAGTTCTTGCCTCCTCGGACTGTTGTCAGTTCGGTGATAGGTTCTTAAGTCCGGCACATTTGCTCCATCTCCCGCTCGAATGTTAGACAAGAAACTAGCCATCACATGGCCTAGGTGTGCAACTGACCATTCATTTTTCTTTTTGATGCTCTCCCCACCATTGGGGAAAACTGTTGGTGCAAGAGCTTTAAAGAGGTTGGGTGTGGATGCAGCTGCTGGCGCCTCGGATAGAGCTAGTATTGTTCTAGGTGTCTTCACCAACTGCGACTTTGTTGTGGGTAGCATCATTCAACTTCGAAGACGATAATGTAAGTAACTGCATCACGACTAGCACCTATACTGTCTTAAAGCAAACAGACACAGCAGTCCAGCTCGGTTTCTCGTTCGTACCATATATCTTGCACGACCTATTGCTCATCGTTTTGCGAATAGATGAAGTTCGCAGCTGAAGTTTGTTAGCCATGGAGACATTCGTATTTGGGACTAGAAATGGGGAGAGCTCACCAACCGGGACAAGTCCGTTGTCATGCGCCCATTCCCGAACACCGTGCCCTTCATGATCCGAGCCCCAGTGTTTCCGGTCTTTGGGTTTGGTGAGGTTCAGATCATCGGTAGTGCCATTCGCCGGCGCAAAGACCAAGAATACATAGCGGTGTTTCCCGGTCTCTGGCGGCGGACCCGGGGGCTTGTACCCGACGATATCCTGAAGGCGAAGGCTCGATACTCTGGAAGTAGACGGAATCTGGATTCCTGTTGCAACCCAATGGCAGAATTCGGACCACTTTGGGTTGTCGCGCGAAGGTGCGTCGGGGTCTGTGAGGGCTAGGACATAGGTCAAGTGTGCGGCGCTTTGGGGCATGGAGTTGTCATCTGATTGAGCCTTCTTGAGACGGACGGTCGGGCTTGCTTGCAGCTTCGAAGGGTCCATTGTGTTCCCAAGGGACGCTGCATGGGACTTCCAAGATGCGTCGAGGCCAAACACGGGCGTGAAATCATCAATGACGGTTGGGATGATCTGGGCATCCGCGAGCCTTGCCGCTATTAGCAATGCCCCTAGCATGATAGAGCTGACGTACCTGTCGTGGACATGAATCATATCGGTACCACCCAAGACGTGTTGAGTATTAGGTTGAGCAAGAATAGGCTGTACGGCCAGAAGCGTAAGGACGGCAGTCCATTGAAGGCGTGGTAGCATCTTGAGTGAAGTGCCGTGCGGCAGGATGCCTTTGAGAACTGCGAGAGGCTGGGAGGTTGATGAACGCAGACTCCTTTGTGCCCAATGTAGGGAACGCAACGGTGATGACATCGACTCCGTGACGAGTGAGGCCTTGATACCGGATCACATGACCATGCTGACGTCACCTTTGCATCAGTCTACTTTGTAATACAGTCGACTATTTTAAATCGCCTGGATCAAGGTGAGGTCACAGGAAACAAAGGACAATTAGGCAGGTAATCGGGCCGATCAGGTGTTTAAGTAGGTACTGGCTTGGGGACGTGATGGACGGTCCAGCGATCGCCGAGTATTCGCACCGGTCGGCCATGGCTACCAATATCATCAACGAGGCCAAAGCTACTCTGGCGTCCTACCTCAATATCCCGGACGACTGTGAGATCATCTTTAAGCAGGGTAGTAGGTCGGGGGAGTTTTCCGCGTTGGCTTACAACTTTCTTAGTGCTTAGGTTGCACGTAAACATACGGAGCTTCAATTGCCCGTGAAGAATCTTAAGATGGACTCTATTATTACTAGTAGTTAGTCACGGAATATAGCAGCTAAAGCTAAGCGACTCTTTGGCTTGAGGTATGTCAACATTGTGGCGGATAGCTATAAGATGAATAGCGGCGAGTTTAGAATGATTCCGGATGTACCTAGAACCTCTCTCAGGATGCCGCCATGGTCTATTTCTGCGACAACGAGGGTGGTTTGTTGTGTTTCCTAAGTCCCTTGAGCCGGGGCTCGATGGACTGATTGTCGTGGCAGACATGAGCTCTAACATTATTTCAAGGATGATCCCAATCAAGAATATCCCAGCCTCTCGCGACTCTAACAGCTAACTCTGCCTCGCATCTTGTGTATGAGACTATTGCAAAGAACGATGGCCTCTATAATACACTTAGCATCGAGTAAGTATACCTCTTTTAAGGCAAGATTTAAGCGGGGCAGGCTCTAAAGAAGCTGCTACTACAGCATCCCAAAGTGCAAGGACAGCAAGCTATTGCTGAATAGAAGGCTCAACTGATCTATAGAGCTCTAGTGATCCTAGCCCTGCAGATAATAAAGGCAGCAGACTGTTTTCAATTTTCTGCAGATTTCCTAGAAGCCAAAAGTTGGTGTATTTAGAACCTCAACTCGTCCCTCTTTTAGCTAGGAAATCAAGAGCTTTTGACCTTCCACTTCAACCCTCAATTTGCAACAGATTATACACCCAACTTCGCCAGAAGCTAAATAATGCGAGGCAATAGAGACAAACATGTTCATTGGAATCTTGTGTGACCTTAAGGGGGTGTGATCTGGCGGCCAATCGGAACACTACAGGTAGCGGGAAACGAGTCAAGTATGTGACTCCGTATGGACCTCTGCATGAGATGCAGTTCTCCATCTGCCTGCCTAGAATACTGTTCAAACTAACACCAATAGGTACAGATGACACAGCCACTATGCAAGGTAAAGAGAGCCTTGACTCTGTTATTCTAGGGATCATGCAGGATGGAGGCGAGACTTCTAGGGAAGCTGGACTCCCTGACGTTCCAATATTCCGACTCGGGAGCCGGAGCCCTCGGGGATTGGAACATGACTCTCTTCATCGCCAGAGAGGCCGCCAGGCTGTCTACGCGAAGCCTGCTTCTGTACAAGGGAGCCAACTTCAAGGGCAAGGGCTCTGGAGAGAGGCCGCAAGACACTCCTCGGGTAGTCTAGTTTCGGATGTGCAGAAAGAATATTTGCCTAAAAGCACTACTCCACTGCAGCCAACTCCCGCCGACCTCGGGGACTCGCCCCTTCTGCGGTCGACTTCCTTTCACTTTCTGGCCTCTCTGCACGCGTTAAACAGTTTGATGATCAGCGAGCGCCCCGTTCCGATGGCTGTGAGGATTGTCTCTTTTTTTGGTGTAAGGGAACGAATGTGAGAGTGCGAGAGTCCAATCGTCAAGCTCAAGCTGCTGGGTATTCATAGGCGAAGGCTGCTGGGTGGCAGCTGATAAAAGGGGCAAGGGGCTATGTAGCGCACAATCGTTCCACATCTGGGCTTCTAGCCAACCTCAAATTAGGCCTAGATAACCGGCTGTCACGAACATGTTGGGTCAAGAGTTTCAAGTACACCATAATTTGAGAAATTGGTGAATTATCTTACCCAGGACTTCTCTTATGCTGTCCTAGAAGTATCGGACACACACGCGGGCTCACCGTGGGGTTCCTTGTACGCGCTAATCGACTCAGGCGGTATAATGTTCTCCTGACTGTCAGCGTCGGACACGTGTCGATCATCAAGTCGATAGCTTGGACCCTTGTCCCGGCTCGGAGCTTGACCAAAGGTCTGGATGGAGTTGAATCCTCTGGACGAAGAGTGGCCGCCTGAACTGATGTCGCTGAAGCATGGAACCTTCTTCAGTAGCGGACGCATCGCCGTAAGCGACGCAGCGAGTATGCTCAAGCCAATCTCGATGATGGAGCTGTGGGATTGCGGTTAGGGAGCGTCTGTAAACTTCAATGCGTCTCCACAGGAGTCGACTTACTAGAGCGTTCCTTCAAGAGTGGTTTGGATGATCTTTGCACTCGCTAGCCCTCCATCAGTTGCCATTGAGGCTACCTGGATGACGAATTTGAGTCGGATGATAGTTGCCACGGAGCTCCTAAAAGACCTTTAGTGATCACAAGTATTATTCTTTTCTTGGGGAGAATTCCTTACATGGCACCCAGCCCAAGCAAAACAAGAATCGAAATCTTCAATTTGAGTCGTAGCTGTGTCTCACGCAGCATGTAGATGGGTAATAGCTGCCGTCTTTTGTTAGTACAAGGACCAGTAAACCGTCAAAAGGTCCGACAGCTCATACCGCATAGAACCAACTCATAGACATGTCCATGACTGACAGTGATATTCCAGCGTCCCCTATGACGGATGTTGAAAGGCAGGTGCCGATGCCAACCCCCCACGCAACCGACAGCGGGCGACACTGTAAAGCGAAAACCAGAGCCACCACTAGAGACCATATCGACACGACAGCCATCGACGCTATCAGAATCCCTCGCACAATTCGCATGTCGGAATTATCAGCAAGGCGGTAGAGCACCAGTGCCACACCAAGCTTCGAGATGCCTGCTGCAAGGATGTACACGATCTGGGCAATGGTAAAGAACTGCCCAAGGATATTGTTAGCACAAGAAGAGGCCGGTCACCCCAGAGCGCGAGTCCAACTAGACTCACCATGGCCGCCTTGGTTGGATCAAAACCAGACTCGTTTGTCGTGGCCCCGATGCCATAGTTGATGGACTGAAGCTCCATTGCGCAGAATACAACAAACCCAATCTGCTTGCATATCAGAGGTAGCTATATTGTGGGGAAAAGAGCGTTTTTAGAGAGACCACTTACGAGAGAAACAGCCATAGTTATGTCGTCATAACCAATAGACTTTTTGATGCCGCGAGCCCAGAACCTCAAGCCAACGGCGATGCCGTCAACAATAAGAAACGTGATCGCAACAGGATAATATCTGTCCCTTACTGCCATCTTCTGGAATGTCTCAAATCAATCGAGAAACGGCAAGGTGGCAAGAAAAAGTTGAAGGGGAAGCATCAAGGGTATAGTGAGGACAGACTGTCTCGACCCCATGCCTTTACGTAGCAAGGCACAGTCTTAGGGGGTGAACTTTAGCTCAAGGCAAGGAACGAGATATCGGCCGATGCAATGACCGATACCCCAAAGCCGGGACTCGAACCAACAGAGCCAAGCAATCGGAAGTCCTCCTGATTGCTTAACGTCTGCCGTTTATTTAATCCCTGTCCACGACGCGAGCGCGGGACTTTCGCGGACCAACATGAACATGATCTAACGCCACATCCTAGCGACATAAGGAGAAGTACTACGTACACGCTCTTTCGCAACTGGCTACTCTCCTAGAATAGCAATATTAGAGTTTAGGGTACGATAGCACAGGGGGGGTGGCCCCGTGGAAGTATATACCTTGCCGCAAGTGAATGGCCAGATTGGTGGGCTCACGTTCCAAACGGAGACGGTGTGTTCAGGTTCTGCCAATACTCTCCATCATGTAGTTTGGAGCGTGCCTTCAATCGACATGATTGTAACATTGAGAAATACGGCTTGCCCTCGCTCAACCAACACTCACCACCGAAGACCCGTTCAGGAGCTGCCGGGACAGCCGTACTATACGCACTGCCTGGTAATAAGACGTTCGTACCTAGGAGTAAAAGAGTTTCAACCTCTTGGCGTTTGGAAAGGCTAAGCTACTACGTACATAGTAATTGGCCAGCAGTTGACCTTGGAATCCCTGTGGCCTGAGACTGCACTGCCGGCCAGGGAACAACTCGGCCGAACCTACACGGTAGATCCAACGCCGTATCCTCATTCGTATCAGTTGGCGGGTCAAAATGTGACCCTAAGCCCCGCAGACGCAGATTGCCAGGTGAGTGAGCTGGTCAGGATCCACTCACAAGGATTTGGCATGGTGCCCAAGGGTCTTTGTTGTGTTGGTCCATCCATGCAATGGAAAAGGTAGTCTAGGATAAAACAACTCGTAATTTATCCAAACCCAGTAGCGGGCCTGCCCCTTCCTATCGTAGTAAGGTGTGTTCTCAGGTAAGAAGGCCTCGCGTCCTCGATTACCTGTACAAAGTAGCAGCAACTGCGACGTGGCTGTACTTTCCACACCCAATATTCGGCGACCATGCGGAGCATGCCATACATCTACGCTCTTGCTCACAATCGACCGTCCCCAGTCGCTCACGCGTTGTTCTTAATGTCTCTCATCTCATGTTTCCTGAACGCCGTAAACCGTTGCGGCAACCAGGGCGGGATAGCATATTACAGATACTTCAAACATAGACGCACAACCCGGTACTAGCGGTCTGGGTAAATATGCTGCAGGGATTATATCTCAGGCAGGTAGGTGGCCTCGGAAGCGTCGGCTTGCTTGAACAACCCTAGACAGACATATAAGGAGTGTCGACCCGAGCCTCCGTTCTTTTGACGTTGGACATCTGTCAACCCCGATCTCTTGCAAGATTAACCTGCATTTGCAATGTCAGACCTCGATTCTCAGCCGCTTCCCACCACGCCAGAGCAAGTCACATTGATATGGTTTCGCAGTGTACTAGGACTCAACGTGAAATCGATTGAGCTCACGAATAGTGTGCTAAACGCAACTGCCAGCAAACTATTCGTCACCATCACATACGAAGAGGATGGCGTTGAGACAGATCGCCCGACACATGTCTGCCTCAAGGGGGGCTTCAACCCGGCCATGCTTGCAATGGAGGGGTACGGGCAGATTCTAATAGCCATGTATACGCGCGAGGCCAACTTCTTCAACCTCGTCGCCCCCAAACTGACCAACATGTCTCTGCCGAAGGTGTGGTGGGCCGGTGTGGACAGCAAGCAGGGCCAGGCAATCCTAGTCATGGATGACTTGAACCACAGCGGCTTCACGTTTGGGAACCCTGTGGATGACTGGCCTGTCGAGCGCGTTATGGCAGGCGTTGAGCAACTTGCCGCCTTACATGCTGGTACCTGGAACATGGCTGCGACCGAGCACGCGTGGCTCACACCTGAGTACGAGCAGGTCATGATCGGCCTCACTATGATGTGGAACGATCAGGTGCTGGGTTCTGGTCGCCCTCCGTTCCCTGAGGTTATCAAAAACCGGGAGCGCACGGTTGCGGCCATGAAGAAGCACTATGCCACCAAGAACCCCAAGTTCGTCTGCCTCTTGCATGGTGATCCGCACACAGGCAACACGTATATCGACCAACACGGGAATCCTCGCTTCCTCGACTGGCAGACCCTTCACATTGGCTCGGCCTTCCACGACTTCGCCTATTTTGTTGTCGGCGCCTTGTCCATCGAGGATAGGAGAGCCCACGAGGTGGCAATTCTCGACCATTATCTTGAGACGCTGGCCAAATTTGGCGCTCCCGCCTTCTCCACGAAGGATGAGGAAGTCATCAAGGAGTATCACAAGTCCACCATGGCAGGCATGGGCTGGGTTCTCACTCCCTATGACATGCAGCCCAAGGAGCGTGTTGTTGCAATGTGCGAGCGCTACTGTGCCGCTATCGTTGACCATAAAGCCATTGAGCTGGTCGAGTCCTTGCCTACTACGGAGTAAATTTTAAGTAAAGAGGACGTGATAAGCTTTGTTGGGCACGGAGCTTTGCAGATATTAAATTTCTCTTAGGTATACGCCCAGTACGAGAATTCTCAAAGCGACACTTGCTCCAAATTTTTCTAACACTGCAATATTTGTTCACATATTAGATATGTGTGTTGTGGAACGTGGCGACGTCATAGAAATGTCCATATGACCTGGTTCTGCTCAATGCTCAGTGCAGCTTTTGTCCTGGTGCCGAGGTTAACTGTTAGATGGATGTTCGGCAAAGAGAATTTTTGCGAGGCATTTAGAGTCAATGGAGTGGTTCACCAATTTTGCATTAACAGCATACTATAAGCCAAATTTAGAAAGATACAGGAACACGCCCCTGTGTAGCTTCTATAGGGGAGAGAAGAAACCAGACTGTGATCGGCTACGAACAACCAGTTATACTGTCTACGTAAATTTCGTTCGAGTCATCAAATACCCAAGTTAGCCTGACTTCCGACTTCGTTCTCTAGCGATCTAACATCAATGAAATATCGACTTAAGGGCTTGAAAAATATCAATACTACAGGCATTCACATCGACCCTATCCGTTCGTAACAGGACGCTGCATGCTTCCACAATTTCCCCCAGAAAACATAGCTAGTATTGCAGAGACTTACAGCTACAATCCTCAAATTCATTCTGCCGGACAACAGCATGGAAATGAAATCCAAACCTCAATGTTGCCATCTTTAAGTTTCAGTGGGCTTACTTAATGACTAGATAGTCGCTTGATAGCCCGTGTCAACAAGGAGACTGGGCCTTATAGAACTGCCTTGCAACAAACTGTTTGCCTAGGTGATATAAACAAGACAAAGCTTTGCCGCAGAATGGGTCTCCCAGGCATGAGAGTCATATTGACAGGAACCTTGAAGCAACCTTGGATGTTACTCAACTATCGAAGCCATAATAGAATATAATAGCATGTTTACTACCTATATATAATCTTTCCCAAAGAACGGATGTCCAACGCAAAACGAGACGCCAGTACACTGACCAAATTATCTTCTCTTCTCAAGATGGATATTTAACGTCCAGTGGCCAAGCTATCAAGTCGTCTATCCTAGAAGTTGATATTGCCACATCGAATACCTTGCACGTCCTGAATAAATGTTCTACATAGTTTTAAACAAATGTAGCCACCTTTAGGATATTTGTACTATTGGAGATGCTGCACCGATGTCTCTGGGCCACATGTACGCGAGCTATATACGCACGTGCTTCAATGACGAGACGTAGAGACAAGTTGTCGACCTTACTAGCCCAACCATCCTGAGTTGAAGAGTCCATGCACTCGAGAACGGGGTGTCCATGACGTGCAAGTAGCACTTCGGTGATAAGTGGATGTGATACTAGGGACGGTCGAGTTTCTCAATTATTGCAAACAACGTATGCTCCCCTGGATTATATATACCATCCCAGTCTTCTGGAAATGCTTCTTATGTACTCCATCATGTCTGTTGGTGATGAACGAATGCAATGAGACATATAATGCTCAGAGTTTCCACACTTCCAGGTTGCGATATTGTGCGACAAGCGGGTTCATCTGGCGCAGACCAATCCGTCCGCCGCGAGCCACCGGGCCCGTCGAGCGATCGACGTCTTCCCAAGAATAGAGAAGCAGGCCGTTGACAGAAAACTGCACATCGCGCTTATCCTTGACGACTTCGACACTGTAAAAGGCTCCCTTTGCATCCGCAACGGCCGGGATAGGATCGGCGCCTTGAGAGACGAGATGGAAGCCCGGCGACTTTCGCAGGTTCGCCAGGTTGAAAGCGCGCTCTTCGGGCCATCGGCGGCGGAAGTAAGATGCGTGCAGGGTGCGGATGTCGCCCGAGTGGTATTGCGGATACGAGCCGTTGCGCGGTGCGAGGCCCTTTTCGAAGATGCTGCCGCCATCCACGGCTTCTGCGCCGAAGAAGAACATGGCCAGACCGGGCTCCTGGATGGCAGAGAATTCCCAAGTAATGCGGATGCGGTCGGGGAAGACCTCTGGAACCCAGAAGACAAAGTGGTCGTCGATGCCGCCCGCGCCGCTCAACTCGAGCGTGTTGTTGCTGACGGTCGCATTGACGGGTCCTTCGGCAACCCAGCCGGCAATGTCGTCGCTGCTGGTGAAGTTGTTCCTGTAGAGGAGCTTTTCGGCGTTGGTACCCATCGTCAAGGCTGACAGGAGCAAGGAGGGGAGCAGCGAGAGCGCACGCATTGCAAGAGATGATGAAGAAGAGGACTGAATGGGATTGCGTCTATCAGGCCCTTTCTTTAGACTAGTTATATAGTAAATCGCGAGTTCCGCGATCGCTCTACAGCCACGGCGTGGTTACTAGTTCGGGCTAGGGTTTCCGAGTTTGCGGTGTCGCCATTATTGTGGAAAAACCAACGGCGATCTTTACCCTTGCAATGTGCTCTTGAAGCCTTGTAATCGATAGCATTGGTGATATTTCACCAGAATTGCGCCATGCTTTTGCACCTTAGAGCCACACGCAGACAGGGGCGCGAAATCGCTCATTAGGATTAAGTAAATCAACAATCGACAGCGGCCACAATTTTTCCGGCGCTATCACTCCTCTCACTCAGCACTCTCTCTATCTAGTTCTACGGAGTTCTGTTGAGCTCATCCGTGCTCTGGTTGCTCGCGTCGACATCGTATCCCTCTATGTCGATTTTCGTCGTGATCTTGATTTGCCCTTGCTGCTCCTCCCGGCGCTGCAATGTGCCCGTCCCAACAACGGTGACGTGCCCAGTGTTGAGATTCTCCATGTGGAATGCCTCGGGATTGTTTGTCGAATGCCCATGCTTATCCGCCGTCCTTGTTCTGCTGCCCGAGAGCTCATGGAAACGCCCCGTCTGGTGCGTGTTCGAATCGGCCCCAGGGTTTGAGCCCCCACGATGCTGGACAAACTCCACCAGCCTTTCCAGCACTAGAAACTCGAGCTTGAGCTTGACAGAATAGACCACAACTTTGAGTCCCTGTTGGATGACGTAGCGGTCCTGGTACTCGATGACAAGCAGCGCAACATCCATCACCACAATCAAGATGTTGACGGAGAAGAGGTGCCACAAGTAACGCCGCTTGCTGCCAAAGGCTGTCTTGAGGATATCGATCGTTTTCCAGATGTAGAGTCCGGATATGACGAATTCCTGAATGCAGAAGCACGTCATTTGTGTTTTTTCCATCGTGTTGAAGAGGGCCGTGTGTCCGTCCTCGGTCTTGCCCGAGCTCGATGGGGTAACGAAAAGGAGAACCGTCACTGTTGTGTGCCAGACCACAGCGTTAAAGATGATCATCCAGAGAGTAGCGCGGAGTATCTTCACGTTGTACAGAACCAAATGAAGCCGCGAGTACAAGACGACAGATTGGCCAGTGATGAGCAGGATCCAGCCAATACTAGCGATTGCCAACCCGGCATAGTGGTCAATATTGAAGTAGCCGATTATCCACCCCAGAGTGTACGGAAATACGCCAAAGGTTGCCAGGAGGAGACTCCAAAAGTAAAGACCGTGACGTTTCTTGAAGGTGGCGAAGATAAGAGCCAGTAGCTCACAGGCATTGTACATGCCCAGAGTCGAGCAGATCTAGGCGAGTGTGTGTTAGAGGGAACTCCTACAGGATGGGGCTACTTCGGGGCTTCATACAATCACCATGACAGACTCGGAGCTATAGTCTCCCGTCTCCACCCGCCTGTAAATATCGCCGACCGTGTTGAGAAAAGCCATCGCGTTGGATGCCACGGGCTTGCTTCGATGGGTAAATCGAGATAACCCTACGGGCCGGGATCTACTGGGAATTGAAACGCAATGACGTGTCTGGGAGAGGAAATATCCAGAGTTCATAGAGAAGCTTTAGCACTTGCTGATGGCGTAATGGGGTGCAGCGACATAATAAGCATCACGACTGTCCACTCAGGGGCCCAGGTGCTTGACAACAAAGCGGCCAACGTGTCTGGGGTCTCTCAGCCGTGGATGGGTCTGGGGTACAGAATCCGGGGGTCCGGAGGATCCGGGGAACGCGGGGCAAGAGGCCACTGAGGCACTGACTGACTCGAGGCTGTTGGGTGTGGCCTGAAAGCTGAAAGCCACGCGCGCTCTCTGATCACTGAACGGTGCCAACCCATTCTCGCAGCCGAGTCAGTCGAAGGACTCGCAGCAAATCGGACGGCCAGGCCAGGATCCTCTCAAGCCTCGGTTAGCCAGGACCAGGGCATTAGCATGAAGAGTGGACAGTTGAAACACGGATTTGGAGAAGGTGGCCGAGTGTCTTTTCGGGGAAAGTTGCCACATCGAAAGTAACGCCTCTCTTAGGGCCAAAATGGCAAGTTGCGAGAGCAGCTAGTAGCGCCATCGACCTTCTCTGCAGTAGTGCATCTTCTGTGCGAGTAAGGCATCCTGGCACGTCCTCGCCTAGGGACGCAGATGAGATCTCGAGCAGTTTTCGTCTCAGTGCAAGTTCGGGGGCTCGGAGCACTGTAACTGAGCCCCAAAGCAAAACGATCTTGCGCTAAGGGACGATTATTGATTCTACTACGCGGGGGTCTTCGATCTAGAATCCGTAGAGGCTTTTGTAGTGTTAGTTTAGATGGTAAATGGCGTTTTTAGTGCTTAGGCGGTCCGGATGCGTTACGCGCAGGACTGCATAACCCAGCAGAAGATGCTCGAGCAGTATCGCGACAGGGTCGCTACTTTGATCGCCCAATCCGACGGTAGAGATACTGGCAGCGCTGAGATTATATTGACTGAATAGATGCAAGGGTTGAGTGCTGTACGGTGTGACGCGAGTTGATTGGCTGCAAATGTCGAAGTGTGGAAAGGAATAGCTTCGTAGCGGCTTGCTAAAAAGACTCTATTGAAGCTCCCCGTGATGAAGTGTGAGGGTTGCTGGCATGCGAGCGAATACCGCCACGTGTCTCATCCCAACTTGGCGGATGATAGTCTAGTTGGCAGCAGGCACAAACACAGAGTCTGTTCCTGAGTTTTGGCCAATCCTCTACAGCGCAAAATATGTACTTTGAACATTCTCACGCTGCATCCCACTCAAACATTCTCCAATGTGACAAGTTGCTCAGAGGAAGCGAGTCACATTGATAGTATCTTCACTGTGGATAATAGGAGGAACAAAGGTTGCGCAGATAACTAAGCACAATTGTAGGCAGTTGATTTAGTGTAGCCGTGAATCTACTGACCGAGTCGTGACGTCAAGGCCGTCCATGACGACGACAACTCCACCAATATCCGAGTAGTCCTGTCTCAGTCGGCTCTCTAATGAAGAAGGTTGCTGTTCTTCACCACTCCAAGCATCAAAACCATCGACTCAACTGAATCCGACCGTGAACTTACCGACTCGGTTCTATCAATCGGAGTGGCACGAGTACCATTCGCTCTAGCTCCCGCTTGTAATCATGGACGAAAACACCCATCTTCCTACCGGCCTCGCTATTCATAAACGCGACGACGTTTACTACAAAACTCGGTTGCTCCAGGCCATTCTTAGGCCTTTCAAACCATTGCTGGTCAAACCTGGGAAGAAATCGAGGGGTATAACACGATTGAGAATTCCCAAAAAGACGCAAAAGCAATGCAACGTGCAAGAGCGTCAAGTCGAAGGACTTCGGGTATACGACTTGACAAGCAAACAAACGAGTCAGAGTTTGAATATAGCTCAAGTCAATCCTCCCATGAGGATGCTGTACTATGCCGGTGGAGGATGGCAGATGCCTCCAAGCAGCCATCATTGGGCCTTTTGTACCGAATTAGCGCGGAGACTACATGAGACTACTGTCAGCATCATATCACATCCGTTGGCGCCCGAAAACCCAGTCTCAATGGCCTTCCCGCAGATTGAGAGGGCATACAAGACTTTGCTGATAGAGTCCGCAAAGGCGGGGGAAATGGTTGTCGTGGCTGGGGACAGTTCAGGGGGTAACATTGCTCTTTGCCTCGTTGCTTGGACGTTGATAAACGCAACAAGGAATTCCACAAAACCGCCCGTGGCCATACTTGCCATCAGTCCAACAACAGATCTTCACCATCAGCTGCCCGGGATAAAGAAGGCGGCGGAGCTCGACCCTATCATGACCCTCCAATCCATCAAGTCAACCGCAAGTGCCTGGTCACCAGGCCCTGATCAGCCTGAATATGGAGACATCACGGTCGAAGAACCTAATGGTCACTTGTACTACCTCGACTGGGGATTCAAAGACCCTCGAGTATCTCCCCTTCAGGCTGACCTTGGTATCCTGGCCCGCCACGGAGTCAAGGTTCTGGGGGTAATCGGGACTTATGACGTCCTAGCGCCAGAGGCCATGGCCTTCCTGGATAAGTGCAGAGGGCGGGGCGTTCCAGGCGAGTGGCTTTTGTGGAAGGGCCAAATGCACTGCTTCCCATTGGCATTCAGGTACGGGTTGAAGGAGAGTGAAGAGGCAGTGAGATGGATTATCGAGGCGTTGGAGAAATGTCGAATAACGCTGCTAGCCTAGCTTTTGTCCCACAAGTGTCGCCTATTACATCAGGTCAGTAGGCAGGAATCTAAGGAAAAGTGAACGTCACTCGTAAAAGAAGGTGGTGGGAACCAGAGACTGAGATCCGTGATGTGACAACCAGTAGGATTTTTTGGAAAGAAATTGGAAGTACGAGAAAGGCTTAGAACTTGGAGGAGACTAGCACTCATAGTAGCCATGGTGCGGTACCCATTACTATTAAGATAGGTTCACAATCCAGAGACAATTGAGACGCAACAAGCTACAAAAAACGAGACACTGCTTCCTCTGCGCTGGGTGTGTCAGATCAAGCTGGTGGATAAACAGTGTTGATGCTTCCTGCCGAGGTCTCCCCATATCTTTACCACAGTCCAAACACGCCCTTTGCTCGATCCCTTCTACGCAATGAAATTGTCGTGGCTTTCCTCGTCACATTCTGAACTGTGCAGCCCTCGGTATCGAAGACATTGGCGTAGGTGCCGGTCAAGACGCTCGCCAACCATTCAACCGCCATGGCGAGGCTGTTAGTCGCCTCCTCGGAGTGACCGCCCACGGTGTTCCTTTGATACAAGATGTTTGCGCCAACAGCACAGTACCTCTTGACCAACTCATCCGTATCCGAGATTTTGCTGATCTCATCATGGATAGCCTTGTAGGCAAATACCGGAACCCTGGGAACGCCATGATAGCCCATAATTCCATCCTGGTTGACTACTGCCGAGATCTTTGCGTCTTGGAAGATGGCGAGGCCATTGGTAAAATAGTCGCCGATGTCGTGTCCAGCGTACGCTACTCCTGCCTCGGCTAACGTGTAGTTCTTGGCAGCCAGGAAACCGGTCTTGTTGTAAGGTCCCTCCGTCTTGAGAAGCGATATCAAGTACCGCTGGACGGCGGGATATTGGCTTGTTATCCCGAGAATTGAGCTCGGAGCCAGACCAGCCGAAGATGTGTCAGAAACGGACGCCAGAACGCTCGTGATGTTTGGTGTTAATCCGCCGATTGCCGCACCAACTACGGTGTCGGATAGCTCCGGCGCATACTGCACAAGAAGCTCAGTTGCCCATTCACTCGCCAAGGCACCGCCCGAGTAGCCCCAAAGTGCGACTCGGGCTAAGGAGGTGTCGAGGCCCAGCCCAAGAGACAGTATAGCGCGGACGGAGTCAATGGTGGCATGCCCCGAGATGACACCGGCGGTGAAGGAGGCGAGAGGGCCCTCGTAGTCGGGCACGGAAACAAACAGGCCCAAGCCAACCGCTTGGCCAACAGGCATCGTGGGATCAGCATTGTACAATGTGTAGCTTGGGCTGGCGTCCACATCTGCTGAATCGTAGGGAACTTGGTACGACAGCAAGGCAGACTGGTTGAATACACGAGCTGCTGTACTGTCTTTTCCAAGGTGCGGAACGAAAAGAGTCGTCACCGCCCAAGCCGGCTTGTATTGGCTATCAGTGGTGCGGTAGAGGATGTTGTAAGCCGCGGAAGTGTTTCCAGTTGCCTGGGTCAGGTTGCCTGGAGCTGTACGAAGACGCAACACCGTGCCTGGTATTGTCTTTTCATAGTCGTTAGGCGCGGTGTACCATGGATCTTGGCTAGGCGGGAGCGGTGAAAGAGCAGTAGAGCGACTATGCACCGTGGTGTCACGAGCGAGCGCGCCTCCTAAACACAGGACTAGCAGGGTCAAGAATCGATTTGTCGCCATGGTGGCCATGGGTGAATGTAAGAGCAATCAAGATGGAAAGGTTCCTGGGACTGTGAGACTTCAGCAGAAGGGGGGGTTAGCAAGTTAGCTACTTGTATATGAACAAAACTCTCCCAGGGGCAGCCTAGATTGAGCTATTTAGAGCATAGATAGCAGGAAGCTGACGAATGTTGACAGGGTCCGTAGATTAGTTGCTCCCGAACCATCCGGAAGCCCTGTGCCGGGGCGGAGCATATCCACTGGCGGGCGTGGCTGGATTATTTGGAGGACGGAATTCTCCACAGCATCTGCAATTAGAGAGATGATTGGCTTGGCGTAGTTGTCTTTGAAATGTGGCGGTTGATCTCTGTCTTCAAGCCGTGATGACGTCTATGACACCGAAAGTGCGGGGATGAGGAAGCTAATGCGGCGTCAAGAATCAACATGCAAAGGAATGCTAATGGCTGGTCGACAAGTGCAGTTATTGCCGAGCTCCGCGAGGATCCATCAGAGCCTAAGGGAGTGGCTGGAGCCGAAACCGGTCTGTCTGCGTCTGGGATATGATTAACATTTCGTATTGGCGCTGCTAGTATCGTGGTGCAAAAGCCTTGGCGTAGGTGACACAATCTCGTACTAGGCTGTGGGATTCTAATATTGGCTAGACCAAAGATAGGGTAGGAAGATGTCTATCCTCGATTGTAATAGTTGTGTCGCAGCTGGCAATGCGGCGGCTCTCTAGATACCGTAGGTAAGCAATAGTATATGTAAAGCAGAGCCTCTCGCTACCCTAGTTACCAGGGCGCCGCATCATGCATGCCTCTATCTCCTTCACGCCCTCATACTTGCGCTCAAGGTATTCGTTCCCTGTGATCCCCAAAGCCGCATTGCGCTCGACAATCTCTCGAGCCCAGTAGCCATTGTCGATTGTCCACGATCCAAGGTCCTCAAAACCCTTCTTGACATAGAGTCCATGAGATGTTTCAGAGGAAACAATGAGGGCTGGCACGCCATCCGCGTCCGCCCTTTCTAGGGCAGCATTAAGCAATTCCCCGCCAATGCCCTTGCGCTGGTAGATCGGGTGAATCATGAGATGCCAAATATCTGAGAGTATGAGTACCCCCAGGAAACAATGCGGAACCCGCAAGGGGCCACACGAGAAACTTACAAAGGTGGCGCTGTCCCTTTATGGCCTCTTCTTTACATGCATCCATCTCAGCGTCTCTCTTGTTGAATCGCTCCCATATTTCTTCGAGGTGCTTCTTTGGAACAACAAGCGGAGGTGAAGAAGGACCGCTGCGTCTCACCGCGATATTTCCAGTCCTATCCTCCTCTTGTAGCTCCTTATCTTTTCCCTCGACAACGCTATAGCGAATGAAGCCAGCAACATGTCCGTCTATCTCTGCAACTAGAAATACAAAGGTGGGATTCTTCAATGCCCTTTCTGTCAGCATGGGCAATAGCTCCCTAGGGTGCGAGCTGAAAAGAGAAGCATAAAAGTCATGATACAGCGTCAACGCCTCATAGTGAATGTGGGAGATGACGTCCTTGTCAGCGATGACCGCTGGTCGAATCCTGGTTGAACTCATGTCGACAAAATCGAGGCTGGTCTAATATTGACTTTTATTTTATTTTATATAATTACAGAGAGTAAATTTGTGTTTAAACAAGTGAGACTTTCCAATGGTCCAGGCGCAGGGGCCTAAAAAGGAAGGTGGAAAGACAGGATTGAGTCACGCCGAAACGCGCGATAGGCGGGGTAGCATTGATTCTGCGGGGGTTATCAACAAAGACCTTTATCAACTCAAGGAGACATCCATATGAAAACTGCAAGCTAAATTGAGTCAACTGAAGAGGTAGAATATACAAAGTGTGTCTATTTGGCCTGTGTCGATTTGGCCTGTGTTCATCTACACCAATGGCTGCTAATCATCGAGCTGCTAGAGGAGGCAACATGCACCCTGCTTGTAAGGTCTCGTAATGGGTTTAATAGTTTCTGAAGTATCCAGTGAAATTTCTGCACCGTCGTGTTCTAGATTGTATACTTTATCCTTCCAGAGACACAGATATATATAGATCATCAGTTTCAGCTTTGGGTGTTCGAGAATGTTTGACTTTGAGAACCTGGCAGTACAGAAGCGGAGTAAGTACAAGGCGGAGTAGACGCTACCCTAAGCATACAAACATGAGCATGTTGGCAATGCTCCGAGAGATATCTACCTCTGTCCAATACTCACAGGACTGGCTAATCATTGTCTATTGGGTACAATTGGCCTCTCCCTGCTTGCTTATACGATGAATCCGAGCATTATCTAACATCTGCTGAATCTACAAAGCGAACGTTTGAATGCCCGCATAATTGAACTGACCCTAGTACTCGCCCCAAACCTTCTCATGCCAAGTTCTACCTCGGTGCATCACTGACCTGATTGTAGTGGTGCCTAAGATCCGCACAGCAACACTAGATGTGATGTCGAAGTTGGTAAACGAGGGAAGGCAGTTTGCCATGGTTTTTAGTAACACGAACATGGACGACTAGTGAGAACAATTAGACTGGACACTGAAGTTGGCATGACTAGCGAATGTTTTTCTCGACAACGTAGTAGACTCAATGGCCCAGAATGGAATCTCGAGGAAGGGCACAGAGTACCTTGTAAAGGGTCTGGATTAGGGACGTAGTCTTGCCAAATTAGAGAAAGGGTGGCGTCTAGGATAATATTCGGGGACAAGAAGCGGAGTTCAATATCGTAACCCGACCACAAATTCTTCAGTTACATTCGGTCGAAATATAATTCCCACGCGGTAGACATTTCCATACGAGCTATTTAAGGACCCCTTGACTCCGTGATTTCAAAACCGAGGTATAGTTTTTGGGCAGGTTCCACCGCGAGAGTTGAATCAAGACAGTCCAGGCGAAGCTGTCCCTCGCAAGCCTTTTTGCCATTTGAATAATGTAGCAAAGGCCCTATGATGTCTGACGTACCTCTAGCCTTTCAACGACACAGACTCAACGCTACGAGATTCTCAACAGAGGCTTGAGACCATAGAAAGCCCTCGCAAGAACGCAAATCCAGATGTGGCGACAGGGGCTCCGGAGCAACTAAAGTGGTAGGCGGCTCAAAGTCAAAACCTAGACGACCGATACTTAACGTGTGTGTGTTGAAAAGGAAGTAGCCAGATTTCCCGCTCGGTACGGCTAGACAGATCCAGGAGCAAGCTAACAGAGCTAGGGTTGTTTGGGCACCTAGTAGTTGATGTCCTAGGACCGTTGCTGCAGGTCAAGTAGCGCAACTTAACCACCCGTTTGTTCTGTTCAGCTGCATACGCATGAAGTTCAAAGCAGGAGGGGTGGCCTCTTACATTGCTGTGAGACTCTACCACACCATCCGAGTTCAGAACTGGTAGTGCTTTCCACCATACGCCAGAAACGTAGTCGACTTCTGGTGCTACCTCAGGCCCAGAAATCATCATGCTCTTAATGCCACGATGGTCTTCGGACACATAGATAGCTTTGAGTATTAACCACGCAATACTTCTTTCAAGCTTGTCAGTGATAGAGGTGAGATGTCTGTCCCCTTCAAACTTGAGGTAGTTCCCGGCGAGAGGAGCTGCGGCAGTAAAAGGGGATTGAAAGACTTCTAGGCACCGTCCCTCGAGCAATGGTGAACTGATCACGTTCTTGACGCGGTGATGGCTCAAAGGAATAGCCACTGACCTTCAAGAACCGGTCGAGAGGTATGAGAGTGGCGTACCGGCCATTCTGCCTGTCGATCAACAGCGTAGGATTTTAGCGACAGGACCGTTGGATGATTGATCACCGTCAGGCGTAGCTGATATTAGGGTTTGGGTGCTGGGGTATATGGCTGTCGGGAGGTCTACGCAAAAGATTGACACCCTATAGCCTGCTCGTCTGCATGAATATAAGGACTAGCGCATGCATCGCAAGAAATAAAGCTAATTCGGTCTTCGAGTTTAGCGCGAACATAGCACTGCATCAGGTTAACATGCGAGCTATTAAGAAGATTCGGGCACTTGCCAGTAATGAGGTCGTCTTCCTTGCGTTATTAGAAATGGCAAAGGCCATATCTACGCGTTAAACACACTTTGGTCATATTCTTGATGCTTGTTGAGAGATCGGTTGTGTTGAAGATAACGGAGCATGGAGACAAAGTGGCTAGGAGGAGCGGGAATAGAGCAGGTAAGCAGTAAATACAGTGCGAGGGTAATATAACTAACACTAGGGTGTCCATCATGCTGCCTTTCTTCCCACTCATCCTCCTTCGTAGTCCTGGTCTTGCCATCTGTACCCCGAAACTCCATTAGTCCATCCTAATTGTATGCGGTGTCGTTTTACCTTCACCTCTCTTCTCTGCTTCTTTTCGTTTTTCTTCTTCGTGTTCCCCTTGGTTGTCATCCATTTCGGTCTGGCGCAGCATCTACCAAGGGTCGCTGCGTGCTGAATTAAACAATATTCTCCAAAACTGTCTTCCTCCAACCCTGCACTAGATGTTGCCTCTGATCATCGGCGACACCTCTAATATCGCTCGGAGTAAGTCGATCAGCTGGTCCAGGATCTGAGCAATCTGTCCATCGTCTAGGCTGTCATAGATATAGTAGTACTGTGCAGTCACTTTAGGATAAGCGATTATGGTGGCTTAAGGTAACCTACTAGTCTACAGGAGGGTGTTGATAGCATCTTCAGAGATGGCGGGTAGAAGGTGATTAGCTAGTGTGCCTATAATGATAATTCTATTTAGGTGTTTGGTGTTCTGTGGAAGAAGAATCGAATCATGAGAATTTCCAAGGACTCGCAAATGGGGAAAATTGTTCACGAATCTCTGATCCTCTAGTTCGCGTCGTGCCCGTTTGATGTTCTGTGTCGGGATTTACAGTGCAATCTTGCCTCCAATCTGTCAAGATAAATTCAGGATATAACAGTCAATGACACGAGCCGAGAAGCCTTTGAAAAGTTCATCTATGAAGGACTTCTGATGGACATATTTGCTTGCTAAGATCATCCATCGCCGTGATGTAAAGCCGCATATACTCGCTTTCTATTATCTCAACTTCGTCGAAAACCGATCGCAGAGGGCAAAACTGGTTTGAATATTCTATTTTTCCGATTCAAGCACGTTACAGGCATGTCTCTTGCGGACGACCCGCACTGATATTTAACAGAGATATTCCCAAGGCTGTTTCCCTCGGCGGGTTTTCCCTTAAGCCTCTGTAAATGCACCCAAAACAAGCGGTCGAATTACTCCTTCCATTCGGGGTGATGGGCAAGATCGCGGACAATCTTTTTACGCAGCGTGGTCCCTCGCAATTCTCGTGTCCTCGAATCAAGACTCTTCTTGAACCAACCGTGCGACCGTCGGATCATTTGGGTGGGTTGACGTTTGTCGACGAGCCGGCCAGGAGCCCCTCTGGCGTCTCAGTTGTGAGTCGAGTTCACGGTGGCAGGTTGGAGGGGTCGACGTTCTGCATCGTCCTATTTAGAGCGGTGTGTGTCCATCCCGGTCTGCTTGTCCTGATAATGTTCGTCGCGGTATGAAGGCATCCGCTCTCTGCTACGCTACCCCATTCTACTCCGCATTTCTCCGCATATTCGCCTCAAGTGACCTCCAGATTTTGCCGGCTTCAGGCTGTTCTTTGGATATGCTAGCTTTCTTTTACGCCATCCGAGAGGGGCGTCATCTGAGTCGTGAAGCAGACTAGACCCAAAGTAGGGGTCATAGCCTATGGCATCTCCACCCAGACAGACAGACAAACAGACAACCCGACCAACCTATGTAGCATCGGTTGGGACCCGCAAAGACTGCTACTGGGGAAACACGAGACTAGGTTGTAATGTTGCAGGATTTAAAGACTCGACGAATCCATTAATTTACTGGCAGCATTGTCTTGTGTAACCGCAGAGTGTTTGCAAGCATTCATCTTCATTCTAATCTACCAATGGCACATTCACCAGAACATACTGCCATGGAGCTGGCTACCAAGAAGACCATGTGGCAGTCAGTTCGGGGTAACCCAAAAGTCCTCTTTATTGCATTCTTTGCTTCGTGAGCTGCACCAATCCATCGTCCTGCGACATGCTCCCACTGACACCTCACCTCGCAAAAGGCTGGGTGGCTTTGAATATGGCTACCAGCAGGGCGTTCTCGGCCAGTCTTTGGTCATGACTCGATTCACCGAGAATTTCCCTTCTGTTGTCCACTCCTCATCAGCAACTGGCTGGCTCACTTCCATCCTCCAGCTCGGCGGTATCCTCGGATCGCTTTCCGCTGGAGTTCTGGGCGAACTCATCTCCCGAAAGTACACAATGTTCATCGCCTGTCTCTGGGTTATCCTGGGCAGCTACCTCTACGTCGGCGCGACTGCCGGAGCCCCGTCCCTATTGTACGCTGGACGGTTTTTCACGGGCATCGGCGTTGGCCTCTTCAGCGGTGTTGGGCCTCTGTACAATGCCGAACTCTCTGCTCCCGAAATGCGGGGGTTGCTCGTATCCTTCTACCAACTCGCCACCATCCTCGGCATCATGCTGTCCTTCTGGATCGGTTATGCCAGCAACTACATCGGCGGAACCGGTGAGGGCCAATCAAACCTCGCCTGGCGTCTTCCTTCGATTATCCAGGGTATTCCTGCCGTCGCTCTCGCGTTTGGTATATGGTTCATGCCTTTCTCCCCGAGATGGCTCGTCAAGGTCGTCCGCGATGAGGAGGCTAGGTCTACCTTGGCTTGGATGCGCAAACTCCCCGTCGACCACGACGACATTCAGGTCGAGTACCTTGAAATAAAGGCCGAGGCTGTCTTTGAACAAAAAGTTTTTGCGAGAGATTTTCCTCATCTTGCAGAGAAGGGCAAGAGTCGGTTCATGCAACAGGTCGCTCAGTACGTGACATGCTTCAAATCTATGGATAACCTCAAGCGTGTCTGCACAGCCTGGTTGGTCATGTTCTTTCAACAATGGTCTGGAATTGATGCCAGTGAGTGCTGTCTGTGCTTTCTAAAGGTGATCCTGAAACTGACACGTCCAGTTATTTACTACGCCTCCAACGTCTTCATCAGCTTGGGACTTACGGGAGGTACCATTGCCCTGCTGGCAACTGGAGTCACGGGCGTTGTCTTTCTCATTAGCACCATTCCTGCTATGGTACGTGATCATAAGCTGCAGCTCGCATATCGGAAGACTAATACCAACTTGTGCAGTTGATCATTGACCGGGTTGGCCGCAAGCCTCTTCTGTTGATCGGTTCCGTCGTCATGGCCGCCAGTATGATCACTGTCGGCATCATAGTTGCCAAGTTCCGACACGATTGGCCCTCTCATGTCGCCGCAGGCTGGACTGCAGTTGGTATGTTTTCCATGAATCCCTGAACCCCAAGCATTGCTAATGTCGACAACAGCCCTCATCTGGGTCTACATTGCTGGATTCGGAGCAACTTGGGGTCCAGTATCTTGGACTCTCGTCTCAGAGATCTTTCCCCTGTCCATTCGTGCCAAGGGCGCTTCCATCGGAGCATCCAGCAACTGGGTGAATAACTTTGCCATTGCCTTCTTCGTCCCTCCCATGCTTGAAGCTTGGGCTTGGGGCACGTACATCTTCTTCGCCGTGTTTCTGATCGCGGGCATCTTTTGGGTTTGGTTTTTCCTCCCAGAGACCAAGAATGCGACCCTTGAAGAGATGGACAGGGTGTTCAAGAGTCGTACCGGGGAGATGGATGCAGTGCTCATGAGGGAGGCTCAGGAAGAGGTTGGCTTTCTTGACCTGCCGCACCAGCGCAGATTGTCTCATGAAAAGGTCGCTGAGAAACATGTTGAAGACCTGTGATTGTTTTCCTGCTGTATTACTACTTGCCACAGTTTATTGAGAGTTGAACCATGCCTAGAAGCAGCTCAGGGCCCAAAGAAGCTCATAGTCAAGTTCCACAGTCAAACCAGTCCATGAGACATCTTCAAGTATTATCGTAGCATTGGTCTTATGATGGTTGTTGTGAGAAACACTTCATTACCTCATCAAGCATGCCTAGCCCACGGTGATTGAAGCCATGAGTCGTGGAGCATCTCTCCCCGACGGGGGAAACGGGAAACCCTGGCTGTTTCCGCTGCGATCCTGGAGCAATTGATCAGGTTCCATGGGGAACAAAGTCTCCGCTTCTGGGTGAACGGAACGTTACTCCAAAACATGGGGTGGGAGGGGTCGTCGGGAAAGGGCGTCTATGATCCCTGCTTTAGGAAAGGCGGTCAAATCCTTCGTGTAGTTAACGGACCTTGTCTCTAGGATCAATCGAGCTTAGCTGGAATCGACGGAATCGACCGGGCCTCTTAAAGAAACCTCTGCTTTTAGTCAACAAGCTTTGTTTCCTCGTTAGCTTATTAGGTAGACTACGGGCCCTACTTACAGTCCAGTGAGTAATTCCCGGGGCTTTGGACGAGGATACGGAACTCAGCTTTACGCGGCCCCCTAATCATGTCATTTTTCGCCTCAGAAGACCTGTCACCCGACCCACGCTTCTTCGAGCTGCAGGAAGAGTTGAGATCAGTGCTCTTCGCTGGCCTATGAACCCTGTCCCCCAGCAGGCCCACTACACCAGAAGTCAAGGCAGCAGAGACACAGACACAGCAAACTCTTTGCTTTTCGAGCGCCACAATCACGGTTCCGCACCCAAGACTGATACATTACCTCCAGAACTGGATCACTGAATGCGCACCTCATCTTGACAAATTCGACGAGGACCGGCACTTCCAGATCTAGGTAACGCTGATAGCGCAAAAGTCACCGGCGTTACTCTACGCAATGCTTGCCTTCTCGTTTAGGTAAATGGAAAGAAGAGGTCTGACGCAAAAAGGGTGCGACGGCCTTGAACTGTATCAAGAGAGTATCTGACTCCTCAGCCCTGGGCTGCAACCAAGGACCCCAGTATGCTGGTCACGGCATGTGTCCTCGCTGTGTTTGAGTTGATATCTGGTGCGAGGAACTGGAAGCATCATGTCGAAGGGTGTGCTTCTCTGTTCGACTTCATTGGCGTGAATGGCTTCTCCGGTGGCCTCCCGCAAGCCGTTTTCTGGTGCTATGTTAGGATGGAACTGTGCGGTGCCATCATATCTGACGGCGCAGAAACAACGGTGCTGCCGCTTGAACGATGGGTTCCCGTCATGGGCCAGTCCTCGACATCACCCGAAGCAGCCGAGAGGTTTGCTCAGGATTTTTTCCATCAGAAAGGTCGCACCTCGCCAGACGTATATGCCAACTGGGCCATTTATTTGTGCACCAAAGCCTGCCATCTGAGGTTTCCAAGGACGCAATACTTGGAGCTTGAACGGGCTGACCAGCATGACCATATGCCGTTTTCGCAACAGTGGCAGACACTCTGGGCCGAGTTACAATTTTGGGTGGACAGCTGACCTGCCTCGATGAAAGCCATCAGAATAGCTGAAGCAGGTGCCGAGCAGATGTTCCCTTCCATCATATTCCCTCATTAGGCGGCCATCTCGAGAAACCATGTATACCATGTAGCATGCATCCTGATGTTGGAGATGCGTCCGCCAGAACAAAACGTGGACTCGCAATGTCTCGCTTTATGGCATGCGCGAATGGTCGTTGGCATCTCAAGCGCAAACCCTCACCCCGGAAGCATGGTTAACTCTATCTACCCCTTGTATATAACTGGTAGACTCTTCTCCCATGTAAGTGAGCGGAGGGCTGAAGTGTAGGTAGGGACATGGTGTCGATCTGTGTTTCTGAATAATATAGTAAATGATAGAATATATATGCACTAAATTAAGTGCTATACTATGTAGGAGTAGTAGTAGTAATAGCTCTGTTCTGTTTCCTTCTATTCCCTGTATGATTCTCGTTTCCCCTAGAGGGAAGCGCGGTGAGCCACCTGTGCGCAGTTTCTAGTGGCGATGCTAGTGAAGAATAAAATTAAGGGGCTTTTTTCGATAAAAAAGGAAGGGGTATGGTGCGTGTTGATGGTAGGTTCCCTTTTTGGAGGAATGAGGAGGAAAATGGACGTTAATTGGGTGGGTTGCCTCTTTGGAGGAAAGAGGGCGGGCGGCTATAGAGGGTAGGCTGAGGGTTGGTATACGAAATACTAGCTTTGTCTTTAACTTGTTCTAATTAATTGCATTGATGGTAATGAGAGGGCAAGTTACTAGGCAAAAGCGGCATTATAACAACTGACTGGAAGTAGCTAGATTAGGAGCTAGATAGGGGTGCGAATACTTTTTGCCCCCTCTGAGAATCCCTCTAAAGGTCCCTGGGACGAAAGCCCCGAGAAAGTCGTTCAAGACCAGTCCGGGCCAGCACCGCCCTCCCTACCGAGCTTTTCCTAGGTTCTACATGATATCAGAACGCCCCACTCGCATGATGATTTGCTGTGCTTTCTCAAAGATTGAGCACCTAGACTGTCACGACCAGGCTGCGTGTGGGTTCAAATCCGTTATCTCGGCATATCCCCTGTTCGAACCTAAGGCACCCTCACTGAGCCCACCGACTCCGCTTTCCATGGTACATCTACTTAATCCTTTGTCAAATCGTCTCGAGTATTCCATCACTGAGGACGGACTACCACCCAAGCATCAACTCACTGTAAAGGTACTGTCAGCATGGGGGTTAATTGAGGATGAAAGCCATCATGTCGTTATGCTATAGATGTGAAGAGAACGCGTGCTTTGAAATCGTGGAAGCAATCTGCCCTTGAAGGATAAAGTACAGATTAGGTAATGGTCCGGAATGGCCGGACACAAGGATAAAGGAACTTAATGACAACACAACTTAAAGTTTACTCATTGGCCTTTTTTTTAGTCCTGGTTCGGGCGTAGAGGTTGTCAAATATAGTAGTGCTATTCTCGTGTTGTTTCAGAACCCCCTATGTAGTGTAGCTACTTAATAAACTCAGACAGGGCATCCTCTAGTTTCCCACTTATGTCCACCGGAAAAAGACCTTTGGCCCTACTGTATGGCTACGGTGTAGACCCTGAAACAGAAGTCCGTGTTGTTTTAAAGTGGTTCTGTGTTGAATAAAGTTTAATTTGGCTGACCGCCCGTTTACGAGAATCCTGACAATTAGTATCATGCGGTGTACTGAACACGAACTAAACGTATATAAAGTCCGGTCTGCCTCTAGAGCGGATAGAATCTTTAGACCAAGCTCATCTGTTATCCCAATTAGTAACACAGCCTATAACATCACCGATCTGATTTCATAATGCGCCCATTTGACATTGTCGCGATTCTAGCAGTCTCTCTGCCGTTTGCCACGGCAGACTGCGTTACGCGGACTACTCAATGTGTAAGTAAAAGCAACCTCTTGAGAAGCATTTACTCATAGAAACCCGCAGTCGCCCATGGCCGTCTGCAATAGTCTAAGCGGTAGTCAAGTTTGTGGCACAACTGAGACAGCCAGCAAATGTGAAACCACGGGCGTTGTCAACGAAGATCGCGGCTGGTCGACCGTACGTTATCTCTAACTAGACTGCTCGGCTGAATTGTCTTATGCTGACTTTTGCAGTGTACCTGTTGCTCTTAGAAATTACAAGCTTCTAGCTATAGACGTTGTATCAATTTTAAGACGATGATGGTGTCGAAACTAGAGGGGGTGTAATAGAAGTGCGGTCTTTAACTGTGATCCCCCCGTGGCTCAAGATCTCGAACCGTGATCCGACGGCAGGATCACTGTTGCAAACCGTGATCTAACGTAACACTAGAGTATATACCCATTTTCATTCAGCACATTACACAAGAGCCTTAAGCCCCTTGGCTATTAACAAACACACTTGGTTACACAAAGACTCACCTTTGCACATTGCCAAACCGTGACCTACATTGCTCACGACGACGTCCTGATCCACTCGAACATACACGGACGCGCCTCGGACCTACCCTACACCCCTGGTTTAGACCCAAACGTCACACTTATAAACTGCTGGTGTCCATACGACGAAGCTGTGATCGTCGGCGTTCTTGTCGTCGGCGCCGCCTTGCGCGTCATAACGACCGACAGATCTGGGGCGTCGAACCCGCTGGTCGGCGTCGTGTTCATCGCTCCACCGCTGTTGCGGCCCCCCACAGCCGTCAGGATGTCGGTGGGCACGGCATACGTAGTCAGGTTTGGTTTGTACAGCGCCCAGATGGCGTTCTCTAGGTTCTCTTCGCCGAGGTCCATATTGTATGTGCCCCAGATGGGGTCGACGTTGCATATATACGTCCAGTCGTTGGAGTAGGTGCCGCCATTAACGAGCATCTGCGCGTAGTCGACTATGTTGCAATTCATCATGCTTTTGGGGAAGGTCCTGGTGATGTTGCTGTTGGGTGGGTATGGACCCCGCATCTACTGGAAGCTTAGGATGGTGAGGGTATAGATGTTGTCGTATCGTGTAATGTTTGGAGGGAAGCCTGCGCCACGGAAGTAAACCAACATCCTAGCATCCTAGCAACTCCGAAAGTAAGGAGATAAATAAGATATAATAGAAAGCTTAATTAAAATAATCTTCTAATTAAGAAGCCTTAAAACACAAGATATAATATATAATAACAAAGTAGAAAGTAACATGCTATGTTTCCTTATTAAGAAGTAAAATAATTCATAAAGATGAGTTTTGTAACTCATCATACTCAGTCCTTACGGCAGAGGCGGCCTGTCTGCTTCACTACATAGTCTTTCTGGCCGGTCATATGCCAGCCCTCGCTACCCACAGCAGTAGGAGCCCAAAAGAGGTCCTTAGGATCAATCTTCTTCTTAATTTGAGACAGGCGCTCGTAATTGGACCCGTAGAATGACTGAGCAAACTCGGGATCCATTAGGTCACCTTCGTTAAGGTAGCCGCCAGCACCGGGACTTATGTCCTTGAGGCGCTGAACGAGGTCGTTTGTGAGCTTTTCGTGAAGGGCAGCCACCTCGGTCTCAGGCGTCTGCGCATTCCATATGAGACCAATGATGTTGAACATCATGACATCGCGCCAGGCCGGGTTGACAGAGCTCTCTGCCGTGTTCTCAGGCTCATCCGCGTTGATGTTGTAGTGGACCAAGAAGGCGCCATCCTCGACGATTGAGCGAACTGTTTGGATTGTTCTGTTCAAGAGCTCTGGGTCTTCCCAGTTCTTCTTAGGCAAGAGACGAGATCCGGTTCGGGCATAAGCATTACCCACGACCGAGGTAGGGAAGTGCTTGGTCCAAGTTTCATAAAGGCCATCATGTTCAAAGAATTCGACGCCAGGATCGACGCCGAGTGCATCCCAGTCGTCCAGCAAAGGCTGGACAAGCTTCTTGAAATCGGCAAGCTTCAATCCGGGGACCATGAAAGGCAAACCTCTCCAAGCATAGCCGCCGCCTTCCAATCCCGACATTCGGCAGTAGCCGTAGCTCTTGGCAGCGGAGAATTCAGGGTAACGACGCCAATAGGCTTCAATGGCCTTCCAGAAGGTGTCATCAGTGACGTTCATTGCCTTGGTGGTCGTGACCCAAGTCATGCCGGAGAAGACTGTCTTCTCGTGGACCTTAACCGTCATGGAGGTAACAACACCCCAAGTGGCCGGACCGCCACCACGGAGGGCCCAGAATAGGTCCTTGTTTTGCGTCTCGTCTGCGGTAATGAAGCGACCATTAGGTGTGACGATATCAACGCTGAGAATCTGGTCGGAGCCAAGGCCGTGAATGGGCGTCACGGGAGAGTGACCGCCGCCGACCGCGTAACCACCAGCTACACCAACAGTCTAGAAATGGACCGGTCAGTTTTCGATACAAGCATATACAAGAATCCAGTCAATGTCTCAACTTACGCGACACTCGCCTCCAACAGCGGTGAAACCTTCACGCTCAGCAGCCTCGTAGAGCTCATGCACCATGACACCAGCTCCAAGCTTGAAGGCTGGCCCATTGTAACGGCCCCCGGCGGACTTGTAATTGGTAAGGACTTGAATATCTTTGAGGTTATGCGTCCAGATCGATAAAGCGCCCTCTCCGGTATTCTTGCCAAGGAAGTCATGGCCAGTGTTGCGGACAACGAGACGCAGGTTCAAGTTACGTGCAAAGTTGATGGCCAGCTGGATCTGCGCCACGTTGGTGATGTTGAGGGAGTAGGATGGGAACCCTCCAAGGGTGCAGTTCTTGCCGAGAGCAGCGCCCTGAGGCTCACAGGTGGCTCCCTCAAAGAGAGGGGACATGACTGAGGAGGGATCTTCAATGCTATAGCGGCCCGTCAGCATGGCACGAGGCCCCGGGAAAGGGAAGGAAGATGACTCACTGAGTATCAGATTTGTTCCAGTTGTCAATGAGAAATTGGCACTTTGATTCATCATAGTTTTCTCCGTCGTAGCAGGCGGAACCCAGGGGTACCGTTTGGATCAACGCCCCGCCACTGAGAAAGTCCAAGACCTTCCAGAGAATGCGGCTGGGATAGAGAAGATCGCCAGGCAAGGTCTTACACTGCGAGCCGGCAGACCGTTTCTCGGCAACAGAGTCATTGTCAAAGTAGAAGAGCGAGACATTGCTGAGTTGGATGTCGGTGAGATTGGCCAACACATCATCGGTCAATTGAATGCTTTCAAAGCCCGCATAAGAGGTGTCGGAAGGAACATCCGCAGCTGGAGCGACATTGGATTCATTGGCAGCTACCCAAGAGACACTTTTAGTAATGCTCTCATTGACAAGGGACGATGCGACAAATTAGTAACGTGGGGTGGCAACATACGAATGGTCTCGCCATTGACGATGATGGTTTGGGCCTTGGAGGACGACAAGAGAAGCGACAGTGTGGCCGCAGCCCACCAACCCGATAGCTGGATAAACATGATGAGGCAGCTGGAGCTTCTGCAGAACAGCGATGCTATCACGAAAGCTGGACAGATGCGAAAGCCAAAGCAACAATACTTATGGACAAACCGTATTTGGCAACCGGGCACCGACCGGCCTGGGAGGCGTGGCTGGGATCGATCCACTTCCTTGCAGCCATGTAGGCCAAGCTAATAAGCATCCATGGGCTCTCTCGAAATTGCGTGGTTCAAGTGTCAACGAATGGCCCTACTCCTGATCCTGCCGTGCTATTGGATAGCCCAACGAGGGGCCAACTTTCGTGTTTGACTTGGCCATGATGTATATTCTTCCGGCAGGCTACACGTGGACTTGTGCTACAGAGCTACGAAGAGCGGCAGATCACGGTGTAGCTCTCCGGAAAACAATTTTATTCTGTGCATTCATTACTGCTCAAGATCAAGCAAGCCCGGTGGTAAGGGTTCGCTAGAGCAAGGCCCACCTATAGCAAGGACTCAGTTCTGCGCCCGGTCACTGAAGAGACCCTGTTTGCCGATCCCTCTATCTTTGAGCACAGCCGGGGTAACTAGTCCCCGCCATCGCTGAATTGATGTCAACCGAAGACTTGGAGACGCGGAAGCCTGTACTGGGGGCGGTTAGTAACATCTGTCAACGTCAGCTGAAACCCCACACATATAGTAGTTGCCCGACGTCCTCCCGAATCTACATGCTGCAATCTCTAGGTATGTCGCCAGAGCCTGCTTCTTAATCCCAGTACTAATACTTGTCTTACAGCTGCACAGGGTGCATTGCGGGTACACTACACCGAACATGTACCCGGGAATCCATTGGCCGTTCGACACGTCTATACTGTCAAGGAAGCAGAGTGCAATGAGAATATCGCATCGGTTTGGAGTTAGGTATTCGAGAACATAAATTCCACAGTGGCATTTCATCTTGATGAGGCGCTTTGAGAGCAAAACAAGGCTCCGAGTAAGAGGACACACTGCTCGTATTCATCATGTAGTGTGTAGTGAAGAAAGCGGGGTTATGGTCTTTGTCTTTCCAGAATAATGCCGCATGCATGTCGGCAGTGGACCTTTTCCTTCCGAGATGCAGTTTCAGGTCCCAGCCCATGGTCTCGGGTACACTTCTCTGCGCGGCCCTGGCACCTACCTACCTGGTTGGTAGTCCTGTGGGATTTGGGGATGAGAGATTCGAAGGGTTCGGATGACGGTTGCATTCGGTAGCGATCGTTAAAGCTAGTCAGGGACCCCGCTTGTTCAAGATCCAGATTCGTGCGATCTGCTGTAGATCGTTCAGCTTGCCTTGAACAGTTTGACAGTAAGTAGACTAAAGGCTAACCCAGATTGGAAACTCCAGCCGTTCGCATAATCTATCTTTGCCCTTGTCAACAAGAACCACCACACGGCGTCAACGACCCCCCGAACGAAATGACCAACAAGAGCAAGGTCATCCTGCTAGTCATGTGGCTTGCTGTTCACCTAACAGAGTGTTTCAGCCACGGACTAGACTAGACTGTCTAATCAAGCTTGCCGCATGTCGAACCCTTCACGTCAGAACCCGGGGGTAAGGCGGAATGCTAGCACTAGGCTTATCGCAAAGAGGGTGCTACCCAACATCTGTCAGAGACTTGGATAGTTGACTTGACGCTGTGAGGAAGTTCAAGGCAGTTGCGATACTTCATACAAGAGAAGGCATGAGAATAAGGCGACCTGTCGACTGAGATGATCACCATGGAGGGAGTCTGTAGATGTCGGGCTCTTCGTGTCCTACCACGGCACAACAGCGCGATTAGCGATTCAATCAGCCATCTAGATGCTGCAGACCCCGCAAAACTGATGAGCGAGCAACTACAGATGCCAAGATGTACGTGACATACACGTACGTACCCTGCTCTGAACCCGCTAGAGTAGTGCCGCGCTGATCAATGCCCCATAACCAAGATTTTGCGATCCTCGTCGATGATTGAAGTTAAATCCTGCAGGGGAGTGCTTGTTTAGAGCCAAAAGATAAGGGGCAAGCAGCTAGACTTTTCATGCGCATCATTTGCGTTCTTTTCTGCTGAGGTTGCTTAAACCCAATAGCCCCCAGAGATCTTGAATTCGGAAATTTTCTGCAGTGTTACTACATTATCTTGACAGGTAACGGTCCGAGCCCATCAATATCGCCAAATCGTCGACCTAATCCCGGCACCCGCAAATGCAGCTTGGATGGATGACTCGACGACGTTACGGCTGAGGGGTGCTGGCCCCGGGCCCTATCCGGATGTTTCCAGGATCCCCACACCAATACTGCAGCAGGCTGGGCTCTTCGTCATCTTCTTCTTCCCGGCTTTATCAGTCGTGGTGTTCTCGCTTCGAATTTACACCCGCGTCACAGCGCGTACTCTAGGATTAGGTACGTCAGCTGCCTTTGTTTCAAAAGAGAGCTGCGTGGGATCATCCCCGAGAGTTCTACCAACTCTCTTTACGCTCAGGAGCATTTCGTGCTGACCTTTCTATCCAAGATGATTGGCTTTGCGGAGCCGCAATGGTACGAGACTGCTGATCCAAGAGCGGCCGCCTAAACAAACACGGCTAATTGAATCTGGCATAGGTTTCGTCCATTCTAGTTACTTCGAGTTTGTTCATGTGTAAGCACGCACTCCCCACACCAGTTTAATCCCCCCATATCGTACATAGCCATAAGCTCACAAATCTGCGCGTACTAGTTTTAAAGCTCAACTACTACGGTTGGGAGGAAGACGACGTCCCTGATTACGACCCCAGCGCAGGCCTTTGGTGGAATTTCTTCGAGCAGCTGTGTTATAATCCCGTCCTAGCATTTGTCAAAGCCTCCATTTTGGTCTTTCTCTTGCGTCTGCAAGGGCACAACAAGATCATTTTCAGGACCATTTGGGGACTGCTCATTTCCAATGGCCTTCACGCCGTGGCCATTTTCTTCGCTGCTCTGTTCCAGTGTGTTCCGATAGAAACGAATTGGCACCCTGAACTGAGGAAGGACCCCAACACGAGATGCATCGGCAACAGCTTCCACATCATTCAGTCTTCACTGACTATCGCGATGGATGTGATGATCCTTGCACTCCCTTTCTGGATTTTCTTGAGCCTTCGGATGCCACGCGGAGCGAAATTCGCAGTACTGGGAATCTTCGCCATCGGCCTATTGTAAGCTGGAAGAATCTCACCTTTACTAGGCACCACAACGCTAATCTTGGCATTGACGCAGTGTCCCAATTGTCGCCATTATCCGCCTAGTCAACATTTATCGGCTACTTTACTTGGGTGAAAAGACCAAGCATCACAACATTGCCTACGTTTGGACAGTTGTCGAGGTCAATATTGCTATCGTCTGCTGCTCTATACCCGCCCTTCGACCGCTCTTCAGTCGCTGGTATCCAAAACTCTTTGGCAACGGTTCAGGTAAATCCGGCGACAAACCTCAAAGAAGAAGTGGCCACGGTGCTTTCTCGAATGCAGCATATGGCAGTAGTTCGAAAGTGTCACGCAACCACCAGAGCCACTCGATGAACTACATGCTCAATGACCTGCACCCGTCACGAAAGAACGCACACACTGAAATTCGGGGGGTATCACCAACGGGATCCGAGGAGGAGATAATGACGTATAATGGGATTATACGCACGACTAACGTTAACGTCGTATATGAAGACGCTAAGAAAAGCGACACTGGCTCCAGCATATCAAATGATATATATCCGGAGCGTCCTCAAGCATAACATTAATGCAGCCAGGTATATTGCGTAAGGCTCTTGTACTATTTATACATAACTATTTTAGAAAGCGGAATATTATTTACTATTCAGCTCCTTAGATGCATGCACGTTTTTAGATATACGGATACTCGCCAGCTGTTAAACCTAGTTCCCTGTTGCAGGGTATCAGAAGGCATCCAAGGGTTGGAAGGACCTTACGTATGGAATGTTACGACAGGTGCGAAATCGGAGGCAAGTGGTTTGCGGAAGACCCTGGCTTCTTAAAACGGTATTCTTGTATAAAGCAACCTTGTAATTAAACTTCTAATACGACTGAAATGTCATCCAAGTGTTGCTAATGTTAAAATCATCCTCGCTGATGCTATTAATAGAAAGCTTATATTAGACTTTTGCTTTATATTGTCTTTTAAGATATATACTATTAGAGTTTACTAGCTTTAACTAGTGTTATAAAATTCTAGGAAAATCCTAGTATATATTAGCTTATAGTATTATTAATATTATATTAGCACTATATAAAGACTTTCTTATATTTCTATTAACTATTATAAAATTACTACTAAATACTAGTTTTCTAACTTATACTTACTTTTAAATAAACTCTAAAAGACTTACTACTAGAACTATAATTATAGTATAATATTATATCTAACTAATCTAAGATTTTAGTATATTATTTCTTATTACCTTAACTATAAATCAAGCTATTATACACTTTATTTAAACTGTTAAAAGACTAGAAATCTATTTATAAAAGAAGAGGAATTTTCTTTTATATTTAGATATAAAAAAGGGACTTAAGTACTTAATCTTTATCTAATTATAATACAAATAATACTATTTTAACTCACTTTTATTTCTCTATCTAATAAGCTATCTATTAGTTATTAAGATATACTTTAAAAACCTATAATCACTTAAAACCTCTAAGAGCTTTACTACTATCTACTTTAAGAAATTTAACTATCTTATATAGCTAGCTATATCTTATTTAATATATACTATCTTTTGTTATAGTCTAAGCTTTACCCAGCCTAAGCTAGATAGAGAAGTTATCTACTAAGAGGTGATAAGGCCTAGCTGCTAAGTTAGTTAGCAGCCTATACAGGTATTTAAGTCTAATAGGTAGAAAGCTCTGCTTTCTCTCTTTTCTCTTTTTTAGCTTTATTAATATTAATCTCTTTTAGCACCTTCTCGCAGCTGCCTAAGAGCTAGCCTATTTTGTTAGCAGGAGATACAGTTAGTGTAGACTAACTACCTAACTAAAGCTGTTAGCTTAAAAGAGGAGATATATAGATAAGATCACAGCTTAAGTAACTATAAAAGATATAAAACAGATTAGACTGCCTTTAAGTATTAAATTTAATACTTTTAAAGGTAATCTAGCTAATAAGAATAAGAATAAATAATAAGAGCTGTTATAACAGCTAGGTAAGATAAGACAAAAAGCAATAAAAGGTAAGATTAAAATTAAAAAGAAAAAAAAAAGTATTATCTTTTATTAAGATTAGGTAAGATAGCCACTTTAAGTAGTAACTACTAGCAGCTAAGCCTTATATATATTAAAACTCTTATACTAATTAGCACTATTATAAACCTCTCTTATAACTTAATACTTATTCTTAAGCATACTAAGAGTTACACTCTAAATAACAAAAGAAACCTAGTTAATAGTCTAGTCTTTCTCTAATCTATCTAAAAGTAATATATCTACTTATTATATCTTCTCTTATCCTTTTAGTTTACCTCTCTACTTTCTTATTATTTTTTATCTCCTCTTATCTTATTATATATTCTAATATATCTTATTACTTACCTTAAGTATAGTTCTAAGCAGCTAATTTATTTATATAAGAAGAGTAAGTAGTAAAAGATAAAAATTAAAAGAGAGTATAAGTTACTATTACTAGAATAAGCTATTACTAAAAACTTATAAGCTTATTAGGCATATTTATAGCCTAAGTGTTAGTTATAAGATAATAATAAGTTTAGGTGTTAAAAACTTAAATAAGAGTAAGTTTATTAAAAGTATATTTTATTTATTTATACTTAATTTAGCTTATAACTATTTAGTTCTTCTTCTAAGTAACTTAGACTAATTTATAATAAGAGGGAAAAACTCTTATAATAAGCTATAAGATAAAAAACCTCTTACTACTCTTACCTAAGAGGGAAGTAAGTTAAGCTTAGTATATATATATAGTAATATAAGTTATAAGTAAGTCTACTTTATAAGAAAAGCTAATTATATACTTATAATAATAAGCTCTTATAAGGCTTAGCCTAAATTATATACTAAAATTTAATTAATCTTAAGTTAAGTCTAAGTTACTTATACTACTTATTCTTATCCTTCTAGGTATTATTCTTATTACTAACTAGTATTAGAGTATCTTCTCTAACTTTTAATAGTATTTACTCTCTTAATTAGTTAATTAGTCTAAATACTATAAGAGCTAAACCTAAACCTAAGTCTATTTTAGCCTAAAGCTACTTTAAGAGCTATTTAGGCCTCTTTTAGGCAAAATAGTTTAGTACTATAGTTAGTATTAGTATTAATACTATTATATCTTATAGTAAGTATACTATATATTTATACTACTTACTTAGAATACTAAACTATATAAGTCTTTTTATATAGGTATTTCTTACTTATTTCTACTCTTTTTATACTATATAGTATATATAAGATTATACTAAGTATAAGCTATTATAGTTATAATATACTAAAGAGATCTTACTAGTAAAAGTAAAGTATATTATATCTCTTATATAGTAAGCTCTCTTATAATAGCTATACCTAGCTTATTCTTAATAATACTATATAATATATTTAAAATAAAAATACTTAAAGTACTACCTAAGTTAAATCTCCCCTAAATAAGACTTAGTCTAATAAACCTTTATAGCTATAATTATATCTTAATTATAAAGTTTATTTATATCTATTAGTTTAGTTAATAATATAACTAATAACTAGTAAGATCTAACTATATAATAGCTTTATAATAGTTTTATAGTATATATCTTAATACTATTNNAATACTATTTACTTATTAGATATCTATTATAAGATTCTTAAGTAAGCCTTTTATATAGCTAGTTAAGACTCTCTTAGTAACTATTATAAACTATCTTAAGACCTAATATATACTTATACTAAAAATAGTAAAAATCTAAGTATTATCTTTTAAGAGATTTATAATTAGTCTATAAAAGAGAACTATAATATTCTTACTAAAAAGATAGTATAAGACTACTATAAGTAAAAGATAACCTCTTAAGAGGGTATAGTTAATAATTATTATAATATCTAATAGTATATAAGATATAATATTAGAAGTTATACTAGGTAACCTAATAATAATCTTCTTACTAAGGTAAGAAAGAATTATTTTTAATAGTAATACTATTAGGGATAAGAGTATTCTCTTATTATAAGTAACTTAGGCTTAAGTTAAAGCCTTAATAGGTATTTTCTAAAGAGTAGCTAATACTACTTTTTTAATAGTAGTTATAATTATTTTTATAAGAGATAGTAAGATTAAAATCTTACTACTTATATATTAAGTATAGCTTATAGTAGTATTAACTAAGGTTACTATTATTTCTTAAACTAAGAGAAAAGTAGCTACTAAGATAATTACTTTAAGTTTATATTTAGTCTTAATAATAAGATTTTTAAATTAATTATAGGTTATTTTTATACTAGGCTTAGCTTATAGTAAGAGTAGGTTTTATAGTAAAAAGTTTTCCTTAAGGGGAGGAGAGAAATAGTTTATAATCTTAATATTTTTTATTTTACTAGCTAGCCTATTATATATAATATAGTAATAATATAAGAGTAAAAAGAAGATAAAAAAGGTTTATAAAGAAAGTTAGTTAAGTTAGAATAGATTTTAAGAGTGTAACTAAGATATAGTAAGAGTAACTATTAAATATTTATAAAAGGTTATTATTAAAAGTATATCTTATTATCTTATTAGTAGTAGCTCTTATTTATTAATTAGCTATAGTATTTAATCTTATATTTTTCTTTTCTTAGGTAATATCTCTTAAAAGTATACTAATAATTAATAGTATAAGGTTAATAATCTTATAAGGTTTTAAGACTTTAGTAGCTTTAGACTTATCTCTTATAAGAATATTACCTTTTAAATTCTTATTATCTTACTATTACTAGAAAGTAGCTTTCTCTTTTATAGCTTATAAAGCTTTAGTAGCCTTTTAAATATCCTTAGGGTTTTAGCTAGTATTAAGCTAAGAAGGGGAGTTAGTCTTATAAGTAGATAATAAAGCCTAAGTTCTAATATTCTTCTTCTTTTTAGGCTTAGATATAAAGTTATAGTCTTTAAAGAGGTCTAAATAAGACTACTTATCTAAGTTAATATAAGATAAGATATAATTCTAATTTAGTAAGAGTATAAGCTTTATCTTTATATTAGTTAGGTTTATTTCCTCTTTTTTTATAAGTACTAGCTTTAGTAACTTTAGCTTAAAGAGAGGTCTCTTCTAAAAGTTATATAAGATAGTACTAATACCTTTAGGTGTTAAGTTTAACTATAGGCTTAAAGGTTTTTAAGATCTCTTTTAAATAGGTATATAAAGAGTAAAAGTTATAAGTAAGTTAGTTAGATTAGAGTTATATTTTATTAGTTCTAAGTTAGCTAGTTTCTAATATATAATCTTATCTAATATATTATTAAAAGGTAAACCTATAAGATTAAGATTTAAGTCTTAGTTCTTATAGTATTAAATTAACTAATCTAGTAAGATAATAAAAATAAGCTAGTAAGAGATAAAACTACTAGGTGTAGTTTAGTACTCTTTTATTAGTATACTATCTATATAAATAGTCTAGTACTTATTATACTTATATTAGAAGCTTATATTATTTTACTAGAGGGTAGTATACTTACTAATATTAGTAAATAGCTCTTAAAATAGTATACTTAAGTAACTCTTATAAGGTTTATAGTTTACTAAGCTAATACTTATATTCTTAATTAGCTAAGTATTAAAAATATATTACTAGTTTTTAATCCTAATCTTATCTAAGATAAGAGTCTTAATAAAGTTAGTAATATACTTTATACTTATTTCTTAGAAAGTATTAATAGTAATAAAAGAGTAAAAAGCTAAGACCTAATTATATTAGTAAAAGATCTTTTTTATATTTATTAAGGTAAAAACCTTATTAATCTTAAGATATTAAATCTTACTAGCTTACTTAATTAAGTGCTTTTATATATAACTTATAAATTCTTATAAGTTTAGAAAAAGTAAAAAAGCTATAATATAGTTATACTTCTAGTTAAAAGGTTACTTAGAGACTAAGATAGTAATAATAGTAAAATTAAAAGGTAAACTATAATTAGCTAGTATAATAGTTAGTGCTAATACTATTAACACCTAATATAAGCCTTTAAGGCTTAACCTTAAGGCTTGCCTAAATAGTAAGCTAGTAACCCCTTTAAGAATACTAAATAAGCACTTACTAAATACTTATTAAGTAAAAGCTTTATAATATACTAATACCTACCTTTATAATCTTTATATTTACACTCTAGTGAGACTAACTCTTATAATCCTTTTACTTTTATACTTTACCTAAGTTACTAGTATATAACATAAAATAAGAGGTTATATAAGATCTCTTATAGAGTATAATAAGCATATAATAAGTGTAAGATAACTATTAATAATAATAAACAAACTTACACCTACTAATTAGGTAGAGAAAGAGATTAATCTAATTAATACCCTCTTTATAAAGAAGGGACTCTCTTAGGAAATACTCTTTATACTAGATCTTATACTAAGCTAAGAGGTGTTACTAGAAAGAACACTCTCTCTCTTATATAAAGCTAGGTTATAATAAGTGCTAAAAGAGGACTTAAAAACTACTTATAGAGATTATAATCTTAATAAAAAAGAAACCCTAATATTAGATATATATAATAATAATAAAAACTAATTATTTATATAATTCTAATTATATATAAGATAATAATCCTAATTAAGAACCTTCTTAGAATATTATTACTAAGTGATTAGCCTTAAGAAAAACACTTTAACTCTTTAGGAATTAGTCTTAATAATAGTATTCTAATAAGAAGAGGACTATAAAATATAAGAGGAAGATTATTAATTTTAGAAATAGCTACTTAAAAAGCTAGCTATAAAATCTAGTAGTAATAAGCTAAAAGAGTATAAAAGACTATCTTAATACTCTTATAAGTCTCTTAAGAAAGATATAATAAGCGTATAAATTAATAATTAGATTTATATTATATAGTTAGCAAATAATATATAAGAGTTTATAACTTATTACTAGAAAATACTCTAGTTAACTACTTACCTTTTTAAAATCCTATAGATAAAATAAAAAGACTATTTAAGCACTATATAAAACCTCTTATAGTTAGACTTTATAAAGTTTATAAGAAGACTATATATAAATCTAAAATAGTAAGTAATTAAACTATAAGAAAACCTTACCTACCTCTAATAAGATATAAAACAGTTACTAATAGACTACTTTAATATGTAAAAATTAATTTATAACTCTTTTAGCACTAAAAAGCCTAAGAAAGATAAGATCTTAGTATATTAATACTATTATAAACTATAAACTAAGATTAAGAAGAAGCTCTAAAGACTATAAATAGATATCCTAAAGGTAAGAGAGCTAGCTTAGAAAGCTTAATAGTAATAGTAATACCTTAAAGGTAATAACTGCTTAAGGAGTGATAGCTAGAAGAGAAGTAGCTTTACTAACACTTAAGAGGGTTTATAAAAGACCTAAATAATAAACTGTTAGACTTACCCTCTAAGTAAGTTAAGAACTTAAAATACTAATAAGTTAACTAATAAAAGACTTTAGCTAGCTAGTAATAATAGATAATAAGTAATAGATAACTACTTATTAAGTTAGTTTCTTAGAGGGATTACCTGCTATAATTATAATAAAGAAGGATATTATGCTTTAAATTATAAGGCACCCTAAAGGACTATAAGATAGTTAAAAAAAAGAAAAGCTACCTAAGATATAACTATTATACAGGCTATTATAGCCTATTCTAAGAATATTAACTTATTAGAAAACAAGTAGGTATAAAAATAATTACTACACTTCTTATATTAAAACCTAAGCTAGTACTAATTAGAGTAATTATATAAGATAAGATACTTATTATATAAGTGTTTACTAAAAAAGAAGTTAAAATAAATATAAACACCTATATATAAGTTAACCTTATTAGCTAATAACTAATATAAAAGTTAGGTTTTAAGTCTAATTTAGATTAGAAGATACTAAACCTAGCTAGCTTTAATAAGATAATAACTCTTTCTCTACTAGCTTACTAGCTAACTTTCTTTCTACTAAATTACTAAGAGTTTCTTAGGAAAGTAAGAAAGCTATTTATAAAAGTATAATACCTAAAAAGAGCTAGTAACTTACTTTTATTCACCTAAGTAATAAGAGAAGAAGGTATTATAATTAACACCTAAATATATATATAAACTTATAAACCTATTTTAGTTTAAAACCTTATATTTTTTATAAAAAGCTTAGTAAAAAATAATAAAAAGGTATTTATTATATATATTAATAGTATACTATTACTAGATAAGCAGCTAATACCTATTCTAAGAGAGGATTTAAAAAAACAAAAAGATAATACCTTACTAGCTAAACTAAAGTTAAAAAGAGAAACCTTTAGTAAGAAAGTATTAAAGACTTTACTACTACTAGAAGAGGTAAAATACTTAATTAACTTATAATTAGAGAGGAAACCTTTACTAGGATAAATATATCTTACTAATAAGAAGTAAGCTTAAGTTATTTATAAATATATTACTAAGAATATAGTAAATAATTAGATTAGATATTCTATAAGTAAAGCTAGTATATTTATTTTTTTTATACTAAAAAAAGATAGAGAAATCTAAATCTATATAGACTATAAAGGTCTTAATACTATTATAGTGAAAAACTATTATTTATTACTATTAATTAGCAATCTATTAGATTAATTATTTAGGGTAAGATAGATCTTAAAGATTAATATTTATAATATATATTACTATATTTAGATTAAGCTAAACAACTAGTAGAAAACTATATTTTATATAAGATATAATTACTTTAAATATACTATTATACTATTTAGATTAACTAATACTCTAGCTATATTTTAAGTATATATTTACTAAGCACTTACTAGGTTACTAAATACTTACTATATTATATACCTAAATAATATTATTATATACTTAAAAACTAGAGAATAATATACTAAGAATATTAAAAAGGTACTTTACAGACTATAAAGCTTTTAACTATATACTAAGCTATTAAAATATATATTTTACTAATAAGAAGTTAAGTTTCTAAGGTATATTATTACCTAAAAGGAGTTAAAAATAAACCCCTCTAAAGTCTATATAATCACTAAGTAGCTAATATTAAAAAATATTAAAGATATTTAAGTTTTTTAAGAATTTTATAACTTCTACTAGAAGTTTATTATAAAGTACTCTAAAATTACTACTCTCTTAATAGCTTAGCTAAAATAAGATAAAAAGGCTAAAAGGTTTTAATAGAGAGAGAAGAAGAAAATAGTATTTTAAACTCTTAAGTGTATATTTTACTTAGTGACTATTTTATAATATTAAGACCTTACTAAGTGTATATAAGTAGAAATAGATATATTCTTATAAGTAATCTTAAAGATCTTAATATAACTATTTAATAATTAATAGAGACTTATTACTTATATATTATATAAGCTTATAAATATTAAGTAATAATAAGGTATAAGATAATAAAAGCTACTAGCTATTATTAAAAGCCTTAAGCACTAAAGCTACTACCTACTAAGACTTTTAGATAAGTTCTTTTTACTAATAGACTATATAGCACTTAAGAAAGTAATTACTATACTAGTATAAAACCTTTAAGAAAGGCTTACTTATTAGGTATATAAGTTAGTACTTTTTAACTTTAATATTAAATACCACTTTAGGATTTAAAACCTTATAGATAGACTATTAAGATGTTTTAACTATATAAAAGGTAAGGTTAGCTATAATAATATACTACCTACTCTTATAATAAAGCTGTAGATTATTAAAAATCTACTACTAGATATATAATAAATAATTACTAATATTAGAGGTAAGATAGAAACTATAAGAGTATATATATAAGTAGTATAATTAAGTCTTAAAAACCTTATAAAATAATAAGTCTAAAAAGAGTACCTCTTATTTTAAACTCTCTTAAAAGACTAGAAAAGTTAAATATAAGAAGTGTTTATTTTTATAGTTACCTAAGCCTAAAGATAAGCTAGTATAACCTAAAAGTAGTTAGAGAATACTTAGTAAGAAACAGCCTATTAAGAAAGCTAAGAGGACTCTACTAAAGCTAGGATTATTAATCTAGAGTAATATATCTTATACTAAATTATAAGAGAGCTTATAAAAGGTAAAATAGTATTTTTATTATAACTCTTATTACACTTAAAAGAACTAGTTAGAAGATTATAAGCTAATAATTAGTTCTATTAATAATAGTTAGTAAGAGTGTGATAAATAGCTAGTAAGCTAAGTTACTACTTTTATAATTAAAATAAAACCTTATTCTTTAAGAGTAGACTAGTAATTCTTATATAAGAGGTATTAAGACTTAAAATCTTATACTAGTACTATAATAATCTTAAAGTAGAATATATAAAAACTATAAAGATATTAGAACTTATTAGTAAGAAGTTCTATTAGAATAAGATTAGAAAAAATATAGCTAAGTATATAACTAGCTACTAACTATACTAAGAGGTAAAAACCTTAAGGTATAAGCCTTATAAATATTTATAATCACTCTTAATACTATTATACCTATTTTAAGAAATTAGTATAAACTTTATTATAAGTTTACTAAATAGTATATAAGTAGATAATAAGAAATATAATATAATTCTAGTAATTATATACTATATAATAAAATATATAATATTTATTCTCTATAAGAAAACTATAATAATAGCCTAATTAGTATAAGTGCTTTATAAGCAGGTAGAATATAAGTTTAGAAGTCTTAAAAGAATTATAAGTAATAAAAATAAGCTTTTTATAAGCTAATTCTAAGAGGACCTTATAATTAAAAGGGTAACCTATTAGTAACTATCTATTATATATCACTTATAAACTAATAGCTAGATAAAGAGAATAAACTAGGCTATTAAGAAATATCTATAAATCTATATAAGAAAGTCTTCTAAAAGATAGATAGTATAATTACTAAAAGTAGAATTTATATATAATAATAGCTAATATAGTAATATTAGTATATTTCTAATATAAGCCTTATATAAGTACTACCTAAAAGTAGTAAAGTATATATTATAACACTTAAAAACCACTATATAAGAAGAGACTAAGCATATTAAAACTCTTTGCTAAGTATATAATAAAGCTTATAAGTGCTAAAAATAAGTAATAAAAGCCTAAGCTAAAAACTATAATAAAAGACATCTTAAATAAGAATACTAAGTAGAATAAGTAGTAAAACTATTTATATATAACTTCTAATTTAAATATAAGAAATTAACACCTAAGTTTATTTAAGTTATAATAGCTAAAAAAGTTAGAAAATAAGCTTATTAAGTTTACCTGCTAAAATAATACTAAAAGATATATAATATGTTTTTAGTTTTACTTATTAAACTATAAAAAGATATATATAAAATACTTAATAAACACTTAATAACCCTTTTAGAACTTAAAAAAGAAAAGAATAAGTAGAAAGTTAAAAAATTTATTATAAATAAGAAAATAAGAGAAAAAACCTTCTACTTAGTAAAATAGATAAGATAGCTAGTAAAATATAACACTTAGGAACTTATAATTTACTTAGAAAATATAATAAAAATAGTATAGTAATATTACTAATAATAAAAGTATATATATAAGAAATAAAATAATAAGAATCTCTAATAACAGGTAAAAACCTAATAATAACTAGATAATAAATACTTACTCTCTTTTAACTTAAATATAAACTTAAATAACTAAACTACTAAAACCCTAAATAAAAGCTACTTAAAACTATAAAAAAAACTAAACTATAAACTAAACTAATAATAAAAATTTAAGCCTAAAAAAAGGTATAATAAATCTAACTACTATAATAAGACTAGACTTTTTTCTCCTTCTTATTATTCTTCTTATTCTACTCTTAGTAAGCTTACTCTTAAAGTTATTTCTCTTTTAAGTATTACTACTTAGCTATAATATACTCTGTTTTAAAACAGGTAAGAGCTTTTCTTTTAGAATCCTAAGTAAGTAGCTAATAGCTATAAAAGGCATAAAAAGAGGTGTAAAAAAAGGCTAAGAAATAAACTAAACTATAATAAGAAGAATTACTAAATATACTATTATTATATACTAAGCTTTTATTATTATAAGAACAGTTAGAAGCTAGTTAGTTATTATAGTAAAAAGATACTATACTTATAAAAAAAAAATAGCTTAAAAGCTCTATTATTATAATACTAAATAATAAAGGCTTAGATAGTCTTAGAAAAATTATTAGAAAAAGTATAAGTAAAACTTTTATTAGATATCTTAATAGTAAGTGTATACTTAGTAACTATTAGAGTATAAAAAGCTAATAATAAGAGTTAAGAGATAAAGTTATTATAGTAATATAAGAGTATTATAAATACTAGATAAGCTTATAAAACTAACTAGTTCTTATAGTTAATTAAACTAAATTTAACCTTAGTATATAAAGCTTAAATCTAAGTAAAAGTAACTACTTTTTAGTATATAAATAAATATATATTACTACTTTAAATATAAATACTTATAGGGTTTTTAGCAAACTTAATAAGGTTTTACTATATAGTAGTAATAGTATAAATAGTATAAATAATATACTAGTAGCTAATAGTAGAAATACTCTTCTTTTTATTATTTTAGTTATAGTAAGAAAGATAGTAAAGAAAGTTCTAATACTATTATACTATAAAAACTAACTTAGTAAGAATCTATTATTATAAGATTAGTATAAGCACTTATAGCTTACTAAGTACTTATAATATATATTTAGTTATATTACTTATTTAAGACTTTATAAATAGTATAGTAAGAAATAAAAGAACTATATATATAAGAATATAAGAAGAAATAGTATTTCTATTAAATATAATAAAAGCAGGAAATACTACTAGAAGGTATTTTAGAAAACTTCTTATCTAAAAAAGAGAAATTAATTTTAGCCTAAATATAAAACTTTTTTAACACTATAGCTATAACTCTAAGGATTAATATTAGTATATAAAGGCTAAACACTTAGTAAGCAGGTAAAGATAATATTAAGAGGGTAAAAACTAATTAAAAGAAAAAACATAAAGTTAAGAGAAAAAACTAATATATTAACTATAGATAAGAGAGTTTTAAAGAAGGTTATAAGAAAAAGAGAATTTTAAACTTAGAGTAAATAAAAACCTAAAGTAAATATTTAAGATATAAAATAAGTAGGCCCTTATATAATAGCCTAATAACCACTTATATAACACTTAGATTATAATAAACCTAATAATAGGCTATATTATTTCTATATAGTTAGTAAACTACTATATATATAAGAAAATAATAAACTTCTTATTATAAAAAATAACACTTTAAGATAAGGCTTAAAAGAGGAGAGAATAATTATAATAGTTAGTGTTAATACTATTAACACTTAATATAAGCCTTTAAGGCTTAACTTTAAGGCTTACCTAAATAGTAAGCTAGTAGCCCCTTTAAGAATACTAGATAAGTACTTACTAAATACTTATTAAGTGGAAGCTTTATAATATACTAATACTTACCTTTATAATCTCTATATTTACACCCTAGTAAGACTAACTCTTACAGCTAGTATCTCTTAGAAAGCTAAAGTTATAGCCTTTAAGTGTAACTAGACTGTTTACCCCTAAGAGTTATAATAGTATAGCTAACTATTATAGTAGTTAAAAATATATAAGGTCTAATAATTAACATAGTAGACTAAGCTTATAATAAAGCGCTTATTAAATATTACCTTTTAGAATTTCTTATAGCTCTTATAGCTTATTCTAGTAGTATAAGAGACTTATTTAGCACTTTTAGTAAGATAAGAGTAATAATCTCTTTTACTATTCTTCTTACCTTTTTTATAAGTAGAGAAGTTAAGACTAGCATTTTAAAAGAGGGTATAATTAAGAATATAAATATAATCTTTTATAGTAACTATAATATCTCTTATTTTATAGGTTAAGATAAGTAGTAAAACACTAAGTTTAAAGTTAGAGGCTTAGCTTTCTTATTAGAGTCTTTTTAGAAGGCTTTAAAAATCTTAATAGTAAGTAGACTAAGTTTAGTTATAAACTTATTTGTTAAGGCTTTTAGTATAAGTATTATAAGATAGTATCTTAAATTAGGTATTATTAGTAATATCTAAGTAAAAGTCTAAGATAATTAGGTTATTATTATCTTAGTAGCTTTAGTTAGTATAAGATTAAAAGAAAGCAGGTTATCTTAAAATAATATCTTTTAGGGGTTTATAAATATAATATTTAACAGAATAGTAAAAAGCTTATAAGTTTTCTTCTTAAGAGACTTCTACTTTAAAGTATAAGATCTAGCTGTTATATATAAAACAGTCTAGCTTATTATTAATAGTAGGTACTATTATAACTGCTTTTATTATAAATAGGTAGTATTAGAAGATAAAACAAAAGGTATTTTAAGATAAGAGTAAGTATTTAAGGTAAAAAGCTAAAATGTAAAAAAATATAAAAGAGATATTAAAAATAAAAAAGAGTATAATTTATAATAAGATAACTTATATAAAAGTGTTTATCTTTTTAGCTACTTACCTAATAAGGTTTTTAAGTCTTATTTTATATACTTAAAAAGATATTTATATATTAGCTATCTTATAATATATTTAACTATTTCTCTTTATAAATCACTTAAATTATTATACTTTAACTATAAAGCTTTTTATCTGCCTTTTTAGCCCTCTTTTTTTTTTATCTTCTTTTTTCCTTTAATATCTTCTCTTTCTTTTACTTTACTTTATAAGAGTATAACTAAGCTAAGAGCTTACTAAGAGCTCTCTTATAACCTGTTATATAGTATAATTAAGTAATATAGCTTACTTAAATTATTTAATCTTTTTAGCCTTACAGCTAGGACTTTCTATTAAAAGTTAAGTATACTACTTTAACTCTTATAATTATTTAAGTATATATTAGGTTTAGTATTATATAAAAGGTTATATATTTAAGTCTTAATATAAGCCTAACTATAAAAAAAAGATTTTTATAACTGTGATAAGTGTTAAGCTTATAAAAATAAATATATATAGTTACTTACTATAACTAAAGCCTTAAGAGTTAATAGTAGTAGTTATCTTAAGCTTAAAAGTTAAGCCACCCTCTAATATATATATATATATAAGTGTAATAAGATTGTTATATTTCTAACCTTATAAGAGCTGACCTTTTATAATAGTATAAAAAAGGCTTTTTATACTTAGAGTAGAAGAGGCTGCTTACACTTAGAGTAAAAAAGGCTATACTACACTTACTAATAAGCTAGCAGCTTAAAATATACTGTTAAAAGAGGGGGATAATTATAAGAGTATAACTAAGCTAAAAGCTTACTAAAAGCTTACTAAAAGCTCTTTTATAACCTGTTATATAGTATAATTAAGTGATATAACTTACTTAAATTATTTAATCTTTTTAGCCTTATAGCTAGAACTTTCTATTAAAGGTTAGGTATACTACTTTAACTCTTATATACTTATATTACTTATATTACTCTTAATAGATTTACTACTTTATAATAGCCTTTTAAGCTAAGTAAGAGGTACTTACTACCTAGTAATATAAGACTCTTTCTAACTTATATAATCTTATAAAGTATAATACTAATAAGTATAAATTTATCTAGTAGACTTTTACTAAATAAGAAGATTAAACTATATATTATATTATACCTTTCTTATACTAAAACTACTAGTACTAACTTATAAGTTTTTCTTAAAACTGCTAATAATAGTAGTTAATCTAATACTTTTTAGTAGTTTAAAAAGAGTTTTAATATTTAAATTTACTTCTAAAAAGCTTTTAATTATTTTAGTTACCTTTTTTATATTAAGCTTACCTTTAAAAGTAAAAGCTTAAAAACATTTTAAAATATTTATATTTTCTTTTAGTATAACTTTTAAGATATTAATAGTATTTTTTAAACTAGTACTAAACTTACTATTAATTATTATTTTTACCCTTTTTATATTTATACTAAGTTTAGTTATTCTTAAGAGTATATTATTTTATATACTTTTAACTAAGCTTTTTATTTAAAAACTTTACTTATAGCTTTATATAGTAATAATAATCTTATCTTTTACTCTTATTATATTTAATCTTATACTTTTAATATCTTAAGTAACTATAAGTATTTTCTTTTTCTTTTTTATACTTACTAATTAATCTTAGGTTTTATAAGTAGCTAGTATACTAATTATATTTAAAAAAGTAATACTTATTATAAATAGACTTTTTTATCTAGCTATTAGAGAAAGAGTTTTTAAGATAAGCTTTTAAACTACCCTCTTAGTAGTAAAAAGACTATAAAGGCTTTTTCTAATAAGAATTAAAAAGTTAAGTTAATAAATAAAAATAGTTATTTTTAAATTTTAAAACTACTACTCTTAGCTAGAAATAAGACTTAAAAGCTTAAGTATATTATATATAAGGCTAAAAAGGTATATAATAAGAATTACTAAGAGGGTTTTAAAACTATTAATAGTAAGTAGTCTTCTAGTTATCTTTAAGACTTTCTTTTAACTTAAATTCTAATACTTTTTTATAATATCTCTTACTTATTTAGCTAGATTTAATACTTATTTATTATATCCTAATTATAATATATATTTTTCTTACTTACCTAGTTTCTGCTCACTATAGCCTTAATCTGCCTCTAAAATATATTTTAATACTAAAATCTAAATCCTTATATATATATTACCCTAGGGATAATAGCATATTAGGACTATAGTAATAGTACTAATATGCTTCTAATAGCTATTAATTTAGGGGTATATAAACTTAACTAAAGTTAATATAACTCTCTCGCGAGAATTAGCTAGTATATACTAAGCGAAAATAATAAACCTGCTATAAAACTAAGTAGAATACTAGCAGATAACCTAGAAAATAAAGCATATAGTGCTATCACTAGAATTATCCCTACTATATCTCTTAAACAAGTTTAACATATTATCTAAACCTATATATCTATATATAAGATATAAGCTTATATCTTATATAAGAAGAATATAATATATAACTATAAAACAGCCCTTAAGGACTAAATCACTATAAATATTATTATAGCTCTTACCTCTATTATTAATACAGCTCTTATTATACCCCTAGATTATAAGAGAGACTAACCTTCTTATATATTAATTATAGTATAAAACTTAATACTCTTAAACTAGGGAAATATAAAGTAAATAACCTAAAGCTATATTAAATATAAAGTTATAATCTAAATAAGAAACACACCTCTTAATATTAATAGCTAAACCCTAAAAGATACTATTAAGATAGTAAACTAGGCTTATAGTGACTCTAGTGTTATTATAGTAAGAAAGCTACTAAGTGGTAATACTATTCTTATATTTTATATAGTAGATAAGATATAAGCTATTTATACTAAAGATTAGGTTATTAAAGCTTTTAGTAATAGTATAGCTCTCTCCCTCCTAATATTTATAGTAATAGTAAAAAGAATCTAACTTATATCTATCCTAAATAATACTAATAAGCTTATTAAAGAAATTAATAGATCTAATTAACTAAAAATCCTCTAAGTTAAAAAGTAAAAGACTAGCTAACTTAGCCTTAAAGTAAAGATAAATCTTATCTTATATATTAGCTTTATTAAAAAGGCTAACTACCTGTGTGATAATAGCTTACTGCTTAATATATAACTATATAATTATAAGCCTTTTAATAAGAGGCTCTAACCTACTTAATACTATAACTGCTTTAAGTTTAGATACTTAGCTTAAAACTATAAATTAGCTTTAACCTATAGATATTATAAAGGTGTTATATATACTAATAGAGAAGGATACCTAACTAAATATAAAGAAATCCCCTTAAATTATATCCTCTATAAGGGTAAATACTTAGCTTAGAGCTATAACTATCTTATTATAGCCTTATACTAGGCCTAGGCTAAGAAAGAATACTTAGATAGACCTCTCTACTTCTAAGAATATATAGTAACTAAACTTTTAACTTAGAGGCTCTTACTCTTACTGCTCTTACTATTAGCCTAGCTTATTTAGTTCTTATTAAGAAAACCTAAAAGGCCCTCTAGCTTAATAAACAGATTATATATAATATCTACTAGCTTAGCCTTAATATAAGCCTAAGCTGCTTATATACTATCCCCTCTTTTAATAATTATCTTAGCCTTATTACTATTACTATCCCCCCTTTAGACTACTAATTAATACTAGTGCTATATTAGAATACTAATTATTAAGCTATTCTAACTTATATTACACTATAAGCCTATAGTAAATATAATATAATTATACTTTTTAAGCCTAATAAGAACCTTAAGATAAGAGTCCTAGCTTGCCTAAGATATTATAACTACTATATAGTTTACTATAGTAAGTATATAATAGTTTATATAAATAAATAGTATAAGCTTAAGTTATAAATATTATAAGTAAAAGAAGACTAGGTTAATATTACCTTTATAAAAACCTAATACTAAATTATTACCTTATATAATCCCCTAAATAATAGAGGTAACTTACTTATACTATAAGCTCTTACTAGTACTACTCTAAATAATTATATACTTCTTATAAGTAACTTTAACTTTTACTACCTACTTTAAGACTATTATAACTACTTAGACTAAGATAGTAATAGCCTTATAGAGAAGGTATTATAACTTTATATTAGCCTTTTTACCTCTTATAGAATAGTTACTAGGTTAGCCTAAGGCTACTAAAATAGCATCTTAGACCTTATCTAAGCTACTAAAACTATTAATACCTTCTATATAAAAACTAACTATAACCTAAAAGAGTCTAATTATATCCCCTAGTATGTTTATATTATAAACACCTATAAAAAGACAGCTTTTAAGCTAAACTCTAGATTTAACTAGAAGAAAACCCACTAGTAAAAAGCAGCTAATAAAATAGTAGTTTATCTCTATTATATATCTAGTAGTATAATAACTACCTTAAAGGCCTTAAATATAAAAGTTAAATAGCTTTTTAAGTAACTTACTATAATTATAAAATATATAACCTTAAAGTAAAAGAAACCTAGATCTTATTATAACTCTTAGTAAAATAGTAAAATAGCTAAAGTAACTTTTAAACTTAAGTAAGTATACTATATAGCCTAATAAACTAGCTATTTAGCAGACTAGTATATACACTCTAAGGTATATATAATATAAGATTAGTATATATAAAACATATAGTATACCCTTTAGAGGAAACTTCTAATTAAGCTTTTATAGTATAATATAATATAATTTTAGAATATAAAAAGATAGGCTAGACTATATAATAGAACTATTATAACTTCTTTATAGCTTTTACCTCTTATCTGCTAAAACTAACCTAAGCTAGTAATACTTTACACAAATAAAGCTAAGATCTTAGTAAGAAAATTCTTCTCTAAACCTTAGGCAGATAACTTTAACCTTCCCCTTTTTCTACCCTCTAAGATACCTAAACCTAAGTTAGGCTATATACACTTAATAATAGACTCTAAAGAGGTCTAAAAAGCTTTATATTAAATTAAGTTATAAAAGGCCTTAAGAGAGGATAGAATCCTTATAGGATTTCTTAAAGTATATAATAACCTACTTATTCTTATANNAATAGTTATTAGTAAGTATATTATAACTATAGTAAAAGAGAAGAAGCTACTACTCTTAAGGTAAATAGGTAATAAGCCTAAAAAGTTAATAAAGCTAGCTCTAGCTATAGTTATTAAAATAGTATATATAGTATAAGCCTAATATAGCCTCACCTCTCTCCTCTAACTTAACTTTATAAGAGCTTTTAATAGTATTAACTATAGATAACTTATTACTATCTTATAACTAAAAGGATTCCTTAGATAGCTCCTAGTATAGCTTACTAGCTATCTTATATTATAAATAATATAACTCTAATTTAATAGCTAAACTTTTAACCTAATTAAAGTTAAAGTAAGAGTCTCTTAAGAATCTCTTTTATTACTTATTTTATTTATCTTTTTTATTTTTAGCCTTTATAAAGCTCTTAATAATACCCTTAGAATATTAGTTATTAGATTTACAGATAATATAAACCTACTAGTATTTAGTTATAATATAAAAGAGACTTAAACCTAGCTTAAGGCTATATAAGAAATATATAATAATTAGGCCTAAATAAACAGTATAACCTAAGAACTAAATAAAGTATAACTTTTTTACTTTACTTATAAATATATAGTAGACTAAATATAAATCTAACTTAGAGACTTAATAGTATAGCCTACCTAAACTTATAGGTTTCTTAGACTCTTTTTTTATTATAAACTATTATAAGGCCTATATATAGACTATCTTAAAAGGAAACTTAAGTACTAATACTAGGCTCTTACTATAATTACTATAAGTATATAAGAGGTTAGCCTTAAAGAAGTAAGATTAATCTATATATAAGTTATCTATTTTATTATAGTCTATAATATAAAAGCCTATTATATCTTAATAGCCCCTAATAGTAAGCCTTAAGGTATTATATAAGTACTTATATTAAAATAGACTTAGAACTTATATATAGTAGTAAGAGCTTATAAAGCTATACCTACTTACCTACTAGAGATAAAACTAGCTATCCCCCCTCTTAATATCTACCTTAATAAACTAGCCACCTAATTTTATAGCTATACTAAGAGATAAAATACTACTTAGCTTATTAGGGCTACTACTACTATAGCTTTAAGATAGATTTGCTATAAGTAGTAGTAAAAACTATAATAGTAACTATAGTAAAAAGTTAAAAATTAGCTTAAAAGCTAGCTCTCTTATAAAGAGTATAAACTAATATTAGTAATAATAAAAGCTTATATCTTTTCTAAATAGACTATATAGTAAACTTAACTTTAAGATAAAGCGAGAGAGCACTAAAAGACTAATTAACTTAAACTAGCTAAAGCTTATCCCTCTGCTAATAATAAAAGAGTATTATACTTATACTAAAATCTTAATAAATATTAAAGCTTAATACTTATATAGCTATAAATAGGAAAAATTAGTCTTAGAAGCTTTCTCTTCTAAAGGTATATACCTAATATGCTTTTACTATAATACTTATATAAGACTAGTAAAAAAACACCTAAATATATTATTATCTTTTACCTTAGGTATACTAAATAATAGAGATACCTAATAAACCTACTATAAAACTAATATAAGTTTAAGCTCTAACTATCTAAGTATAAAACTACTTAACTGCTTACCTAGTAGTTTCTAAGCTAATATATTATCTTATACTATAAACTAGTCTTATAAATCTATAGTAACTATAATTAAGTTTATAACCTTATAATAAGAATAGTATACTATTATACTAAGTATTTTTTACCCCTCTTATAAGAAGTATAAAATACACTTAGAAAAAGCTATAAAAAGTAAAAAACCAGCCTAATTATAATAGCTACTAATCCTAATTAAATCTTTTAACCTCTTATTAAAATCCTCTAAGCTTATAATACTAACTTATAAACCTAACCTAAACCTATATTTTTACTACTTACTATCTAACCTTATATATTTATATTACTCTCTTTTATACTTTTACTAATAGTAGTATTATTACTAGTCTTACTAGCCTTATTATTACTATTACTATCCTTCTTACTAGTTCTCTTAGGGGCTAATAACCTAACTACTATAAAAATAGAGATACTTTTTAGATAGGTAAGAGCTAGAATTATAATATATTTAAGATACTTAAGCATCTTAGTAATATAGTTAATCCTGCTAACTAGTATATTAAACTAGTTAGATATTAGGCTTATAATTACTACTATAAGTATAATATATACACACTTAAGAGCTTAACTTTTTGCCTAAAGGGCTATATTCTTAAGCCTCTTAAGCTTCTCCTCTTATATACTATTAGCTTATATATATACTATAAAACTAACTTATACTTATATTATTAGCACCCCTCTCTTACTAGAGAGCCTCTACTAGGGCTTAAATAGTAGTAATAGTAGTAAATAGTAAGGCTTTATATATTTTATATATATAAGTATAAGCTATATAGCTACCTACTATAGTATTTACCTAGTCTTAGTAAAAACTTACTATACTATTCTTACCTATCTATATAATATATATAAAATAGGAGATAACTTATACTACTCTCTTTAGAGTAATAGACTTCTCCCCTAAAGTAGTAGCACTTTTTATCTTAGCTTATCTTTTTCTTTTAGCTTATATAAGATTAGCCTAGATATATAGTAGATGTATAGTATAAAAACTTACTCTTATAGCGAGTATTATTATTATTATTATTATTAGACTCTATATATAAATAGATTAGTATATATAACTATATCTCTTCTGCTAAGAGATTATATTAGGTTTATTATTTTTATTATTATTATTATTATTATTATTATTATTATTATTAT
>WPDH01000134.1:0-28528 GCA_019137255.1 Corinectria fuckeliana | reverse complement strand
GGGGGGGGGCTGATAAGCGGACGGAATATGTATCGTTGATCTAGTCACACGCGATAGATGAGAACGAATGATGAGATCCATGAATCAATGTTGTTATACGTTTGCCGGCCCCCTTTCCATGACAACAGCACACAAAGTCATGGCGTACCAACTTGGTCCCCGGCTGTCATGGCCACCACACCACAAGTCACATCATACAAGCCAGCTTTGCGGAGTGCACAACAGCAAAAGTAGAATCTGATTGAAGTTGCCGAGCCATGTCCATGCACACGTTACGCTACAACTGGGATCCTCCCTCTATTAGGCCACACGCAGCCGCAACCAGGGAAAGAAGCCAGAATCATTCTCGGGGGACGTCTTTTCCCTCTTCTCCAATGCCACCTCATGCTTTCCCAACTCCAGACATGAAGGCCGTAAGAAGAAATGTCAGGAAGAATAAGTACAAAAACAGGAACAAAACTAGGGCTGCGGTTTTCCGTCGGTATTTTGTATTCCAAGGGAAAAAGGATGACAAGATCGGGTCTTCATGTGTCAATGGGCCGCAGATAAGCATACAATCGTCATGAGTGAAGAAAACACGGAAGGGAGTAAAATGAAAGCACGGCAATTGGACCTCGTGGGTATCCTTGCCAGTATTGCTGCTCACATCCTCGTCAATTAGAAATCCCAGAAGCCCTTGTCAGCAGTCGTGTTCGCGTTCTGCTTGCGAGTGGGAGCCGCAGGAGCGGGCTGCGTGTTCTCATTCTCATCCAGGTTGCCGTACAACCAATCTCGGTTGGTGCCTTTCTTGCCACCCATGCCGTCGCCGGCAATATGGATACGGTCGGCCTTGTTCTCGGAACCAGCAGCGCTCGCGCCCTGCTTTCGCCCAGGAACAGCCTTCACTATGTCCGCTTCGTTTTCCTCGAACTCCAGATAGTTCCTGTCAGTTCCTCGCTTGCCGCCCATGCCATCACCAGCGATGTGAATCTTGGCATTTTTGCTCTCGGAACCAGCAGCACTCGCGCCCTGCTTTCGTGAGGGAACAGCCCTGCCTTCATCCTCGTCTTGTTCGATTTCCAGATAATGCCGGTCGGCTCCTCTCTTGCCGCCCATGCCATCGCCCGCAATGTGAATCCGGGCCGACTCGTTCTGAACGCCAGGGGCACTCGCGCCTTGTCTCCGTGAGGGGACAGCCCTGCCTTCGTCTTCGTCCTTTTCGATTTCTAGATAGTGGCGGTCGGCGCCGCTCTTACCGCCCATGCCATCACCTGAAATGTGAATGCCGGACTTGTTGGGCACGGCATTGGCGGCCGGGCCTGCGTTGGGTTTCCGCGAGGGGAGGGATTGGGGAACCTCGGCGGTCTCATTGTAAAGCCAATCTCGGTTCGTGCCCTTTCGACCTCCCATTCCGTCACCGGCAATGTGAATGCCAGCGTCGGCCGGGCCCTCAGCGGGGCGGTTTTCCTTCTTTGGAGCGGGAGACTGCTCGTAGGACGACCAGTTGGCATTCATCCTCTGGACAGCCTTCTTGTGCCCCTCGGGGACGCGTTGAGACTGGACGGGAGAGTCGTCGGTCATGTCAAACTGGTGATCGAAGGTCTTGCCACGATCCTTGAGGTTGGTGATGTTGCCTAGAGCTGGGGGGTTTCCTGAACCTGTATCTTCTTTGTCAGCCAAGTGATCCTTATATAGGCCAAGGCCCTCATTGCGGTTGTAGCCTTTGGGTTTGGCACCGGGGCGGGCAGGCTGGGGCACTGTCTCACCGTCGTCAAGGAGCTCGAAATGGGTATCGACGCCTCGTCTAGGTTTGAGGGCCTGGTGGATAGGGGTCTCCTGGACGGTATCCTTGTCGGTATCCCAGTGGCGGACGTCTTGGGTTCGGATAATCTTGGAGGGCTTCGCCTTCTGGGGAGTCACGAAGTCGTTGAAGGACCACTGGCTGTCGTGCTTGGACTTGGGTCGTTCGTCGAGCGGTTGGCCGGCAATGGGGACGTCCTGAGGATCAGTACCGTCGGCGAAATCAAAGTGCGAGAACTTCTTGGGGTTGGGGCGGATGAAATTGTTTGAATTGGCCTTTGGGGTTTCGGCCTCGTCAAAGTTCTGCTGGCCGTCGAAGATGCGTGAAGGTTTGAAGTTCTTGCCCTGGCCGCCCTTGCTTGGGGACATGGATCGGTGGCGGTGTGCGCTAGGGGAACCGCCGCCTTCACCATGCTCGTCGCCCAGTATGTCGGTGAAGGAGCGTTGGTGGGGCCGGTTGCCGCCATATGGCGATACTACGGCAGTAGGGTGGGGAGCCTCGATCTCCTCCCGAGATCCAAAGAGCTGGAGGGACGCATGAGGGTCCCTGACGGCATTGCTAGAGTTGCCGCGGGTTCGGAGGACGGCCTCGTTGTGGCTGAGAGGCGCGGGTTCTCTGGTGCCTGAGGACTTGAGGCAGGCCTGGATGAAGGCGATCTGCTCTCGGCTATCCGTGATGGGCCAGTTGCGACCCGACTTCCCGATGATCTCGACTTGTTTGAGCAGCGAACCCTGGTCCCACTGGAGGCGGATCTGGGCAATCTTGCCGGCTTCGTCGAAGGACACGAAGTGAGTCTATTATAAGCGCAGAGTCAGCCTGCGATCCAACACCAACACCAACGGCTGGGGTACTACGACTTGAGAGGCGACGCACAATTGGAACATAGGCAACATGGGTGGTCAGGAAGTTGTCGTCAATACCAGGGAGGTAAGGACCACCGCCGGTCTGGAAGGCGAAGCCAGTATCGACCTCGACGACAATGGTGTTGCCGCCGTCAACAATGTTGAGGATGTCTTCCTTCTGCTTGGTGATCTGCTTCTGGAGACTGTTGATGTGCTTGATGATCTGGGTCGCGCCAGAAAAGGATGTGACGGTGGTCACGTAGTGCAGCGACGCTGTGTCAGCTAGCAGCGACGAGTTGGGCGCAGCCAGGAACTGCTTGTAAGTGGCCGCCATGGCGATCGGGACAAGCTGTGTGCGACTCGTCGAGGGAGGGCAGAGTGGCGTCGTTTTGGGGAGCTCAGAGTGATGGGAGAGGAGAGAGAGACGGCCGCGACGCGAAGCGACGGGAGCGAGAGTTACCGTGAAAGCTGGAGGACGAGCTTGGGTGTTTTTGGACGGAGGCAGATGGAGATGAAGAGGGAGGAGGAAGAGGAAGAGGAAGAAACACGGATTCCAAAACAAGCACGTGGAGTCGTGAGCGCGGGAGAGTCCTTGAGTGTGCGAAGTGGGTTGGCTGAGGCGGGCGCGGGCGTGGGCCAGGGGTTTGCGACACACAAGAAGGGAGGGGAGGTACCTGCCGTTTGGTACATTGCTCCTAGCACCAACCGTGTACCTCCGTACTCCTAGGTATGTACCTTGGTAGTAGTATTAGTGGTAAAAGGGGTCGTGTTTGCGGCTGTGCAGTCTAGGAGAACGATGCGGGATGTATCAAGTAAATGAAAGGACTGGCTTCCGTTGCAGAGAAGTTTACTTGTTTGGTAGATATGTATTCTTTTATCTCCTATTCTCCGGTAGCAGGGTCTACGAAGGACTTTCACAACCACTCTACCTCAGCGATGCCTCTTCCGAGAAGATGGGAACTCGTCCCCTCCCTTGCATTGAACCGAAATCTCAAATAAGTACAAAGTGAATAGTTACAACCGTGTCCTGTATCATGCGCCCCCGTGTGCCAGGTTGCGCTTTACTGCACCAAGGCGCGCATGAAGCTAGCAATCTCCCCTAGGTCGCATCGCAGCGGCCGGGACTGACAGTACGAGCGATGCAGGTACCGACCGTTGGGTTCAACTGTACATAAGGCGCGAGACGACGAGTCGGGAAATACTATGTACCTACATAGTATGCACCCTCTTTGGCCCAAGGCACGTATGCTGTTCTTTGCGTGAGGGGCAATGGCGTCCAAATACATCAGACTCAACATCTCTACCTTGTCAGCGCAACTCGCCGTCTTTGTTTAGACTGTCAATGTTGGTTTTGGTTTTGGCCGTTTATTTTTACTGTTTGACCCGGTGATGGAGACACCACGTATGTAGGACGAAAGCTTGGCTCTACCTAGGTATGTACTGCTGTAGACCAGGTGCAGGGATACAATCTACTATCTTAGCGTGAGCCTGGTTGACTTTAGTACGGAAGGCTAGCAACCGGCTTGCTTTCGACTGAACATTTCTCTTCAGGGCTTTCCCATATTTTATTGCATCGCTCTCATTGACGTCAAAAGCTTCTAGCTACTCCTCCTTCTCTTCAGCTAGCACGCAATGTCAGTGACTAGACGCCGGCGGCCTCCTCCGCGCGTCCAGCTTCACGGAACTCCCACTGTACCTCCCTAGTACAACAGGGGGACCACCGGGCAAGCTGTTTGAAGTGGGGAACGAAAGCTCCCAGCTCCCTACTAGCCCCCGTAGCCCCGCCGCGTTTCATCCCCTTTTGGGCCATTCCCACTTGGGCCTGATGGTGCTCCTCACCCGCGTCCAAATATGTTTGCCACTGCCATCTCCATTTGAGCGGATGTCGCCCGCGGAAAGGCCAGAGGCCACAGAGAACAGGCAAACACCTCGGAATGTATTCGGCTTCATCCGAGGCACAAGTCAGCACGAGCCATCAACGCACATATGGAGAATATGATCGCTTCCAGGAGCCTCCCTGGATGGGCCGCCTGCCTCTCGATATCTTCTAATTACCTAGCTACCTGCTACCTGCCTATTCGAAGCATCGCTAACGATTCATTTACATCTGTGGCTTTTTGCTCGCATCTATTGAGGGTACGCCTTCAAGATAAGCGAAGTGCCGAGATTATGTCTATGTCATACTACAATGTACACTGACAAGCTGACTCTGTTGGAAGATTATTGAAAAGGATCTGTGCAGACCAACAATCTATCATAATTAGTCGGTACTTAAATTAACCATGTTTAACTTCGTTCTCCCGTGATGAACTGGAGGCAGGCAGGAGGATGGCGCTTTGTGTCAGTGCATCTGTCAGACCTAGCCCAGGTTACCTATCCGCATTGCCATTGCGTACTACACACCCAAGCAAACCCGTTCAGAGAGAGAAAGAGACACAGAGAGAGACAGAGACAGAACGAAACAAGGGTTTCGTCGAGTGTTCAATGCTTCACGCCTTGTCGCTGGCCATCTCCATCTTCATTGCGCTGTTGGTGGAATCTGGCTTCTTCTACTAGGATGCTTAGATGTGGCCAACGTATGCCTAGCATGACGTGACGTGGCACTAGAGTGTGGCAAAGGCCTTCAGCTCTGCGCCACACTCGGCGAAACAGTTAACAGCTGCCTCCCGTATGCTGACGTGCCGACGCGCGAACCTACTGCAAACTATCCCAGAGCCATCTCCATCTCCATCTCCGTCTCCATCAGTGACCAACAAAACACGACTTTACGAGCAGCATCGCAGCCTCACGCATATCTCACAGCTCACGATAACCTCTTCCCCCGCGAAACGAACAACCTTTGCTCCATCGACAAGCTCCTTCATGATCCTCGCAAGCCACGCTCCGCCGCAACGATGAGGTTCGCAGGCAGGGCCGCTGCAGCCTCATGGCGCATCCTCTTGCTTTCCCTGCTCTTGACAGCTGTCCTCGCGAAGCAAGACTCGCCGAGTGTCGCTGTAACCGTGCACGAACACCCCCCGCTCAATATCAACTACTTCGAGGATAGCGATGTCATCGTGTTCCACGATGTTGAGGAGAGGAACGTCTACCGATCCGAAGATGCTGGCGTCACATGGAAGATTGTGTCAGATATCCCCGAGGGCGCTTCCGCGTTGCTGGTTCTACATCCGTACGAGTCTAAGACGGCCTTCGTCGTCACTCAAGATGTGAGCCACTACAAGACTACCGACCAAGGCAAATCCTGGACCAGCTTCAAAAGTGGCACCCTCCCCAGTGGTTTCCAACCCGAGATCCTGGTCTTCCACGCCGACGATCCGAATCGCATCATCTTCAATGGCATGAACTGCGATGGGATATTCTGCGATGAGGAGGCAGCTTACACGCTCGACGGTTTCAAGTCAGTCAAGCAGCTGCGTACCTCTACAGCTGGATGCTGGTGGGCCAAGTCCACGAAGGAGTTCACCACTGGCCAGAAGGACTTGGATGCGTCAAGAACCATGTGCATCGTCGCTGATCCGCTATCCTTCTTCAAAGAGGATCAGCGACTCTTCGTCTCTGACTCTTTCTTTGCTCTGCAAGACGGCGCATACCAGCAGTTTGAGCCCAACATGAATACCAACCAGGGCGTGTCAGGCGTTGTCAACATAGCCGCAGTCAAGAAGTTCCTTCTCGTTGCCGCCACGACCCCCAACAGCGACGAGATGGCCCTCTACGTCACTGATGACACTATTCGATGGCATCGAGCCATGTTCCCCACCGACGATAGCCACGACCATTCCCACCAGATTAACCAAGAGGCATACACCGTACTAGAGAGCACCAACTACAGCCTCCAGGTGGATGTAATGACATCTCACCCGTCCAACCCGATGGGTGTCATCTTCACAAGCAACTCCAACGGTACCTTCTTCACAGAGAATATTCCTTATACCAACCGCAACACCAGGGGTCACGTCGACTTTGAGAAGATCAGTGGCATTCAGGGCATATTCTTGGTGAATACGGTTGAGAACGGAAAGGACGTCGACGACAATGGCGCGGAAAAGATCATCGTCACCAAGATCACTTTCGACGACGGCAGAACTTTCGAGTCAATCAAGTCCGGGGACGATATGGTCCATCTACACTCCATCACCCAGCTCGACAATGTAGGCAGAGTGTATTCGAGCCCAGCCCCTGGGCTTGTCATGGGCAACGGAAACATAGGGAAGTCTTTGGGTAAATTCGCCGACTCGAACCTATACGTGTCTGACAACGCGGGAGTGACGTGGAAGAAGGCATTGGACGGACCGCACAAGTATGAATTTGGTGATTCCGGCTCGATCCTCATTGCGGTCAAAGATTCCGCCAACGAAGACGTCAAGGAGTTCTCCTACTCTCTGGACCATGGCGACACCTGGAAATCCCAAACTTTCCCGGATGGCCTCGCGATTAAGCCAGACATCTTGACAACTACTCAGGACTCGACAAGCCCAAAGTTTCTGCTCTTGGGCGAAAAAGACAGGACCTACCATATGATTGCCATTGACTTCAACGCCCTTAAAATGCGAAAGTGTGGAAAGGACGATATCGAGGAGTGGCACGCTCGTGTCGACGACGCCGGCAAGTCAACGTGCCTCATGGGCCACAAGCAGACGTATGACCGCCGCAAGAAGGATGCCGAATGTTTCATGATGACCGACTTCAAGGACCCCGTGCTGAAGACGGATGACTGCGAGTGCACAGACGCTGATTTCGAATGCGACTACAACTTTCAGCGAGACCCAGAGGACCAGGCGGTTTGTAAACAAGTCGGCCTCGTCTCGATTCCCGAGGGCTCGTGTACCAAGGAATCAGATGAAAAGTTCATGGGCTCATCCGGCTGGAGACTTATCCCTGGAAACACTTGCAAGCGAAAGAAGGGCTCCCAGAAGGACGATCCGACGGAGAGAAAGTGCTCCGATGGGGGCAACTCCGACGGGTCCAATGGTGGTGACGGCAAGGCTCCAGCCAGCGGAGAAGTCAGCCACAAGAAGACTGACTTTGATACCAAGTTCAAGGACTTTGAGAAGTTCTACCTAGACCGTGGCGATCAGAACTTCGGCACCGAGGAGACCATCATTGTCCGGCCGGTAGAATATGATGGGCAGGGTCAGATGAAGGTGGACAGCCACATCTGGCGCACAACTGACCACGGGAAGTCATGGAAGTCCATCCTAGAGAAGGAAGACATCAGGCAGATTTATCCCCACGACTACTTCAAGGATGTCATCTTCTTCACTACACCCGACGACAAAGTCATCTACACAATCGACCGAGGCTCAAGCTTCCACAGCTTCAAGGCGCCATCAAGGAACTCGGGCGGCCACGCCTTGAGCTTCCATCCGGACAAGAAGGACTGGCTCATCTGGGTGGGCGAGACGTGCGATGATGTTTCAGGAAACAAAGAATGCTTTCGTGAGGCATCCATCTCGACGGACCGTGGCGACAATTGGACTACGATGCGCCGCTACGTGGAAAGGTGCGAATTCACTGGGCGTACGGCCTACAAGTTCCGTTCCCTCAAGCAAGTTGTCTGCCTCGCCAGGCAAGAGGAAAACAACGATGCGCCCAAGACCATTGTGACCAGCGACGATTTCTTCCAAGAAGACCGGCAACTATTCAACGGATCAGTCCAGGACTTTGCAACGATGAGTGAGTTCATCCTCGCTGCGACGGGAGCAGACGCAAGCGAAGGCGTGCAGGCCCTGGCTAGCTTGGACGGAAAGCGTTTCGAGGCTGCGCGCTTCCCCTTCAACTTTCACGACAGCCACAATGGCTCGTACACTGTCCTGGATAGCTCCACCCATGCCATCAACCTGTTCGTCGGCACCAAGTCGGACGAGGGCCGAAAGCTCGGCTCAATCATCAAAAGCAACTCCAACGGCACCTCGTATGTCCTGAGCGCCTCCAACGTCAACTCGAATGACTACGGATATGTGGATTTCGAAAAAGTCTCGGGGCTGGAGGGCGTCAGTCTCATCAACGTAGTCACCAATCCAGACAAGAAGAACGCCAAGAAGGATGTTCAGACCAAGATATCGCACAACGACGGCGCCGAATGGAGCCTCCTCGCGCCCCCAGGGAAAGACGCGGCTGGCAAGTCGTACAAGTGCAGTTCCAACGGCGACAAGAACTGCGCGCTGCACCTCCACCATTACTCGGAGCGAGAGGACAAGCGCAAAACGTTTGCGGCTAGCACTGCGGTCGGCCTCCTCTTCGGGGTGGGCAATGTTGGATCGAAGCTAGAGGACATCAAGGACGCAGACACCTTTATGACGACGGACGGCGGAATCACGTGGAAGAGCGTCAAGAAGGGGCGCTGGACGTGGCAATACGGCGACCAGGGTGGCATAATTGTCTTGGTTCAGCGAGCCTCTCACGGGGATGGAGCCAAGACCAAGATAGTGTCGTACTCTACGGACGAGGGCAAGACGTGGACGGACTACCAGTTCTCCGACGAGGATGTGACGGTCGTGGACCTCACGACGGTGCAGACGGGAACGGCACGCAACTTCCTGCTCTGGTGCGTATCCGGCAAGGGCACGGCCTTCTCAGTCAACCTCGATTTCACGGGACTGGCGGACAAGGCCTGCGACTTCGAGAAGAGTGACCCAGACTACTACCTGTGGTCCCCGACGCATCCCCTCCAGGATGATGACTGCCTCTTCGGGCATGTGGCCACGTACAAACGGAAAAAGACAGACCGGAAGTGCTACAACAAGGACAATCTTGCCCGGCTTCAGGAGTATACCAATTGCGAGTGCTCGCGCCGTGACTACGAATGGTAAGCAAAGATGACAAGTCCAACCAAATTCAGAGGGACGGCGGTTTGCTAACTCAGTCAACAACACCAGCGCGTACAACTTTGAGCTCGACAACCATGAGCAATGCCGCCTGGTACCGGGCTTCCAGCCCCTCTCTGGCCAAGAGTGGTGCAAGAACAACCCGAACGAGACGTCTTGGTTTGAGCCGACGGGCTACCGTAGGCTTCCATTGACGACTTGCAAGGGGGGCAGAGAGTGGGACAAGACGTCGACGGAGCACGCGTGCGATGGATACGAGGATGAGTTCGAGAAGAAACACCGAACCTCGGGATGGGTCATCTTCTTCTCCGTCGTGATTCCCGTCGGCGTCGCAGGCGCCGTCGGCTGGTACGTATACAGGAATAGCAACTTCGGGCAGATCCGGCTAGGAGATGGCGGGTCGTCGACGTTCGACAGCGACCAGCCGTGGATCAAGTACCCGGTCATCGCCATATCGGCGCTGGCTGCGATGATGGCCGCGCTCCCGCTGGTGGCCACCAGTTTATGGCGAGTAACATGGTCGGTGTACGAGCGAGTCAGCGGCGGCGGAACAAGGCGTTTCACGACGCGGGACAGCTTTGCCCGAGGCCGTGGGGACTATGCTGCCGTCGACGATGACGAGGGAGAACTTCTCGGAGAGGAGAGCGACGAGGAGGTCTGATGCCGGAATGTATAAGGTACAGCTGGGTTGAGGAGGAATCAACCCCATCACAAACAAGGACGGGAATATGTTTACTTCTCGTGGGGTTCTGCTCGTGAGGATTGGAGAACCGAAGCATGGCGGGAATCTACAAACAGACGGCTCAGATGGTCGTATCGGTTAGGTAGCATCACTATAGAACGGGACGGTCTAGGTAATTAGTAACTTTGCGCAGGGTTTTGAATACGATAACTTCTGATGTCGCCCTTTCTAGGCTTGTCTTATTGCTTGGGATACGAAGAGACGCATGTGCCATATTCCATACTAGCCAAGCGAGCAAGCGAGTAAGCAAGCAAGCAGAGGGAGGATTGATTCAGGAGCTGGGTTGCATCCATCACGCATCACCAACACACGGCTGACCGCTGACCGCTGACCGCTGACGGACGGGGGAGGGTTACACCACAACACGGAGCAGCCACCCGCCTTGGGACACAACTTGACAGAGTTGCGCGGCACAGCCGGAGAACGACATGCAGAGATGCAGATCGACCAGGGAAAAAAGGGCGCACCAGCCACTGTAACGCAATAGAAGAAGAAGAAGAAGAAAGTCCCAAAGGAATATCCCACTGAGACTATCGATAAAACCAAGGACGGCGGCGCTCCAAACTACCTACCTAAGCTACCTAACTACCTAGCTACCTAGCCAACTAGCCAACTAGCCAACTAGCCAACTAGCTTAGTCCAGCTGTCCCCCCCCTCTCTTTTCTCCAGATACTTGCAGCAACTACCGCGAAGATTTACGGTGGGTGGATACACAAGTGGTGTTTTATAGGGGCTTCTAAGGGCTGGTGCTCGGGCTTTACTGTAAATACATCTCCAGCTCTTGTTAGTTCACAGCCCGCCTGCATGGCACAAGCCAGTGTTTCATCGCATGCCCGTCGTGTCGTGTCCGGGCGGCATCCATGCCGATACCTAGCCGACATGCCGCTCACCGTGCTTCACGTGTCAGCCCTGACTCTCGTGTAAGTGTAACAACCACACAGCAAACAGTACGTATTTGTTGAAACGTCGTCGTGGAGTCTACTTCTTGCCCTCCACTTTGAACGTGCTGCAATTACTATTCAAGTCGGTAGTGCAGATAGGTGCCCGCTGGCTAATTTCCTCGTTGCGCACTCCCCAACTTCCAGCCTTCAACTCCCATCATACGCTTTTAAGAACACAAGCAAGGCAAGCAACATCCCTTTCTCGGTTTCGCTAATGGTTCAGTGAACGACACAGCAACGCAATGGCAACTCCAGTAAACTCCTCCCAATGAGCGATTGAAACGATTGCATCTGATGTATCGATGGCCAAGGAAATTCAACGGCTTCATCAGCACAGTATTAAAACAAATGGTGGGGTATTCGTAAAAGAGAGAATAAAGAAATATCATGACGTGACATTTTGGCAGTCAAAGCCAGTGGGAGTATAGTATGATGTTGTGGTGGTGGTGAGCGGGACGTGTCCCTGTTATTATTCTGGTTGCCGAGATCCCCTTTGGTCGTCTTCAACCTGTGTCGCCGTGTGCAACTAAGACCGCCGTACTCGGTTCCAGATGCGCTTGACAACCCCGGTCTCAGAAGGCGCATTGTCGGCCCACTGATCCATTGCCGCAAGCTGTCGCTCGATGCTCTCCTTCCGTTTCTCGTTCCGGGCATAGATAAGGGGGCTGGGTGTCGACTCGTCTCGGGTGGTGGTGCCACTGCGTACGCTCATAGGTTGCTTCCAGCCGTAGATTTGCTCCTCGTTGGCACGTAGATCGGGTCTGGTCAGCGTCATTCGCAATGTCATCTCCCGCGTCGATAACGGATCCCGACTGGCATCGCCTCGAAGGCAAGTAGACCTGTCACTGGAACGCTCCGTGCTTGGCCGGACCGACCGCGCAAACACCGGCTTCTCAAACAGATGTGGCGTTTTGGGGGAGTCAGGGTCGGCAGCCGAGACACCATCACTGTAGGCCGACGATCGATCATCCTCCAAGAAGCTGCGGTACTTCTCTGACAACTCAGTGCCCTCCTTCCCCTTAACAAGTCTGGGTCCGTTTGACTGCATCCCATCCGCAGATGGGAACCCGAATTCAATAGCCTCGTCAAACTTCTGGGGAGACGCCAGAAACACACGCAGCTTCATTCGGGCCTCGGGGTCCTGATAATGGGCCGCCTCGGGGTCAATGGTTTCGGCCACGTTGGGCATAGACTGCTTATTGGGCGTAATCAAGGACATCGCTCGCGACCGGCGCCGACCGTGACCACCTGAGCCTAGCTCTGGGCTCTGGGAAGGCGACGCCAAAGTCGGCAACGTTGGCACCCCGTTGACGGCCGGGCGACTATAGGAAAGTGACGAACGCCCAAAAGGCAACTTGTTGATGGAGAGATGACGACGGAACGATGGACGTCGACTCTTGCTGTTCGGTACCGGCACCTCTTCACGGAGGTTAATGTGGTAGTCGTCGAGGTACAAACGCAGGTCTAAGCCCTCGTCATCCTCGAGCCACCGAAAGCTGTCATAGAACGAGTCGGACTTCTTCATGGCAGAGCCACGTGCAGTATGGTCATTATGCGGAGGTTGCGTGCTTGATAGCGACGAGTGATCGTCAGAAAATGTCGGGCTTGCGAGCGGAGACTGCATCTTCTGGTCTTTGGGTTCGGGTGTCGAGACCTTGATTGACGACTCGTTGGAGTTGTTGAAAATGAGTGTCTGTCTGCGGTAATGAGCAACCAGTTGCTCTTCCTCGGTCAGGTGCTGGCGCTTGATTTTCTCGGGAAGACTCGCGTAAAAGCGTTGGTCCGTTGACGTGATGCGGGATCGGCGTGACGCCGAGATCGGTGAATCTGAGGTAGCCCGGTTTTTGTGATGTCGTCGACGTTTGGTCGGTTTCGCCAGCACAGGCTCCGGGAAGATGGTTTCGTTTCGACCGGCGCTCCCGAAGCGAAGATGTTCGTCCGGCTCGGGTGAGTGAGCAAGCTGAGACCGCTCAATCGTAGTGAAATACTGTGAGATAAGGACGTTTAGCACTTGGGCGGTCAAGATGGTTACGCGACAAAACGACAAGACTGTTGTCACTCGATCTAGCAATGATAAACGGAACGTCGAAAGAAGCAAAGCAACAAACCGCGCTCGTCGAGGGGGAACTCCAAGCCCTTTAAGGCAGGAAGGAGGGGCAAAACTAGAGGGGAATGACATGTCTCAATGCAGGAACGAGACGGTGCAGCTAGGGAAGTGAATGATTGGGTTTCCCGACGGGCGAACCCTGCAGTGTCTTGGTGTGGAAGAAGCCCGGTTTGCTGGTGGTGCCGGAGCACCACAACTCCAGTGGCATTGGATCCATCAAGAGCTGCAGGCCTACTGTAGTCTAGAGGACGTCGTCACGTCCTCCACTGGCCAAGGGTCGGATCATGAATGTGATGAGAGCGAAAAGGGAAAGGATTTCAGGTGGGATGGGGCGCAACTTCGAGCCTTGCCCAGCCAATGGTCAACCGCTCAACCCAGACAGACGAGCCAGCACCCATGGGAGCTAGCTAAGCAAGCAGAGGCATGGGTGGGCACTGGCCATGACGGCCCACTGGTGGTGGTTTGTGGCCCTTGGTGGAGGAAGTTCGTCGACGTCCAGGCGGCAACTAGCCCCAACAGCTGCATGTTGGACGCAGGACTTGCCGAATCACAGACACCGGCGCTGCCCGCTTCGACCCAATCATACAGAGTCGTACCAAGAGGCTCATCCCAAGGAGCCAGGAATGTAGAGTGCTGGCGGGAGTGCATGGAAGGGAAGCAAAGGGGCTTGGGTCTGAAGGGAGAGGCTCTCATTGGAGATGGCCCAATTGACTTAGGATCAAGTCAACCAAGACAGTGTTGGCAGTGATGAGTAATGGACAGAAGCGAAAAGCGAAAAGCGAAAAGGGGTACAGGGATGTGTCTTTGCGTGGAACGGGAGGGCAGTTTGGGCAGTTTGAGCAGTTTGGATGTATGTCTAGGAGTTTGATTTGGGACGTTTCGAGAGAAACCTTGCTTTCGCGTATTCGTCCAGACTGATCAACGCAAAAGCGAAGAAACAAATATTCTAGCAAGAAAGGGTATCGGACTTACTTTTCGTTGTATGGTAGGTGGCAACGCCTCGAATTCGTCCCTTGTTATCATCATAGACGGCCGGTTGCTATCAAGCGAAGCAGACGGCGACGAGCCATCAGATGAGACACGCAGGTATTTAGAGGCGTCTGTGCCTGGGCTCCGGTTGCGCCGCCAGTAACGGAGGTGACTGCGAGACGATGAAGGACGGTCTTCGGACGTAAAGAGGTGAGTATCGGGGAGCAAGAGTTCGTTGTCGAGGCTGTCGAGTAATGCTTGACGGTAAAGGGTCGACAATTGGTCGTCGTCGGGTTGTGTTTCTAGTGGTAGGTACAGCTCAATCTTTGGTTCCTGTTGCCAGAGACTTCGTCGGGGTGACAACGGCTGGAAATGGGCGCTGTTAGTGGCATCATTCGTGCGCCCTCCAAATGTCGTTGTCATAGTCGCGGCGCTGGTCTGGCGTGAGAGAAGAAAGGTTTCGTCGCCTAACAAGACTTGGGGTCTACCGATGCTGCCGGTAAAGGCCGTCGCGGGACGCGGCGACTGCGGAAAGGCGCACGGCTGTGCTTGTGCATACGCGAGTGCTCGATGTACATGCGTATTCGTGCGGTCGGCGACGTCAGTGTCCTGTGTTAATTTGGGGCGATATTGAGAAAGGCTTCCGGAAATAGAATCCAAGGTGGCCGTTTCGAGAAACGAATTATTGTTGACGTCAAGGCTGTCGTCGCCGTTGCAGTTGCGGTTCCCATCGCCTTCTTCAATATAGGCTGGGTCTCGACCTAACCGTCGGCCTCTGGTCCATCCGGGACAAGACAGCGGCGTCATTCCCTCGCCATCACCATCACCCTGACCCATGACGACGTCCAATAGACGGGCGACTGGGCAGGGCAGCAGCTAGAACGGCAGGGTCTTCAGGAACCTTGACAGGGAGCTGTGATGAGATTGGACACCCAGCGCTGATCATGAAGAGAAACTGGAAATGAGCGACAGCGTGAGGTCCACTGGTTGAACGGCGCAGCTGCGGGCGCCCTCGCTTCGGGTGAACTTCAGGGTTGCGGCTCGAGAAGAGACAGCGAGGGTGTCAAATGTCAGATGCCAGACATTAGAATGCGAGCGAAGTCGAGGAGCGGCGAGGGCGGAGAGTCGAGTCAAATCGAGTCGAGTCGAGTCGCAAGTGTGCCCAGGGAAAATATTAGGTGAAGCCCGGCAGCTGCGGAATAAATCCTGAGAGATGCCACCTCAAGCCCAGTAGAAGGAAGAAGAGGTGGAGGGAGAAATGGATAGTTGAGAAGGAGGGAGACGAGACACTGGAAGATGGGACGGTGCAGTAAGTAGCTTCCTGGGCTGACAAGCTGGACGGGCAGTGATGTCGTGAACGGTGGTGACCCTGGCAGCTGCTACCAGTTGTCGGTCGCTCTCGTGGCCGTCTGGTGCCAGCTGTCAACGGAAGTCAAGCGGTGGTGAAGAAAACCTGGGCAGCTTCGACGAAATGGGCGTCGAGATGCTTCGCCTCTAGGTACATAGTACAGAAGAACGAAAAATATACAAATCCCGGCCAAGCTCCAACCTTGCCGGTGCGCGCGTCCTGCATGGGCGACTGCACCGCTTCTGATACGGGCACGCTCAACACCTCCCTAGGCGAACGAACGAACGAACGACCATGGAGCAAAAAGCACGAGCATGGACAAGGCCATCTCACTCCACAGGCCGGGCAACTAACTGGCTCGGCTTTGTGCTACAGCCTAATTACTGTGTAGCCCACGGAACACGGAGCACGGAGCACGGAGACACTTGGACTGCCCTGACGGGCCTGATTCCCTGACTCCCTACTGTACTTCGTAATCTACGTCGTCTGTACATATGTACTGCGAATGCATGCGTCCACATCTCACAGGCAAGTTTCCACTTGCTCGAGTTATGTATGTCGGTGCCCGTCCCCCCGCCTATCCTCCGGCCCCGGTCCATGGCAGCTTAGCCCTGGCTCCGGACGCCGTCGCCCTTCTGGCCCGCCACCGTCGGGCTTGGTGAGATCCCGGCCCTCATGTAGCTTCCCTTGGGAGCCCTTTAGCATCCCAGGATTCTGGACGCACGAATCCCAAAATTATGTAGTTCGGTGCGGCGCGGTGCGGCCGGCTCGCTGCCCAGCGCGGATCCCACCTGCAACCTGGAACCTAGCAACCCACCGAGCCGTCCAGTAAGCTGGTGTGCGCCACTGCGCCCGCGCCTATTTAGTACCTTAGGTACACACAAGGAGCCTAGGGCCGCTAATTCATTAGGCATGTAGCCCCTGAACCTCGAGCCTCGGGCTGCCCTGTGCTGGGCCGTTGGCGCCCCTCTACGCCAGTGGAGGCCACCTCCATCTCCTTTTACCTCAGGATCCAATGGGTTCGTGGCGCTGACAAGTGACGAGTGATGACTAGTAGACGGTCGACTGTTTGCCAACCCAGAGCAAACCATGTTTGTTAGAGACAACGCACTAACCAACAGCTCTTACAGAGGACGTCCGTATGTACCTTCAGGCTACAGATGATTCCGTGGCGGGTCACCGATTTCGAGCGTGCTGCTGCCTGAGGAAGCGAATGAGCGAGCAACAGCCTGTTGTTGACGCTGCTGTTGGCGCAGTTGTTGATATCTCCATACCTACGTGGCATTACGTAGGTTCATCACTCTCTCTCGCAGGGACCTCTATGAGGCACTCGCCCATCGTCCAATCATTCGCATAACCAGCTTTCGTCACATCCGGTCCGGAAAACCTGCGCTGGCAGTCGGGTAAGGAAGCACCGACGGAAGTACTGTACTCCATGGCTCAGCGGCAAGGCATCTTCAGGCCAGCCCTCCCCGTCCCCTCTGAGATCAAATGCCAGATTTCCCAATACGACTGTCAGGGGCGGTGCCATTCAGAGCCCCAGTCACGTCGCTGGCTACGCAACTACCTACTATGTACAGTACGGAGTGCGGCACGGAAAGCACCTTCGCGAATTGATCCCTGCGGGCCTCCGTCCGGCCATCCCCGGTCGAGGCGCGCTCATGGCCCCTGGCTGCCAGTTGCCCTTCCGGCTCACCACGAGTTCTCTTTGGGCACGTCTCCCGATCACCTTCATATCACGATTGACTCGGCGGGCCCGGCAGGAAATGCTACATAGTGCGTACGAATACTACGCACATAGGCCGAACCCCGGAGTCCCGCTGCCAGGACAAATCAACGATTCAACGGGCCGGTTTATCCCTCCAGGGGACCATTTAGGGGACCATTCAGAGGACCCTCCCTGTGTGACGTGGACTCAACCTGGTGCTGTCACTCTGCTGCTCCAGATCTATGTCCACACGCTCCTTGTCACCGTTCCTTGACCTCACGGTTATGTCGTTGTGTCGTCGTCACCAGCTTGTCTGGTTGTATCACAAGTTCACAACCACTTGTCACTAGACTGCCATTTGACTATTGGTTAGACTGCCCGAGCCATCTCTAAGGGCTGAGGCTCGTTAATAATAATAAGGAGCCAAATGGTGAAACGAGACTTCATCTTGGGTTTTTTTTATCCTTCCACGGGTTTCCAATTGTTGTACGATGTGTATAACCCCAACTGCGCCCTCCCACAGATCCAGAATCACCTTGACTCCAACGAAGAGTGGCCTCGAAACTCGTGTCCAGATCCGTTGTCATACAAACCTACCAACAACAATGTACTTCGTACGAAACACGACTTCTATTCTTGTCGCGCTGCTGTGGGTCTAGACGGAAATTTCCATCTAGACAAGGTGATAGCACAACTTACAGGGAGACTACGTAGTTAGATATTCGACGAGGGTATGGTAAAGAATTAGGCCGCACCCCAGACCTTCTCTTCCGTCTCCACTGGACCTGTTCGAGTCTTTACGGAGTAGGGAAGTCTTAAAGCGGGCATCCACCCGTCTTTCCTCCGCCGCAGGATAGGTACACGTCTTCGCCAATCAATTACCGAGCTCGAATTAGCCCTACCGCCAATGCCGGTCTTTCATCAAACGCCATTCATCAATCAGTCTTACTATGTATGTGCACGGAAACACTCGGTGTGTTTCGGTTTGCCCTCGTCTCTCAGGCTTTCAATAGCCGTGAACCCTTTGTGACGTGACCAGGAAGCTCTTTCTTTTACACCGCCCGCTGTTGGGATCTACAGCAGATCGTCTCTTTTTCCTGTTTCTGCACATCAAAGTCCCACACAGGTCTAGCTTTTTGTCGATCAAGCCCAGCATTTGTTTCGCCTTCACCCTAGGAACCCGGCCTGTCACATCGATTCGGTTTCATCGTGGTATGTATGGTTTGTGATCGACAGACCGTAGCCCGATAGTTGCACATTGCTTGTCTTGTTCTGTATTCTGGGGTGACAAAGACGGTCCCAGGATGATGCTGGCTTTCGTTGACCGGAATGGACGCCACCCTGAACCCCAGACCCTGCCGTCCCCCTCCGCAACGCATGGGTGGTTGCTTTCTGGAATTGTCCAGGTTCTTGCATCACCAGTGATGGAATTCACGCCGTGGAACTTCCGCAAGGCAGTCAGGGTGAAGGACAACAAAGCAGCAAGACGCAGTCGACGATGAGCCAGTGACCACTTACATACCTACCTACCTACCTAGATATGTACCTACCCGCCTTATTACATGGCACACAAACCTCCATGTCCACCTTCGGGCTCCAGCAGAAGCAACGCCCCAAAGCTGCGCTCAACACCAAGTTCGAGCCCCATTGGCCTGCATCTGCGACGACAAGATACTGTTTCAGAAGCCGTGATCATTGATCGCAAGGTTGCCGTACTATGCAATTACTGTACTGTATAAACGCACGCCGCTTAATGTCGGTGACGCTGTGTGAGGGCGGGTGGAGTACGAAGTATACCAAGCACGGACAATGCAGCATGCACACTTCAGGTGCGCCTCAAAGAACTGCCCTCGCGATTCCGAGCCGCCACGATGTCACCCCATTCTTCCACTCCAGACTGGCTCCCCGGGGGCTCCGCCGGTCAACCCAGTCCCCCGGGACCACGGGCGCTGTAGGAGATAGATGATCAATTGCCGAGATCAGAACAAGCTATTTCCTGGCATCAGTTGCGGCTTATTTGCACAGACTTCGTGACTGCGCCTAGCATGTCCACCACCCACTTTGGCCGTCGACGTGTCTTATCGAATGGCATGATCGGGTGAGAGACGACCGGGGATATCGAGGACGATTCGCGCTTGGAGGGATGCCGCGAGTCGCTGACGACCGAGCCACAGCCCAACAAACGTGAAGCAGACATGGATATCCCGCGCCTAGACGCCGTAGACTGTAACAGATACCCTATCGAATGATAATGACGGTGAAGGCTCGGCAAGGTTTAGGCCCGAGTTTGGACCTAGCTAGTAATATACTTGAAGCAGTATCTCAAGGTACGCTCCAGTAGAACTACTTCGCATACACAAAGCCTGTCCGTTGCATCAAGAAGGCGCCAACTGCATGCAGGCTCTAGGGATTGCTCCGGGCCTCAGTCAGATACGACATGTCGGGATTCATCCGGCAGTGAAACGAGCTAGGACAGTAGCGAAAGGGTATTCCATGTCATCATCACGTTGAAGTGAGCGTCATCGCGCGGCATCAAGTCTATCATATATACAACGTACAATTTTCCCCATTCATCTTCCTCCCCCTCGTTCTCCGGCAATATGGCATCCTATCATTTTTGCCATGGCCCGTAAACCCCTTTTTCTTCCCTTGTGATTTTTTTAGTGGTGGAAGAGACGGATGTTCTGCTCCACAAAGGTGATGCCGAGCTTCTCGGCAGTCTCGAAGACGGCACCATCGTTCTGGCTGCCGCCAGGAGCCGCGACATACTTGGTACCCGAACGGGCAACGCGGAAGACGTTGTCGATGAAGGGGAACTGTGAACACATCAGTATCAGGCGAGATATTGTCGAGCAACTGGGGGAAGAACTTACGAAGGCGTCGCTGGAAACACACACATCCTTGAGCTGCTTCATCCAGGCATCCCGCTCCTCATCAGTGAAGGCAGGAGGCACTCCATCGAAGACAGCCTCAAAGGCCTCGCGCTCGGGGCCATCCCTGGGGAGTTCGCCGCTCACGAGCAGATCGATAGCGTTGCTCTTGTCGGGGCGCTTGGTGCCCTTCTTCCACTTGATGCCAAGTACACGCTCGTGGAAGCGCATCCACCAATTGTCGGCCTTGTCTCCGGCAAGACGGGTGCAGTGAATTCGGGACTGCTGGCCAGCGCCAAGACCGACGACTTGGCCGTTGACGGCGTAACAGACGGAGTTGCTCTGAGTATACTTCAGAGTGATGGTCGCGACAGTGAGATCGCGGGTGGCGCTCTCGGGGAGAGGGGCGGCGTCCTTAGGGGTGACGATAGTGTTGAAAGACTTGGGGGAGATCTCGACATCGTTGCGGTGCTGCTGGAGGTTGATACCATAGACGGTTCGGGTCTCGGTCGAGGGGGCAGTGTACTCGGGATCGATCTGGAGGACCAGGTAGCGGCCACCCTTCTTCTTCTTGAGAATCTCAAGGGCAGCATCCTCATAGCCAGGGGCAATGACACCGTCAGAGACCTCCTTGGAGATGATGCTCGCGGTAGGGACGTCGACGATGTCACTGAGGGCAATGATGTCACCAAAGCTGCTCATTCGGTCGGCGCCTCGGGCGCGGGCGTAAGCCTGAGCGAGGCCAGATGTCTCAATGCCCGGAATGTCGTTGACAAAGTATACCTTACGCTCATCCTCAGTAAGAGGCAGGCCGATAGCAGCACCAGCGGGGGAGACGTGCTTGAAGCTGGCAGCGGCAGGCTTGCCGAGTGCCTGCTTAAGCTCTTTTACCAGGGGCCAGGCATTCAAGGAGTCGAGGAGGTTGATGTAGCCAGGGGAGCCGCAGAGAACCTTGAAAGGCAGCTTGCCCTCGGGCATGTAGGCGGCAGCGGGCTTCTGGTGGGGGTTGGCGCCGTAGCGCAGAGCCATGTACTGCTCGCCGTTGCCCGCATACTCCTTGCGGAAGAACTGGGAGATGGCGGCATCGTAGTCGGCAGTGTGCTCAAAAGCCTTGAGGGCGTAACGGTTGCGGCTAGCCTCGGAGATTTCGCCCTTCTCGAGCTCACTCAGGAAGCCGGCGTAGTCGTTGGGGTCGCTCAGGATGGTAACGCGCTTGTGGTTCTTGGCAGCGGCGCGGATGAGGGTGACACCACCGATATCGATCTCCTCGACGGCCTCGGGGATGCTGACGTTGATCTTGGCGACGGTGTCCTTGAAGGGGTAAAGGTTGCAGATTACGTAGTCAACCTTGTTGATGTTCTGCTCGGCGAGATCCTTCTCGTCCGAGGCGAGGTCGCGGGCTAAGATACCGGCGTGGACAGCGGGGTGGAGAGTCTTGACACGACCAGCCAGCATCTCGGGGGCCTTGGTGATGGCGGAGACGTCCCTACACGGTCAAGGATGAGTATTGTACTCGATTGCGTTCATGCTGTTGATGAATTGGGGAGCAAGACATAAATCGCCGTGGGGCACATACTCGACAGGGAAGCCGGACTCGCGGATCATCTTGGAGGTGCCGCCGGAAGCGAGAATGCGGACGCCTTGCTGGACGAGGCCCTTGGCCAGGTCCAGCAGACCGGTCTTGTCGTAGACCGAGACGATGGCAATCTTCTGCTGAGACGACATTTTGGGGGCGTGAGGAGTTGCTTGAGGAGGGTTGAAGAACTGGCGTCGTCAGGCGCCGGCGAGAAGTGAAAAAAAAGTTTGGCGGGGTAAATAATGGTCGACAGTGGATGGTGGGGTTGCTTTTGGTGATGGCGATAACTTCTGCGCAGGATAAGTAGGGAACGGCTTCGGCACATCTCCGCAGGCGCGCTCTTATAGGTTCAAATAGGTACTACCAGACCATTCTCATTGGTAGCACCTGCATGCACGACCTAAAAGCGTGCATGTATTGAGGACTCGGTCCATTTTGCCAAAGTGCTCGATTAGAAAATTATACGCCGCTACAAATAGCGCAAGTCACAAAGCAATCTGCGTGATTCACGCGCCTGCATTCAGACTTCGTAGAGCACCAATGCCTGGAGTTGGCGGTCCATAACGAATGGGGAAATGGCCCTGTGAAAGCTCACGCTTGTTTGCCGTTGTTTTGCCGCAGGCCATCCACTGGGTCAGGGAAATTAGCCAATCAACTGACGCGAACCGCAACACATTTGGCCTCAGCCGTACAGTACCCTTTCAGGTTCTCATCTCACCTTGAAAGCTTTCGCTCGGTCCGCAACCTCGGCACCGCAGCGGCTCGGACAAATGATAAAAGGCCAGTGATATGTCGTTCGTGCTGCTTTTTGTGAAGTTTTAAGCTTTTCCTATTTTGGATATCCTCTGTGATTCCCTCCTCTTTATCCTCTTTGTCCTCTTCGTCCCTTTGTCCACATGCCATCCAACAAGATGCCGCTGATCCTGGATAGCACCATGCCGGTGAGCCTCAACGATGTGGACGATCTCTTCGGCGACGGCGTCAGCCTGTCTCTTCCTGCCCGTTCCCAAAGCAAGCAGCTTCATCAAAGGATGGACGAGCTAAGAAGCCGTGGGTGCTGCCAGTACGTCCTCCATTCGCACGCCCAGTTTGATGAGCGTAGCACGGCTGACTTTGGCGCAGAGCAGTAGCCTGGTCGAGGACGGGCACCATTGCCTCCATTACTCCGGATGGTCTCGCGGTTGAGCTTCGCTATTTACGGCGAAATCCCGAGAATGGCTCCTGGGACCTCAGTGACCCGACAAAATGCCATCTCGTCAGTGGCTCAGAAACAGTTCCCATTGTTCATCTGGCATGGGCTGGCACTCAGATTCCAGATCTGGCTATTATTGATGCCATAGGCCGAGTCACCATCGTCAGCTTTTCCATCGCCCTCAACCATCCCTTTGTTCAGCGAAAGTGGGATTCAGATGCGGTTGACGACATGCACGGCATCATGGGTGCTTACTGGCTTGGTATCGCGCCGGCCAGCCAGCAGGTATGTCGTTCATTCAACTCCCAGACAAGGCGATTCATCCTCTAACAATTTCAGACCTATAATGTAATGTATGGGCCAGCCAACAAACATGCAAATGGGAATGGTTACAGCTACGAAAGCTCCTTTGTTCACGCCAGTGGTCCCACACATCCAATTCCGGCCAAAAGTGCTCTCTTCACCGTCACCTCAAATGGTACACTCAGGATGCTCTGGTCTCAAAACAACAATAGGGTCGAGGAGACGACAATGGAACTCGAGAGCGTCAACTCCTCGGATGATCAGGTCACTCATGCAACCTTCGCCTCGGAGAAGAGTAAGTCCTTTGAGTCTCGCGCGAAAAAAACTAAATGCTAAAAAACCTTAAGAGTTCTTGATCCTTGCCCTCGCCACCACTTCAAAGCAGCTGAGCCTGGTCAGGGTCGAAATCCAGTGGGGTGGAACGACTCAGCCTGACAAACCCAATGCTCAACAAGCAAAGACCTTGAATCCGTCTCTTGTGGAGAAACATTTGGCAACTACAAACTGGTTGCAGGGTGGAACAAGTGATACAAGCCATGATGAGTACATGGCCGAGCTCTCTCATTTGGAGGTTCTCCCGTCCGTGTTGGACAACACAGGCAAGAACACGGCCCCTCCGATGATCGTGGCCATCAGGTCTCGTGCTCCAAGCGAGGGGTCCTACCAGATGGCCCAGAGTATTATTGATCGCTGGGAGGCTGTAGAACAGCGGCAAAACTTACACCCTGCTTTTGAACAGCTAGGAAACCGTCGCAACAGTATTTCTTCAGAGGTGCCCAACGGCACCCAGCTTCGCAAGATCGAGCCCATTCTTATCAACAAGGTCATCATTGGATTTCACACTATCAATTTCGGCAAGGTGTTGATTTTAGCTTTCGCTGATGGGTCGGTCGAGTATCGAGACCGATTTACGTTTGAGGAGCTGTATACCACGGAAGACGCGACCAAGGTAATGAGTCTTCGACAGGTTGGATGGACCTTTGCGGACGAGGGACCCTGTAAGTGCCTGTATACTCGGCGACGTGCTTCAGACTAACCCTCTACCAGGCCAGCAGGTGGCATTCTCTCCTACCTACTGCTCCATGATTCAGATGGGTGACGATGGAAAGGTAAGGTGGAACAAGTTACAGTACACCTTGGAAGATATCGGGGACACGATGCACGACGGTGCGTAACAGACCTTCAAAAATATAGTGAACACTGGCTAATGGAACGCAGCACATTATGCCGCCAGTATTGCTGGCTTGACTGTGACGGCAGCACCGGCGATATTCTACTCGATCAACTACGATGATATTCTTGCTGTTGCGCGGCCTTTTGCGACGAAAAAGCGTAAGCCCAACCCAGATCAGGGAGAGATGGGCATTGCTTACAAGAACTAGGATTTACTCAGGATTGGGTCACCGAGCTTATTCGGATACTCAAAATCCAAGTCGATTACTCCGAGGACACTCATCACGATTCCCTTGTCAGAAACGGTTCCTTACAGTCATGCTTAAGCATTATGAACGCCCTAGGGTTCCGCGGAAGATTCAATCCCCGGTCGTTCCAGGGGAAATTCGCGATGTTGTCTCTCAATGTTCGCAACGTGGTTGTTCTAATTACGATTGCAAGCAACACTCCGTTGACAGTCAGGGAGAAATTAAGCCCACTAGACGAGCCGGGTAAGTTCCACCTGGCCACAGTTCGGAATTTTTTTACTTACCGTGCAATACAGAAGTTGTGGAAACTCTCGCCGGGTGTGCGAAATGGTCCTTGGATCTCCTTGCGTGGTTAATCGATTGTCTCTTCGAGCTGATGAACGACGACAAGTTCACGGCGCTCTTGACACCGCAGCGCTTCAGCGAAATCGCGGCTTACCTGAACGAAACTAACAACGTCGCTCTCCACTTTCTGCTCAGCTCCTCCGCTCGAGGCTTCCTGTCTGCGGTATGCCGTCGTCTCGGACATCTAGAAGCCCTTAGTGCGAGAGCTATCGACTTCTACAGGAGGCAGTCGGCGGCGGCAGATCAATCGTCGTCCGGAAGGGCGGCCCCCCAGTTACAGCAAGCATACCAAAGGATGCAGCACGCTACCTCGTCGGGTCTAGTGAAGGTGGCCGAGTTCGAAAAACTACTCACGGTGCTCGGTAACGACATCCGGCAGGCTTATCAAAATGTCCTCCCTGCGCTCGTCAAGGCACAGGTCAATGCTCCGCAGGGGAAACAAATCGACATGGCGGTCAAGTCGACACGAATGCAGTTTGAGCTGGCATTACTTTTATCTACCTCCCCCCCTCCTCCATTCCTCCAAATCATAAGCAAGTTCTTCAACAAGGACCTCAGGGCGTTTCGGAACCTCACCGACCCTGCGCAGCTGTTCTTTGCGAACTACGACCTCCTCGAGGCTCAAGACGACAAGCGCAGCTTGGCTGCAAAGAAGGCCGGGGGCTCAGTGTACGTGGACGTGTTCAAGCGACTGGAGATCAAGCCAGGGCCCACGCAGCAATGGCGTAGGTGCTCGCGATGCGCGGGCGTCATGGAGGACGCGTGGGGGAGTCGTCCCGGGTACACATTTGTGCTGGGCCAGCAGCGGAAGTGTGCGTGTAGCGGACATTGGATATTGCTGCCTAAGGGGAGGTTGTCTTAGAGGCAGGCACACGTATAGGCGTCGGGATGGTACCGCAGTATGTTTATGTGCCGGGCGTCATAGTCGCAGCGGAGAAACTCAGACTGTTTCTTGAACTCCTGGCGTTATCAGTATCTATATATAGTATTCGAATCCGGGTTATCCAGTGTTTGTTGTGGAGAAGTCCACGAAACTCTTGTCAGTGCCTGTTTCCAACTGAATGACTTCGGTGACTCAAGGGTAGTAATTGAGCTAGTATATCCAATACAAACCTATAGTCACATCACCAGGGAGATGGTAGGCAGCACAGTGACAAATACTTTCAAGAAGGAGCACACCTAGATTAGTTACGACATTGACCACGCTGAGTGAGTCAATGGGGCTGAAACACATCATGGCTGCTTTCCCGGCGTGTCAATAATCACGAGCACTATATTCAAGCTCACCTGTCCCTTGTCTCAGTGACATCAAGTCTCAGTTGGCAATTCGAAATATAGATAAGTAAGACATGCTCTTACACACGGCGATTAGTTAAGCTTTTGGTATAACGTAGATTATGCAACATTATGCAGTTCCTTAACGCTGATACTGTTTTATTGAGGAATTGGATGTCACTCGACTTCGACTCAGCTGATCATGATGATGTGGAATGGCAGTCACTTGAGAAAGGATACATACACGAATAGTATTTCAAGGGATGGACAATATAGTCGTCGGTCAACTCGGGGCGACGTACCCTATAGCCGCTGGATTTCCGTGCAGTTTCAGTCTGAGATGCGACGGACCAGCGGAGCTTTGGGTATTTTCTGGTGGAGAAGTCACACGCAAACGCCGTGCAATTCCAGTCGTTGTGCAAGCAGTGGTGTGTACCTCGTGCCCCATCAAGTGATGAACAAGCTCAATATAGGATGTGCTCCTGGGAACACTAGCTGAGTCATGATGATTGGCGCAGTTAGCGCCACTCATTTATCAGGGTGGGAATACGGAGATACGACGTACAAGCACGGTTGGACTAACGGGACGGGGGTCAGATGGTGGATGGAAAATTGCTACGCAGTCTGGGGATGATGACGATATGGTTGTGCTGGACTACTGACTTGCTACATAGTAGCACACGGGTTGTCCTACAATGCCACTTGAAGTCCTGGTGCAGGACATTAGGATGCAGAGTGAGACGCAGAGCGAGAACCACAAGGGTCAGCAAGTCGACCTCTGTGGCTCAGCCCCCAGTTAAGCATCTAGTCTACTGTGTACTACTACGTAGGTATGTAGCCATCTCCTTTGCTCAGCAAGTCGTCCCTACGGCGCGTAGCAATAACCGCAAAAGGCAACGGCTCTAAATTTAGTCAGGGGCCGCCATGGGGAACCAATCATACTGCGTTACTGGCGGCGATAAGGCCCATTTAGGTGTGTGGGTTTCCTGGATTAGTTACTATTTCAACTTTTGGAGTCCGTCCACCCTTTTTGCCTTTGACCCTTTGACCCTTTGATTCCCTGTCCTTGTCGAATGGAGTCTTGAGTTCCGGTGACAGATGGTAAAGTCGCCGATGATGAACTTGTTCGGTAACGATCGGACCCTGGTTTCGGCTTTTGTCGCCGTAAGCATCTAGCCTAGAGGATGCGAGATGGGCTAGCACAATGCAAGCTTCGACGTCCTGCTTGGGAAGGAGGAATAAAACCGGCTCTTATCATGGCGATGACCTCGAGGGTCAACGGTCCTGTACATCCAGCACTCCTCGAAAGTTGTAGTGATATCGCAAAACATAACTTACCTGTGCAGGTACGTCCGTCAAGTATACATATCTACCACGTACTACGTAGTAGATGCGGGTGACGGCGCCAATGCGCACATTCACAGTGGACCGAGCAAGACGGAACCAACCAACCTGGAAGCAGTAGATATCTACGTAGTAAGTCCCCCCCCCCACTTATGGACCGCCCCCCCTTCTAGACCACCTTTTCCACTAAAATATTAATACTTTAAAATTCTATATTAAATCAGATTAGTTACTAAAAATAGTAAAAAGTTAACTATATAATTTTTAAATATAAAAAAGACTATCTTTAAGATTTTAAGACTTTTTACCTAAGAATAAGCTAATAATAGGAAAAAGAAAGTTAGTTAAGATTTACTAGTAGTTTACTAGTAAGTCTTAACAGAAATTTATTAGTACTAATTTTTAAAAATAGATAATAAAAATCTTTTAAAAATCTTATAATTTTACACTAAAATCTAGTATTATAAAAATAGTTTTCTTTTAAAGATAATCTTTATAATTAAAAAGTTATTAAAGAATATTTTTAAAATAATTCTTTAGAAAATAGAATTTAGCTTTTTTTTTTAAATATAACTTATAATAATAAGAAAAGGATTTATTAGGATTTTCTTTTAGTATTATATTTATTCTTAAAAGCTAAAAATATTTTTCTAATATTAAATTTCCTTTCTTATTACTTTAAAAACTAACTTTTAAGTTACTTAAGAAATTATATATAAAATCTTAATACTTACTTAAGTATTTATTTAAGAGCTAAAAAAGCTATAAAATCTAAATTTTTTTTTTTTTTTATATAAGATTATTTAAAGTTCTAGTTAGTTTTAAATTATAAAGTTATCTTATAGATAGCTTAATTTATTATTAAATCTTCAAATATATACATTTTGGTGAAAAAGGTGGTCTAGAAGGGGGGGCGGTCCATAAGTGGGGGGGGGGACTTA
>WPDH01000131.1:843-58955 GCA_019137255.1 Corinectria fuckeliana | reverse complement strand
AGAGCTTTATACTTAATATTAAGTCTTTTAACTAAAAAAGACTTAGTAATATATATAAGATTATATATAAGTATAAGAAAACTTACTAAAAGAGTAAGAGATATTAGAGTGGGTCTAGTAATAATTAGTATATAAGTAAGTATTATAAGTAATAATATACCTAATAAGAGCACTATTATTCTATTTATATTTATTATATAACTCTATAGTATTATATTTAACACTATAAAGATAACAAAGTATAGTATTATAATTCTAGGTGCTATATAAGTTAATAGTATATAGTGTTATCTTTAGATTAGCTATAACCTTATTACGAATCTTAAGCTTATAAGGGTCTTAGTATAGGTAAGTATAAGATTATATACTTAAATAAATAAGCGAAAAAGGTACTAACCTTAGTTATTTTAATCACTATAAGACTTTTAGTGCTAGCTCTAGCTAAACCCTTTATAAAAGCCTAAACAGTTAAGTCTAGGTTCATAGTAAGCTATTTAATATTAAATATAAACTTATAAGTAGTCACACTAAGTATCTTCTTAGGAAGGTACTAGAGGTGTTTATTACTAAGCTTAATACCTACTATAATATTATTATTTGTTATATTAGGGGGTGGTAGAGAGAGGGGGGCAGGAGGCGAGGTGACTAGTATTTAAATAATAGTCTTCTTTTTTTTAGTAATACTCTTTTATGCAGGAGGCATTTTGTCGTATAATATTATATATAAGAATATAATTATATAGAGAGGTATATTTTCGTGAATAATTAGCAGCGGGGGGGGAGGGGGGGGGGGCGAGTATAGGGTAATACTTCCTATTAGAATAAAGGTTAGCTTGCTGTTATACACAGATGCGTAGGAAATTAAAGGTTATTAAAAGTGGGCTAAAGTGGGCAAAACAGGTATTAAAATGTAGCTTTTAGCTGTGTGAAACCACACACGAAAGAACAGTAATTAAAGGGGTGATATAGTAGTGTAAATCTGATTAAAAGGGGGGGGTATTTATACCTAGGAATATAATATTAAAGAAAAGGAAAAGAAAAATTAAGTTATAGCAAGAGGTTTTTTTAAGCTATAGCTAGGTATATAACCTAAGGTTATATACCCCTAATCCTAAGATCTTAGTAAATACGTATAACAGGATTATATAAGGGCGTATTATATTAAGTAACTCTAGTGAAAAAAAACTTAAAAATATTTAGGGATTAATTAATATGCGTAAAACGGGGTTATATGAGGGCGCATAGGGTTATATGAGCGTATAGTATAGGGTGACTCTAGCGAAATTTCTAAAAAAAGTTGATGTGAGACACCGGGCCCTATGGCCTTCCGTAGAATGCCTGAAGGGGAAACTTTGCCCGAAAGCGGGCGGAAACACTGGAGAGTCTGGACCTATCAAGGCATGGCTATTTGCCAGGAGCGGCGACAGAGCCTGACTCAGCGCGGGCGTGGGTGGCACTGGAAATGGCTGGCCCCCCGCAAACGCCAGAGACCAGAAGAAACTGCGGGGTAATTAATTAGCAACTGAGCAATGGTCATTTTTGGCAATCTAGGGACTTCCGGGGCCCCGGCTAGTGGGAAACGAGGATGGGGTCAATGGCTGGAGGGGGTCCAATGAGTCGCAGGCGAAGCGAAAGAGAAGAATCACATGGCTTCTTCAGATGTCGGGGGCGGGGTTAGCAGAGGCCATTAGTTCGCTTCGCTGGTTTATTAGGGGGATATGTCGGCGTTGTGGCTGTGGATGTTTCGGGGTTCGGAGGGCCATGGAAAACAAGGAGTTATCGTTCAGGCGAGGAGCGTTGCAACCTTTTTCCCATGAATATTCCCGCAGACCCGTGTTAGTGTGCAGTCAGTAGTTAAGATAAAGTCTGTGCATCCCGAACTTCACTTATAACGACTTCTTCTACCGTGGTCTCGGGATGAGCGGAGCGTGGCTGCCATGTGGTGGGTGTCGAGGTGCACAGTCCCGCTAGTGACGCTTCCCCGGGTTTTCCTGAATCAGTGAAACGCGGGAACGGGCAGAGGTGTACAAGAATTTCCCGTCTAGGAAAGTGTTGCCTATCCTGGCGTTCAAGTTACTCCGGGGTAGATGGTTCAAGTGGCTTAGGCAGCTTGAGCCTGCTGAGGCTGTCGAGACCAACGCCAAGGTGCAGATATCGGCCCAGGCGCGGCAGCGCATTTGCCGCTAAAAGAGACCAACAAGCCTCTGTCTATCTACCCATTGCCCAACATGGACTCCGGCTTTCTTTTTTTTCTCTGTCCAATGCGATAGATGAAACAGGCGCACGATTAAACACGTTGATACAACCACGTGCACTCCACTCTCCCTCGGTGGTAACTAGGCCGTTCGTTCCCCCCACTGCAGATTACTACTGCGGGGCATCGCCGAAAAGCCCTAAAATCAGCGAGCATGATGACGGGCAGGCTGGCAGCGGTATCGCAGCACGCAAGGCAGCCTTCCTCAACACCATAAGCTCTCCTTGCTCCACCATTATCATCCATCGCCGCCAAACACCATCCTGTCGCCTCTCCTCGCGCCCTCCCGACTTTTCCACTCAAGCCCGCCAACCCAAACCACCACCATCATGCCGAAAAAGCTCTCCAAAAACGCATTCCCCTCCAGCTCGTCCACCCTCTCCTCCCTCTCCTCCATCACCACCTCCTCCACCTCGACGACGACAACAGCAGCAGCAGCAGCAGCAGGCCTCTCGCTGCTCCCCGCCTCGCTCGCAGACCCCTCCCTCCCCCTCCCGAAGCTCGTCGTCTTCGACCTCGACTACACGCTGTGGCCCTTCTGGGTCGACACCCACGTCACCATGCCCCTCAAGCCCAACGCCGACCACTCCGCCGCCACCGACCGCTACGGCGAGGACTTCGCCTTCTACGCCGACGTCCCCGGCATCCTGTACGCGCTGCCCCGCGCCGGCGTGCGCATGGCCGTCGCGAGCCGCACCCCGACGCCCAACATCGCCCGCGACATGCTGAAGATGGTGCACATCCCGCCGCCGCCGCCGCCCGCCGACGCGCCCCCGTCGGGAAAGCCCGAGAAGGCGAAGCGCGCCGTGGACCTGTTCGACGGCGGGGTCGAGGCGTACCCGGGCAGCAAGCTGAAGCACTTCGAGGTGCTGCAGAAGCGCACGGGCATCCGCTACGAGGACATGCTGTTCTTCGATGACGAGGCGAGGAACTTTGAGACGGAGAGCCTGGGCGTCACCATGTACCTGGTGCGTGACGGTACGTCGTGGAGCGAGATCGAGGCAGGTGTGCAAAAGTGGCGGAAGAGAAGGGGATACGCTCAGACGGCGACTACGACGACGGCGTGAAGGGGGGGGGGCTGGAACTAGACAAGGCCAGACGGGGAGTTCTTGGGCGTGGATTTAAGATGGTAAAGTTTGGGCGATAGACGTTGCCAGCCATCTCAGGTGAGATAAACACATGACATGGCATGAACCAAATGTGGCAGGTGGCATTAGTCTATCTATCTGTGAAGCGAGATGGGTTTAGACATGCCCAGCCGACCTATTCAGCGATACGCATATGTTTCAACATACAGTACTCCAACCAGCAACCAAGAAATGTACCCCCAGCTATGTTGCCTAAGCTCTCTCCCCATGACGCGTTAATCCAAGTCAGCTCAGTCCAATTGTTTCCTGTCAGCATCATCCAATTCGTGTCCCGTCGACGTAGTCCGGCCCAATCTCCCATCGATATACCCAAAAGCCAGATTACCAAAGTCCGTCCCAGCTCGTCCTCCTGAAAGAGAAAACCGTATCCTAACCCCGGGTATGTGTATTGAAATAATCCTCTGCTCTATACGATTCCGGCATCGCCGTTGCATGCGATGCGTCGCCTTCTCATACCGCAGCCGTCTGGGCCGCGGGGGCCGGCGCCTCGACGACGGCCTTGCCCTTCTCGTCGCCGCCGATCTTGAGCTTCTCCTGGACGTCGTCGCTGAGGAGGGTGTCGTCGGTCTGCACGCCGTCGTCGCGGGTGTCGGAGTCGGTCGTCTGCGTGCCGTCGGTCGTCTGCGTGCCGTCGGTCGCCTCCGTCGCGGTGCTGGTGCTGACGCCGATGGTCTGCAGCTTCGCTTCGTCGTCCTCCGGGCGGGCCGGGGCCGGGAAGGTCTTCGGCACGGTGCACACCCTCTCGTTCCGGAGCACGCCGCCCTTGGCGCCCAGGGCAACGCACGCCAGGCGCGCGCCGCCGTCCGTCTCCTCCCACAGCAGCGGCCCGCTAGGGAAGGTGGTGTGGCCGTTGTCCCACTCGACGACGCCGGCCCAGCCCGGGTCCGGGTTGGCCAGCTGGCCGAAGGTGTAGTCGAGCTCGCCGCCGTACTTCTTGGGGATGTTGCGGGGGTCGATGAAGCTCTCGAGCGTGGCCTTGACCTCGTGGCTGCCGAGCACGAAGATCTTGGACACGGTGATGGGGTCGAACCAGCGCTTGACCCAGCCCCAGACGGTGCTGAAGAACATGGGCGCGCCGATGATGAAGATGCGGTCGAGCGTCTCCGGGTAGTGGGCGGTGGCGAGCTGCGAGGCGACCTGCATGTGGGCCTTGAGGTTCCAGAACTGCTTGAGGCCGACGCCGGACACGTCGACGATGTTGGTGCTCATGGTGATGGGCATGCCGGGGAACTCGCGGTCCTGCAGCTGGGTGCAGAAGGGCATGTTGAAGCGCGTGAGGTTCTCGTAGAGGGCGAAGAGGCGCAGCAGGCCCGCCGGCGTCTTGCCGTCCGACTTGGCCTTGGAGAAGGTGCTGGAGGCGCCGACCTTTTCGTACTCGCCGACCGACTTGGAGTCGAGGGTGCGGATCTCGAAGACGTAGAGGGGGATCCCGCGGCGGTCGCGACGGCCGGTCCATTGCGGGTACTGGAGATGTCAGTTCTTGTCTCGTCCCGTGTCGAGAAGACGGCCACGCACCAGACGACGGCTCTGCTCGTAGGCATCGAGCTCGATGGTGTGGTAGAGGACATCGATGTCGTTGGCTGCTCGCCAGTCCTCCGTGTCCTTGAACTGCTGGTACGCATCCTCGACATTCCATCTGCGGGCGCGCAGATACCGGCTACCACGGCCACCTGTGTCAGCACGCCAAATCAAACACGGCTGGAGCAGCTTCACAACAGGGAACACGAGAACGTACAGCAGCAAGGGATCGTCGTGGGACGGCGGGGGTCCTCGCTTCAACAGGCCCCTCTCCTCCAGCACATCCTTGAAGCGGGCAAAGGCATCCTCCTCTTGCGGGCTGAGGTGCGTGAGGTGGCCGTGAGGGTAGGCGTGCTCGGCGATGGTCGAAGCCGACGACTTGACGCGGGTGGCCGGCCCGGCGGTGGAAGCGGTAGCGAGGTGGCGGTGGTGGTCGGCGGTCATGGTGACAGAGCCTCGATATATATATATATATATGTGTGTATATATTCTACAATGGGAGGAGGACGGAAGATGGATCAGGTGCAAGAGACAGAAGCCCGAGTTCGGAGTCGAGCCGGAGTTCGCAAGAAACAGATCGACAACTGACGGGCGGAAGCATCGGATGTAAGAAAAAACGACGCCGTAAATGGATAGGACAATCGGCTTCCGGTGTGGGGGCTTTGGGGCTTTGGGGGGCTTGAAATGACGTCCACGGGTCTCCATTGGCACCTTAGCAAAGCCTTGAAAGGGCCACTAGACCCAAGCCTTACAGCCAGCATGTTACCGTACCTTGCCGCACGTTACAGCGCCTAAGTCTCCTTTGTCTGACTCGTCCGGCCGATTGCGACAGTGGGGGTGCTGACTGGACGGGCATTCCATCCGTCTTCAAGATATGTACGTATATCTACAAGATGCGATAGTCTATGCGCAGTCTCCATGGGTCGCCGGAAATTGCGCAAAGTCCGGGGTAGATTGTCCCAATTGCCGAATGAGCGGTCCGTGATCGACGGGGGTGACGAACGAAACATGTCGTAACGTTAAGATTAAGATCCGTGTGGATACCCAACACTGCCTCGTTTCTGTACAACCTCCGGGTACATCCACGGTACGGGCCGAGCTTCAAAGCCGAAGGGCTCCCGGGATGCAGTAGTACTACATAGTATGTAGCGAATTGGTCAAGTTACGATATAGATTCCTATCCATCTTCACTCCTTCCCCTGATCTAGTCACTCGGCATGGACAGCAAGTATAACATCTCAGGAACAGCACTCCGAGTACCCTTCTCCATCTTCCCAATTTACCCTATCAAATTACAAAATGCTACAATTTTCCCAACTAATATCTGCTAGTCCACCATGTCTTCCGGTGCGTATTTGCCAAAGAAAGCAGCTGTCCCAAGCAACGCACTTTACGCTGCCGCATGCACCCCCCTACTCAATGACAATATCCCCGCCCAAGCGCCGCAGTGGTAGGTCCTCGACCATCTTCTCCAGCTTCCCATACCGCCGCACCACCTCCTTGGCTTCCTCCGGGAAGCTCATGCGCATCCGTCCCACCCGCTCCCACACCACCCGGCCTTCGCGCTCCGTCCGCTCCACCACCAGCAGCATGATCAACGCTTCCTCGACGAACCACAGCACCGTCATCTGCTCGCCCTTGGCGTGCCGCTCGATGTACTCGCGGATGCCGCCGCCTGCGCCGCGGCTCAACCGCACGTCCACGCTCACGCGGTTGAAGATCCAACCTCCCGCGTGCGTCCGCGCCTTGACCCGGTCCAGAACGAGCGGGTTCGGCACGTGGATCCCGTAGGGCTGGATGGGGAGAGCGGGCGGCCTCGGGGAACTGCCGGAAGCGAGATCCGTAGCTCCAAAGTCGTAAGCAACGCTGCCATCGCGGTTGATGAGGACGATGTTGGGAGAGTACGTCCACCGCAAGGATGCAGAGTCGTTTCGAGTGAACTGAGTCGCCGTGACGTAGTGGTGGGCGTTATGCTTCCGTTCCTTGGCCTTGCCTTCAGGGTCGGCAACGACAATCGACGAAAACAGGTCGACGGCGCCCTTCCAGCCTACCCACGTCCAGCTAGGCATGTGAGGGCGTCGCCGCGCCACCGCGCCGTCCTTGTGGTGCCAGAAGCAGGTCGACAACGCGAAAAGATCTCGTGTCCGGGGAGGGCCGGTCCGCTCGTCCTTCGGCGGTGCCCAGACGGGGATTCCCAAGAGGTTGACCACCTTGCCTCGGCCGATGCTCGTCTCGAGTCGTCGTGAAATCCCCAGAAAAGCATTGAGCGAGTCCTCGTCGTACGTTAGGTCGCGGCGCGTATACTTGATGATGTGTTGATCCGCCTCGCGGAAGATGCTCAGCGTGCTCGGCACTTCGGCCTTGCTCGGAAGCCGTTTCCACCGTTCCCAGCTCCCGTCGATAAACGAAACGCCGTTGAGGAGGCCTGGCCGCATAAAGTCGCACATGCGCTGCTCCTCCACGTCGTGATACATCTCCAAGGGCAGCACCAGCGACTCTGGGCAGCACATGCCCTCGCACTCCCAATACATTTGCTGGTCCGTAAAGATGAGTCGTCTCCGCGCGAGCAGACCCTCTTGATATGTCCAGCCCCTTGTGTACCATGCCGAGTTCTTGACTGCCAGTCTCGGGTCCTGGAGACTTGAGACGAGCGTAATGTCGGAGTTGACAAACTCGTACTTAGGCTGAGCTGGCCGAGTTGTCGAGCCCACCCCAGGCAGGCCATGGTTCGCATCCTCGCCACATGCGGCAATGATTGCGAATATCGCCCCCTCAAATATCTCGTCCATCCGGGCAATCTGCCGTAGCTTGTCTGCTGGCTTCAAGTGATCCATGCAGAGCCGATCTACCCACAGATACCGAACTCCCATATCCTTCGTGGCGACGACGGCGTCCAAGATGACCTTGGGCCACGTCGTCTCCGTTGTCTCTATTTTCCTCCCCCACACGTAGCTGAGCGCTGCGTAACGCTCGGTGATGGAGGCGTCAACCACCCTAGGTGGGCTCTTTGCGCAATCTACGAGGCGGAATCCAGGAAGCTCGCGCGTGACTGGCTTTCGTCCGCATCGTCCCTGGTGATAAAACTCGCAGTAGCGCAGCCAATCCTGTCCAACAGCCATGTCAACAGCCTGGTCAATTTCACGACCCCAGATCCCCCGTTTGATCCAGCCGTGGTTGTCCGACAAAGATGGACCTCGCGAGTGCTTCCCTTCAGATCTTCCGCTGACGGCGCTCACGGCGCTCAGGAGTTCTGTCTGGGACTCTGGCATGGTCCTGTAAAGCATTCCAGCGCCGCGGAACCAGTCGGCGTTCACATCCCAGCTGAGGGCGCCGTCGCCGCTCTTTTTGGGGACGACTCCCAGAAACGCCGGGCTGTATCCCTTTCCTTTGCCCTTGGCTGGGTGCTCCTGCTCGTACATGGTATTTGTGTCAATCAAATAATTGGTGTCACGGCTGGAGAAGCCCGAGAGATAGAGATCGCCATCGCCTTCGCTGGGGATGTGGACGGAGAGAAGCAGCTTGCAAAGAGGACACTTGGTTGACCAGCGGTTCTCTTCAAGCTCCTGCAGCCGGCCCAGCGAGTGCTCCTTGTTGTCAAAGGCGTCGGCGGACCCCGGGTTCAAGGCCTTGAGGAAGGAAAAGTCCATCTCGTCGAAGGTCGAGTCGATGTCGGCGGCCCAGCCGGCACACGCCCGGCACAGATTGGGATCTTGCGGCTGGCCGCCAGACCTATCCGAGTGGGCTGAAGGGCTGCGGCTGTTGCGCCAGCTGATGCGGCGGATCAGCGACCCTCTCCTGGGCTGTCGCTCATCGTCATCTTGGGGCGGCTCCACGGAGAGGTGCTGCATGAGGTTCTTGAGCGGGTTCCGCGACCGCCGCCTCTCAAGGACGGGCCTATCGGGGGTGGTGGGAGTGGGGGGTTCCAGCATGTCCGGCATGGTGCGTCATGAATGGCCGGAGAGAACAGATACTGCGAAGGATGGAATGACCCGTGTGCAGATAGATCAGCGGGAAGTAAGGTCAAAAGGATGCCGTACGACCTCCGTGATTCTCGGGGCGCAACCGGCGGTGTCTCGCCCCCGTCTCGGCTCCTCCTATCCGGTATCCACCCTTGGCGCCTGGAATTAATTGATTGATGGGTCGGTAGGTATGGAGCCGGAAAGAGCGCCTACCAGGTTGGTACTCCACAAACCAGGGGTAGAAAGAAGCGTTCAGACGTCGAGAGAGATTGAAGAGAAGAGAGAGCCCGGTTGCAGTCTTGAAGTCGATATCTCCGTGCTCCGTAGCAGTCGTTTCACTGACAGCCCGGCCCCGGGACGACAATGCCGAGACTATCGAACACGCGGCGGTGTTGAAGCGAAGGTAGATGGACTCAAACGAGATGAAGATGGCTAGCCCGCGACGGGTTTGCGAGGCTCAAGCGGGTCGAACGGCTAGGGAGCACTCAGTGGCGGGTGTTGAATTGGAAAGCAGGGGACAGAGAGTGGCCCGTTGTGAGATGCGAGAGAGGATGGACGTGGGTGTATGTGGATGTGGATGCGCGGGAGATGTGCGAGAAATGGAGTTGACATGCGTTTTCTGATTTCCTCTTGTCGTGTATTTTTAGCCCATGGGCAAAGCTGGAGATGGGGGCATGATATTAGAGGGGGTCAGGATGAGTCGAGCCCCAAACCCAAGAAAAAGCCAGCCTCAAGATGAGGAAGGACGAGGCCAGTTGGTTGGTTGGACGCTGATGGTCCTCGGGCTTGTTGGCCTGATGGCCTTGAAGCTGGCCTTGAGATTGGTCTCGTCGGGGTCATGAGCAACCCGTGATTGTGTAGGAGTAGCCGCCAGCAAGCACAGAATTCTAGCTCCGAAATCCACTAATTGGAAAGGTCGTTCAGTTTCCAGCCTACTGGATCGCTGCGAAGCTGCGGAGCCGGGGAGGATCCGATCCCTGTTGAGTTGGTTGGTCGCCTTTTTTGCACAAAGCAACCGCAGCTTATGACCGGGCACAGCCTCAATCCAAATGAGACCCGACTGATTAGGGGTGGGTAGCACCTAGCTCACAAGGTTCTAGTGCATTTCGATGTTCCTTTTGCACGGCTCTGTCGGACGCGAATGACTGTGATTGTGAATTCGAATGTGAATGGGAATGTGAATGTGCTACGACGTAAAGTAGACGTAGACGGGCGGGAGACCGGCATTACATGTACGTAGTCACGGGTGCGGTCATGTGCCCAGACTAAACCCATGACGTAGCTGTAAGTAGGCATTGCTGCTAGCAATTATTCATGGCCTGTGCGATCCAACGTCAAGTTTCACCCGAGGCTGTAGTCGACGAAAATCCCAAGCCAATTTGTTACTGCATCTCTCAGGTCTGATGTATCGGAGGAGAGGGGCTTTTTTTGGCGCCCGGTTTCATGGCGCAGCACTCGCTCCAACGGGCAACTCTACAATGCCGTACATCCGTCATCCCCGCAGTTGAACCGCCAAACATCGCCTCCTCGCCTGCACAGCACGTTTTAAGTAGGAGGCGAAGATGGCATGGATGGGATGCGGTAGACAGATGTCTTTTGGTTTAAACCAGATTTCAACAATGCAATATCTATTGGTCAAAGGCTGACCTTCTTGTTTCCCGGTGGTAGGTTAGGACGAGGCAGGTCACGGAGTCAAAGTACTCAGGCAACCGCAGTGGAATTAAGTCGGCACTTTAGTACCCTCCCAAATACAATTATGAAAGCACCTGTAATAAACTTCTCGTTTCTGCCTGTATCTGCAAGTCCCTTTTACAAGTGTTAGTAGAAACCCACCTAGACTACAGCACAGCCGTGTAATAAGTACACACTTACTTCTACGACAGGAGCCTACCCTGTACCAAGCCGGGGAACCAAGGAGTCCGCGGAACATCATTCAACACCGCACATCTGGGAAATTCACTTAAGGGTATTGGAGATGGGTAGAAATTTACAAATAAATACCCATATAATTTATAGGTATATTTGCTTCTCCTAGAACTCCTTTCCGTCTACGAAACCGGGGTTGCATATTGTTGCCATAAAGTACTTGAAACCAAAGCTACTAGTATCCCGCACCCTGCACAATGATTCGGGGTTACTACGACAACTCAAACCTCCCCCAAACTAACCAGCAAGAAACTGCCCTCCTCTTCGTCCGTTTCAACCTGCAAGTGCATGTCCAAACTCACTATTCACCTCTCCAGCCACAACCCTGCAGTCGTTCAAATAGCCACCCCCACACCGGTAACCCGACGATCGCCCAGCGACACGCGAAGTTCTGCCCTAGCTTACTCTGATAGGGAGGGACGCAGCCCAATACCTCGGAGCCTAAGATGCGCCATTCTTGCACCCGGCATCCTACAATAATCAGGACAACCCGGACAATGGTAAAGCTTAAGGCTAGGCCCCGGCCGATTTGTGGTTGTCGCAGCCACACCATCTCCAAGACCCAGTGCCACCCACTCGATGCTCACCAGAGTTTTTTTTACCAGACAGTGAGCTGCGGCTGTTAGGTGTCAGGACGTTCACCATAAGAGGACTAATCGGGAGGAAAGACATTAAAAGTTCAGGCATGCAAGCTCTTGTTCACTATCTAGCGATGATGCTGCCCCGATTCCTGGCCGCTCCCAGTCGCTTGCTCGCATGTCTCTGTGCTACTGCGATTCCATTCCGAAAAAACTTTGTATCCTGGTCCCGGCAAGCTCGATTGAGACTTGCGGCGGGAAGATGGCCCCTATTGTGTAGGTATCCAAGAGAGACATCTTTAAATCCCGTAGAGTCCCGAGTTGATCATGAAATGTCGAGATTTTGTCGGTTGGAAAGAAGGTGAAGGATTTAGTGCTGTTCGTCGGTGTTAGCAAGCCCATAACTGCTGAACAGGGTATGAAGGCAGAAACTCACGTTGCAGCTGGAGCAAGAGCAAGAGTTGCAGTTGCCGGCACAGGCGCAAGTGGAGCAGGAGCTGGAGGCATCTGATGTTAGTAAAGGACTGTTGATTCGGCTGCCTGACAGTCGAGTTCATCTCAGGATGCTCCGAAGAGACCTGTGAGTCGATGGTAAGGTAGCCAGGAGCTGATGTTCTGAACATACCAGGGAGACATGTTGATGGTTACTGGGGGGAACAGAATACTTCGAAAGCGTTGGTTGTGTGTTGGATGGTTGAGTTGAAGAGTTGATTGTTGGATGCAGAATAGAATCGGATATTAGAAGGCGACGTGGACGCCTTCTTATACCTGATCAAATCTGCACGAGCCTCTTTTCATCCCACACGCTGCTCTCTCTCGAAGGCCGGAATCCATCCCTCTCGTTGCCTGATGTGATTATCGGATGCTGGGGGTACTCAGTGGACTGGGGTCCACCCGCCCGATACATGCCTATCGACATTGGGCCTCGCACTCCTACAGCAAGATGGCCAACCAGGGCAAGGGGGTTCTAAACGTCACGCGGCAACCCTGAGCTTCACCCCGCACGTCGGCGTCATGCTGTGGTAGTAGGCAGTCCCGTCATTGGTTGGGTTGCTGTGGTGTGGTAGCGTAACGATTCAATAGGCGTGAACACCACGGAAGCTCTCCAACAGTATATGCAGCAAGACACCCTTCGAGCTTCGGCTTGCTGCTTGTGCCGTACCAACGTGAGGCTGCATCACAGGATTGGGGAAGGCTAGAGGCCTCAAAAGCAGGGGCCTCGCCTCTCCCTGAGGGGCCCGATGTTCTTTACTACAGTCACAGTCTGAGGTAGTGTTGCATCGCAGTGCTGATCCAGACAGCCTCGAATGGTCGATGGGGGTATAGCCGGCAACTTTGCACAGTGAGAACATGCGGCAAACTTCGGGCCTGGGACTGGGATGGCAAGTCCCACGGTCAATGTGAGCCATGCGGATAGCCAGCACGTCGAGGCCTGCAGATGACCAGGATTGACAACCTAAAGAAGACGCAGCGATGGCCACAGCGGGATTTGAAGAGTCAACCGAGAAAACATGAAGCTGTTAGCTCACCATAGCTGCGAGGGACGAGACAGTTCTGGGAGCTAGCTTGACGAGAGCTCCTAGTTCTCGGTGTGGGGGTACAAGAAATGCATTGATAACATGGGACAAGGAACCACCCGAGGCGGAGGCGGAGCTAGGAATGGCGGGCCCTCCGTCGCCCACACCGGTGAGCCGGAGCCGGCGGCGTACCAAGGAGGGGCCTCAGAGTGGTGGGTGGGACTTTGTTAGGTCTGGAACGACAGGAGCAGCTCCCACATCGTCATGACGGGCAGCCATGTAGGCCTATGTACGTGGACAAATGGGGCGGCATGGGGAAAAACGGGTCGGGACGTGGTAGATGGGGGTAGGATGGGTCCCAGTGTAAGAGAACAGAAAGAGAAGGCGGCGAAGAACAAGGAGGGAGAGGACAGCAGAGGAGTGGACAGAATGGGCTAGGGTAAAGCCGTCAGGAAGGGATATGACATGATTAACGGGAACAGGGCAATGGAAGATGGAGGATTGCATGTGAAAGACTTGCACGAACGGCCAAGAGCACCAGTGCCACTGTACTGTTCATTGTACGGCACGGCGATCGGAGGCCGGGCACGGGCACGGGCAAGATGAGAACTGTTCCGATGGGATAGCAGAGCCAATAAGATCAGATGCCAAGTGGATCGTCGGTGTGACCAAGGAAGTGTGTGATGGGATGGGATGGCTTTGTAGAGAACGGAGACCAAACCATCATGGCAAGGCACGGTATAATGGAGGTGATCCCAGTAGCACGGAGCTAGGAGAGTGATATGACGAGGGAGTGTGAGGGTAAAAGTAAAGGCAAAGGGGGTGGAAAACTGAAGGACTGAGGGAGTGAGGAAGCAGGCTGCATGAGAGGCAACAGAGGTAATGGAGTGAGGGATAATGTGCAATGGGGAAAATGGGGATCGGGAACGGGCATGGGGCCACAAAGTGCAGCATCCAGAGGATGACCTAGAAGACGACGCAGACTCTCCGAGACGGCCACTCGACTTGACTCGGATCCGTCCATGCATGCATCCCACGCATACGTATTTCTTGGCTCTCGTTAGCGGGGGCTGGCGGCGTCGAGGATCAAGCAGATCCCGCCTAGTTTATTGGCTGTGGGCGACCATTCATGCCGGTGAGAAACGGGGGCAAAGGTAACACGCCGTAGGACTACTACGTCGGTTGTGTTTAGTCATGAGAACCGTTCATGGCGCGTGGGTGTGTGGAAGCCCGGGAGACAGCGTGGCTGATCCTGATGTGCGAAAGGGGCCAAGATGGGCTCGTGACCCACGCCGATGAAGAGAGCTCGGAGACCAGCAGGAGGAGACATGGGGGCGACCACGGACGGGGATGACGAGAGAACATCGTTGAAGGAGTTTGAAGTGGCGGATATATGGGGACGACAGTAACAGCAGCAGCAACATCGCCAGCAACGGGGAGAGGACAGACGGGGAGAGGACAGCCTGAAGCAAACTTGAGTTGAGAGAAACGGAAATGTCAGCTTACCTGGGCGTGGATGATGGTTTGAGAGAACAGGAAACTCGTAGATGATGTGAGGCTATTCGAGAATGGCTTCATCATCAGCTAAACCTGGAGAAGAGCCGGGGGCAAGGAGCTAACCTGAGGATAGCGGTCTTTCCGGAATGGGGCCACGAGGACTTGCGTTTGCAGACCGGTGCAGCTGAGCTGAGGGATATTTCCCAGGCTGCCTTTCCTCACCCCTTCTCCCTCATTCATAAGTTGAGCATTAGGTCAAAAGTGGAAAAGAGACGCTGTCTGTAAACCTCGTCCGGCTGGTCTGGTCTAAACTCGAAGGGATCGTGGACTCCGCGCTAGGCTGGGTTTTGGTTGTTATCGGAGAGCCGAGCTGGTTAGAGTTGCGACGGCCAGATGACTGACGGTTGAAGCTCTTGAGAGAGGTACATGAGCTGCTCCGGGAGAAGTCGTCCCTGTTCGAGCCAAGATGAGTCTTTCGAGACGGAGCAGAGGCCAGCCAGGCTCTTTCTTATACTCGCTCGCCGCAGCCCAATATCGGCCGGTCTCTGCCTTGTTTTCTTCTCAGGGGGGCAGCCGAGAGGCTGGGCAGACGTAATGATGCAACGCCTTCGGGATCTACAGTATCGCATTCTGGGGGAGACGCACGCCATGAGCCATAGTAGCCTCCCACTGAGGTACACTCATTTATCGCTTTTGATAGGTTGTGGGCGAGACAGAAGAGCGAGAGCCAGGACATCAGGGTTGGCCATCAAGGTGCGCGTTGGACCATGGACCATCAGGGTTCTCACCAACTGGAGCCTGACAGAGCAGATCAGTGCGTCGACTTGATAAAACAGTACCTTCAAGTCCTGCTGTTCTCAAGCAAGTTCTAGGTATTGAATTAACGAACGAACTCGCTGAGACGGCATCGTGACGTGGATTGCGCATGGCTTCTACGGCAAACGGAAAGTGGTGCTTGGGGTTGTAAGATAGACAATGCATCGTATCCTTGGCTTTGAAAAATCTATCAGGCCCCTGCTTACGGGGGATAAATCAATATTCAAGAAAATCAAACGCGGCAGAGAGAGTAACCTCTTATCTTACTCCTTTACTGCTCCCCCGACTACGAGTCGAGAATGTCCCGGCCATTCTAGGTACTTTGTTTCTTCACTTTGCCTGCGCCGTCGTGAAAGACTTGATAAGCTCCAGACACGCCAGGCTTTTTCTCATGTCGGCTTGCCCTACGATGCCACTCTCGACTCAAACATCGCCATACACGCTCTCTTCCAACATGACGATCCATTACCACAATCCACTCGAATCAGACACAAACAGCCCTCATTTCTATAGCGAATAGCTGCCTTCACAACCTCGTCTTAACCTCATCTTGTCACTATTGGAGTTTTGTTGATATCCTGAACCCATCGTCACGACCCCGAGCGTGCGACAGAAGGCCGAACCGCTTTCCTGTGTACTAAACCGTGATAAGTCTTTCACATGATTGCTTGCAGTCACTGCGAATCATCACATCTTACGCTATGACTTATAGTCTTATGCCTAGCAGATTGGTGAATGGCATTTGAATTTCTTCGCCATCACTACACACTTTCGCCGTCTCAAACTACTCGATTACGGTTTCCTAGACGAGAAGACTTTTCTACCTATCGCATCACATACCACCACCCATCAACTTCTCACACTAGGATACAACGTGGTTGTGGGAGATGTTTTTAACAAGGCTAGGTGAATGCATACACATCGCTTCCATCATCACGCTGCCAAAGGTTGTCCGAATACTAACATAGACGTTAAAACGTACGGAGTTTCTTCTACTTCTTCCACATATCCCGTTTAGTCTTGCTTCTTCGTTGCAATGTCCTTGCCCGGCTTCGGGCTTTCGTTGCTGAAGACTTTTTCCAGTAGGCGGGCATTTGTGGAGGCGTTGTTATGATGATTTCCTTACTCCTTCCTGTAAATGATGCTAACCACCAGGGTGGAAACAACTTGAACTGATAGGACGGCCACAGCATCACGCTCTGATCCGGTGAACTCTGAGAAGGGACTTTCGATCCAGCTACAACCGATACACAACGTTGACCAACAAGCTCAGGACAACAATACATCCTCCTTCCTGCCTAAGAAGGTCAGTCTCTTGAAGCAAATCGAGAAAGCCCAAACTGGACGTGACCTAGGGCGAAGCATTGTTCAATCAAGAAATGGCGGTGAAGCCAACTTCGTTTCAAGATGGTGCTGTAGCGCACCCGCAAGACCATAAAGAAAAAACGAGCGATTTATCCTAAATTTCCTTGGACCTGCCATGTCTATTGCAATTTGTATGGGACATGTGTACGATGAACGGTGCGGCACTTATCGAGGTGTTTTTAACACAGTACGATTACTTGGTTACAAAATCATCACAGCCACTTACTGCGCTATTCATGTTCGAGCCTTTGCCGAGTTAAACATCAAGCCTTACCAACGGATTGCGCTTTTGAGTGGCGTGAATGTTCATACTGCGCTATCCCGGTGCGTTATTGGGTCGCCACGCTATCATTCACACTCGACCACCGAATCAAGACAGGAAATTCATGATTGACCCTAGGATAGTAGCGATGCTCATGCAAGCTAGACATTCTGACCCGTCCACATAACCCTAAAACCTGTCCTCACCCCTCCACAGCCCCTTACTCACACCTGGACTTGAGTAAAGTGTTTGTCAACCCCAAGACTAAATCTGCGCTTGACCGCCTTGTAGATTTCGAGAAGACAAATGTATGTCGCGACACAGGCGGCAACCACGCCCCACTCCCAGCCAAGGCCCTTGTGTTTAAACACTTCGGTATTGAGGGTAGGGATGTAGACGACAGGGAAGGTGGCCAGAAAGCCGCCAACAACAGACCAGAAGAGGAACCTGTTGTGGTAGATGGTCTTAAAGACCGAAAAGGGGCCGGACCACCGCTCATCCATTGCGAAGAGACTTCGGTGAAAATGCTTGACCTCCCAGGCAGTGACCAGCAACAGGAAGCTCAAGGTTGCAAAAGTCGTGGCTCGTGCTCGATACACATGGTCGCAGCCGATCGCCGACGCCTCGTTGCAGCCCTCGGGCATAGCGTAGTATCCTTTGCCAGAAGCTGCGTAGTTGACAAGCATAAAGGCAGATAGACAAAGAGATCCCATAAAGGTCCCGTACATGAGCTGGTCGCGGACAAGATCTGCTGTAAAGACTCCAGAGCGCAGACTGCGAGGGGGTCGGCGCAAGATATCAGGCGAAGCTTCCTCCAGACCTAGGCCGAGGGCAAGGGGCGACGACGTGATAAGGTTGGCCCAGAGAATTTCAAGGGGAGACAGAGGGAAAACGGCAACACTAGTTTCGTCCTTGAAGCAAAGACCAATCAGAAGAAGAATGACTTGAGCCAAGTTAGACGTGAGAAGATGAAGCAGGAACTAGGAGATATCAGCATCGGGGGAGTCTTCGGAGTAACATTTAGCCAATCATACCTTCTGGATGTTGTCTGCGAGTCTTCGGCCCTCCTGGATACCGGTTACAATGGAAGCAAAGTTATCATCGGTTAAGACCATATCGGCGGCTTCCTTGGCAACGTCGCTGCCACGATCTCCCATGGCAATTCCGACATCGGCCTTCTTAAGGGCCGGAGAATCGTTCACGCCGTCACCTGTCATGATACAAAAGGCCTTGCGACGATGCAGAGCCTCAATCATACGGACCTTGGTCAAGGGGCTGCAACGGGCGAGGACGACAGGTAAATGTTCCAAGGCGTCGATTTGGTCGTCAGAAAGATTGCCAAAGTCCGAGGCAGCCATGACGGCATTGGGCCTCAGAGGCATACCATAGGCAAGGATGCCGACTTCATAGGCAATCGCAGTAGCTGTCTTAATATGATCGCCGGTAACCATGTGCACAGTCACGCCGGCTTCACGACATTGGGCAACGGCACCGGCGGTTTCGGGTCGAGGAGGATCGTAGAGACCGGCGAGGCCAAGAAACTCGAGCTGGCTTTCGACCTTGGCGCGATCATGAGCTTCTTGAGCGTCTGTATTCATGGTCTTGGACGCAATGCAGAGCACTCGCAGTCCTTGGCCAGCGAGTTCCTCAGCTTTGGCAAGTATATCGGCCTTTGCCTCCTCCGTCTCGTTTAGTTTAGTCAAAAGAACCTCAACGGCTCCTTTGGTATAGACCTTTTGGGTCTTTTCGACATCATTACCGTAGACCACGCTCATGAGCTTGCAGGACGAATCGAAGGGGTGCTCAGCAACAAGAGAGTCTCCAATCGCTCTGCTCTGACCGAAACGCATAGCAAAGACTTTGAGGGCGATCTCAGTTGGCTCACCGATGGCTCTCCATTCAGCATCTCCAGGTGCGGTTATGACGCTACTAGAGTCAGTCTCCGGCTCCTTTTTGCCATCCGTGACTAGGGCGTTGTTGCAGAGAACAACAGTGTTGAGAAATGAGTTGAGGCAGCTTCCGGCCAAATCCCCGGACCAGGAAACGGATCCACTTCCAGGGTCATATGGGTTTGCAGTGCCCTCAACTGTTCCCAGGAGGTTTCCGCGAAGCCAGACCTTGCGGGTAATCATGCGACCTTGGGTCAAAGTGCCGGTCTTGTCGGAGCAGATATTGGTAACACCACCAACAGCCTCGAGAGAGGGCATTTGACGGACAATGACATTGCCGCGGACCATTGCCTTGGTAGCAACAGCCATTGTAACGGTCAAGACGGCGAGCAAGGATTCGGGAATGACGGCGACTCCGACACAGATGCCGTAAAGTAGGACCTCGTCGCCGACGTCCCACTTGCTGACGGAGAAGACAATAATGGCGAGTAGGACAGCGAAGGCGAATAACAGGAGGGCAAACTTGCTCAGGGTTACCTGGAGCGGTGTGCCCTCGAGACCCAATATGTTGCGAATGGACTGGTAAGCCTTGATGACGAAGGTGCCGAAAGGCCCTCTTCCTGAAGTGTCATTCTTGGTCTTGCGGAGAAGGTCGGCAATTTGGCCAACCTCTGTCCCCATACCAGTAGAGATGACAATGCCGGTTGCTCGGCCGCGAGTGACAGAGCTTCCAGAGTACACTAGGTTGGTACGGTCACCGATGGGCATGTCGGGGTCTGTGAAGACGGCGTCGGGCTTCTTGCTGATGGCAACGGATTCGCCGGTGAGGAGGGCCTCATCGGTAGAAACGTTGATGCCTTGGACAAGTCGTAAATCGGCGGGGACAACATCACCAGTTACAAGGGAGACTATATCGCCTTTGACAAGCGTTTCCGCTTTGATGGTTTCACTCTGACCATCGCGGATAACCTTGCACTTGGGAGTAGACAAAGCATAGAGGGACTGGATGGTCTGTTCTGCACGGTAGTCCTGGATCAATCTGGGAGGAGCAATGTTAGCGTCTGGTGAGCGTAAACGAGATGAGTGAGCGTTTCGGTTGCTCTAGTGGGGTTGGGAGCTTTGGCAGCTTTGGGATTCGGCTTCGGCCTTGGGGGCTTGGGCATAGCGAATCACTAGGCGTCACCGAGAGGGAGCGAGAGAGAGAGAGATGCAGGGAGAGGGAGACAGTGCGCAAGACAATATAGCAAGAGATGATGAAGCATGGCAGAGCAGATGAGTTGAAGGATTCCAGGGTAGCATTATTGAGGGTACAGTCGACTCTGCGTGTGTGGGTGTAAGTGTGCGTAGCAACAGAACATACCCTACAACAATGTTGAGGACAATGACGGCAGCGACCACACCACCCTCAACGTAGTCCTGGATAGCAAAGGACAGGGCTGTCACGGCGATGAGGACGACAGTCAAGGCATTGGCGACCTGCTGGAGAAAGATCTCCCAGAGCGAGACGCCCTTGGCGCCCTTGATAGAGTTGGGGCCGTCCCGGGCGAACCGGGCGGCAGCCTCGTCGTTGCTCAGCCCATGGTGGATGTCAGTTTCGAGATGCCGAGCGACACGCTGGGGCGAGAGCGTATGGGGAAGGTCAGGCTTCTCTGTGAATAGGTCGGGGGGTTCCGCTATAGGCGGCTGGTCGTCCTGGCCGCTAGAGGAGCTGGCGACGGTCGACGAGTCCGAGGTGGCGTTGGCGTGAGCTGCACCATTCGTACTGTTGCCTTCGGTTTCTCCCATCGAATGGGTGTTGGATAAGAGTAAAGATGCTGGGTGCGGGTTGGAAAGGTTGTTGGGTTGTTGTAGGGCTGCTGGCTGTTGTGTGGACAACCAGAGGGGAGAGGGACGGTGTTGGCGCTGTTGTAAGAGAGGGGATTGGCACGAGACCTGGAGAGAAGGGGAAAGGAAGAACCTGGAACAAAGGGAAACCGACAACCTTTATTCACCCACTTTGCCGAGCCACATGGGGCGATAAGAAAAGGACGGCAGGTGAGGAAAGAGGAAAGCAGCGAACGGTGCCAGACTTGGAACTGCAATGGAAGAAGCCAAGCAACAGCACGACAGGTCGACAGCGGGGTTGCACACGCGCCTTCCCAGTTTCACTGCCATTCCACTTTTCTCTTGGCACACGTACTACTACTGATGTGATGAGGTGATGGAGACAGATTCAACATGTACACTGACACTCAAAGCGGGATACAGCACATCCGCACATGGTCGGCGGCTTTCATCCTAGGTACTATGCCCGTCGTCGTCCTTACATAAGTACTTACCTACCTTACCTACCTAATACCTACCTACCTACATACTAACTAGTAGGTCTAGTAGGTACTTAGCGGAAGCCTCATCAACACCCACCCCTGCTCACTCACACCCATTATGTCCCCCCGAAGCGGGAAGAAACTCCCGCGGCTACCGCTACCGATGCCGTTGTTCCGTGCGTACTTGCGAACACTTCACCTGTGTATGCCATGGAAGTGGCTGAACATCATCATGACATGGTACTCGCTTGGATCGTCGAGATTAGGTTTGGTGGGCCTCGGGCTTGATGTCCCAAGCTCGCCCCAGCCCAGTCCAGCCCAGTCCAGCCCAGGTGATGAATGTCGAATGTCGGATGCTCTGCTATTCGGCTACTCGACTCCTCGTTAACTGAGTTGTAGGGAATCAGGGAGCGACCTGGAGCGACTCGCACCGTGGTTTGCCAATGGTGGCTGTGCCGGTGCCTGGTACCGGAAACGCAAGTACCGGCATCTTGCAGCGAATATTTGCACTGTTTACTGGCTACTTTGCACAGGCAGAGCCGGGCTAATTAAGGTACACGTAGAGGTGCATGTAGAGAGCTTGCAGCATGGGATGGATTCTGGGCAGTTGGTGTTGATTTTCGTGCCGTTGAGCGAGGTGTGTGAGTTGGGTGGTCTCGGTGTCGTCATCGACAGTCACTTGAGAAATCGGACACAAGACTGACAGCAAATGGGAGCACGAAAAAGCCAAATGGAGGTCTTTGGAAGCAAGTCGGCCGCTTTGGACCAAAAGCAGCAACGCAGAAAGCAGTGTAACTTGACACATTCACACGTGGGGTTGCACTCTGGTCGTTAGAGACATTGCGGGGGAGGGGGCCAGACGATTGCATCCATGCCAGAGCCTCCAGAAGAGGGGGCGGGGTGGGATGAACCAAACGACGACACCATCAGATAGATACCTACTATGTACAGACGAAGCTGGAAATGAGGAAAAAGACAGCCCAATTGGGGCACGCAGCGGTAGATTCCGCAAAGAACCCTCGGCGAAGACGGACTCGTTCGGATTTATTCTCGCGAGCAACGACACCGGCACTCGCAATTCCTCCATCTCTAGAAACGCGAGCTGATGGAACTGACCCCACGTGCTCTACAGCTCTTCGGTACATCCACCATGTGTACACCCTCACTGAGGAAACAACCCAGTGGCGTGCAATCTACAGTGGAGCCAAGGCCAATTGCAAACAAGCCTTGGATCGCTTCACAGCCGCATCCTTGCCCCTCAACCACATGATCCCTCGCTCCCAACCCACCGCCAATCACCTTTCCCTGTTGACACCACCCCTTGCTTTGGTTCCCGTCCAGCACCAGAAACCGCAGGCCTCTGATCTTTCAGGTGTTGCTTCGCCTCAGAGCCAAGAAGAGCCAAGACAGCTTCGTTTCCTGGCAAGGACGTCACCGAACCAGAATCACACGACGCCGACGCAACTTGGCGCTTTGATCGTCGGCTCTAGCCCGCCTTTGCTTTTCGCCGTGGCTCCGCCGTATCCGTGGACGTGTTGTGCTCTCTCGCCTCTTACCACTCCGCGCCGTTGATGCACTGAGTACCTAAGGGGTAGACAAGGGAGACATGGCTGCCGGGTGCTGGTTCCTGAAAGCACCAAACATTCGAGCTCATGCTCTTTTCGTCCCTTGGCTTCCATGGATTCACGGACTTGAGAATCTTGACGTCTCTCCCCTTGAGATGCTTGTCTCATCCCGTTTCCTTCCCTCGAGAGAAACCAGGCGAACGTGGACGTCGTCACCTTCTGGGCGGCTTGGCGGCCTCTGCATCCGCGTCTCCGCTCCGGTCTAATGCGGGACCGGGGCCGGGTCTTGTCTTGGCTGCTTCGGTTCCCTCGTCCAGCATTGGTCTTTACAAGAGACACAAAAACAAAAAATGGAAAAAAGAACGACGAAGACATACGTGATTGGCGGTGGGAGGATTGGGAAAAGATTGACACGTCGGTATCTTCCTTGGTTCCTCCCTCCGGCGACCGTTCTCCCGATGTCTTGAGCTGGGAGAGTTAGGGCGTTGCCGTCTTCGCCCCGTTCCTCACGGCCCCCCCCATTTCCCCTAGACCGTCTCCGGAGCCGTCATCGGGAGTCCGGGCGCTGGCTCAGCTGAACTGACTACTGCCGTGGCCCGAAGACCAGCCAGCCCGCTCCGGGTGCGCCGCCGCGTGTAAGAAATGAAAGAGGGGATGTCCCATCGAGATACGAACGCTGTGTAACTCGAGTACATAGTCCCCGTCTGCATCTATCTGCATGCTGCAACATAACCATTCTGATCTTAGCCCCTCCCCCCGGCACATCTTGCCATCTCCGTCTCGGAAACCAACTCCTCTCATCCCGCAGCATCCCATGTAAATCCTTCCCAGACACTAAAGAGTATACTTATCCCCATAGATTACATCCTCTCTCGAATTCGTACTTACATCATCACAGTCCAGTACATCCCTCCTGTGCAACGAATGGCCCAATAACTTCATCCCGCCTATCACTTCCCCCCAAATCTCCACACACACCTACAGTACTCCGGCTCTCAAGACCCGGATGGTAATCCAGCCCACCTCAAAACGCCCAGCGTGGCCATGATTCGTCGCGGTTGTTTTACCGAGGAGTGGCTAGTTACGGTATGTAACAGATGGACAAGAAAAAAAAGCAATGTGAGAGAAGATAGGAAGACGCTGTGTAGGCTGGGTCGGGATGGTTCGGGCTTTGTGTGCAATCCTGTCTCGGATAGATGCCGGCGGCGGTTTGGCTGATGCCAGCGACCGGGCTTGGCCCCGGGGTGTTCCCGGATTAGGGGGTGGGAGCGGAGGGTTACGATCGGTAAGGAGAGCGATCTCGTGTCAGTCGGAAAGAGAAAAGAAGGAGCTTCAAGTTGGCAACCACGTCCAATCCAAATCAAATATGAAAATTGCACCGTCTAGAGCAGTATCCGCTGACCTGGGAACATCCAAGTTCTTGATCAAGAGTGTCCTCGAGTAGCACAAGCACGTTTACACCCGTGTTGCCGTACCATAGGACGAGAGCATGAGCAGCACAGTGAACAGCATCACATCTCCGCCAAGACAACGAGCAAGTCAAGCTCGCAATCGGACTCAGGAGTGACACCGAGAGTAATGCGACGGTATCCAGCCTGTTTGTCCACCCATCTCCTCGGCAGATGGCATTCGCACACTCGCTCGTCCACACGCCAACAGCCAAGTCCCTGTCATCTCACGAGACCTTTCTGTAATTCCGAGCACACAGTATTCGTACTGAAAGGTACCTTGTATTCTGCTAGATGCTGATCCCGTTTGTCTATCCCAGCAAGTTGATGTACGGCTCCGGCCACTTCCCCCACACCAGCGGCTGATCGCCCAGCCGCCCGCTCACCGTCGAAAGCAGCTTGATCTTGCGCCGCTCCTCGTCCACGTCCGACACGTACACGAAGCCCATGACGCTCGCCGCCCGCACCGTCTCCGGCGGGTCCTTGGGCGACGCGTGCATGATGGCCAGCGTCCAGTGCTGCATGGGCGATGAGGGTACTTCGCGGAGGAGCGATTCCTCGCCGTAGGTGGTGTCTAATACAGTCCGGTCAGTTCGGTCAGTCCGATTCGCATGGCTACGCTGCCCCTCCATGGAAAGGGTAGGGGTTAGAAGAAGCGAAGAGCGGTGATGGCACACGTACGTTCCGAGGTTTTGTAGATGACCACGTTGTCAAAGTCGACCTGCTGGATGAGAGGACTCAAAGTCCGCCTCGCGTCGCCAAAAAAGTACTCCTTGATAGCCGCCTCTCTCCAGTGCTGCATGAAGTTCTCGTCGCGCACCACCACGCCGTCCGAACGGTCCAGATGGACGACGCTAATGGGCTCCCCGAGACTCGTTCTTTCGCTGCCGAACCGCCTCGACAGCTCGGTGTTCATCTGCGCGGCGCCCCCGACCACGACAATGACATTGACTGCAGCGTCCCAGTTAGCACTGTGCCTGCGCCGCAAGGTTTTCCGTTATGCATACTTGAAAGTTCGTCGGCGAGGTGCGCGAGCAGGTCTATCCCAACCTTGCTCTCCTCGCTGATCCCCAAGGTGTCCACAATCACGCCGGAGCTGCGGACGCTCACGTCCTCGCCGAGGCGGCCGCTGGCAGAGCTGGCTATCTTGCCTGTGATCTCGCGGTAGAAGTCGGGGTCGTCCTCGGGCGACTCGCGGCCGTAGTAGAAGACCAGCGGCAGCTTCACCGGCACGCTGCTAGGCCCGCTGGTCGGGGTGCTCCCCCAGCCGTCCACGGCCTCGGGGTCCATGACTGTCGCGAAGACGCTCGCACTCAGCGTGCCCGGAAGGCTCAGCATGCCCTCCCGGGGGTCTGTGTTGACCAGCAGCGGCTGGTAGCCCTGGCGGGTCGCGTAGCTCGTCAGCGTCTTCACCAGCGTCGTCTTGCCGGAGTTGGCAGGCCCGGCCACAAGCACGCGGGGGCCTTCTGTACCCTCTCTGGCGGCGACGACGCGCATCTCGTTGAGCTGGCCGTGTAGGTTCAGGTGGGCGTTGGCCGGGTTCTCGGTGGGGTTCGCGTACTCGGTGACGAACTCGCGGTCGCAGCGGCCGTCGATCTCGAGCTCGCAGCCGTGCCAGGACAGGATCTTGGACTTGAGGCCGGAGAAGGTGTAGGCGTTGCGCGGGGCGAGCTCGACGCCGTCCTTCTCAGCGGTGCCCGAGAGGAGCTTGAGGACGAGGGGCGAGCCCAGGGGGACTTGGAAGCGCCATTCTGAGGCGGGGCGGAGGGTGATGATGCGGGTGGACGAGGCAGTGGGCTAGATAGAGTCGGTCAGTGAGAACAGTACACGGGGCTTGTCTGTCTGTTTGCTGGGAGTCTCTTGTGCAGTTGGGCTGGGTCTAGAATTGTTACCTGCGCGGGGATCTGGCCCAGGCCTGGAATCGACATGGCCGGCTACATCGATCGAGGAGGCGAGTACTGGAGGTGAACTTTTTTGTGCCGGCGCAATGTGCAGTGTGGTGTTGCGGAGCTCTCTGCAGCGGTGGAGCCTGCGTGGAAGCTTTCCAGAAGCCTCACCCTGGACCGTGCGATGACAAAGATGGAGCGGGAATATATCCCCGGTAGTGGTCAAGCAAGCATTACGGAGTAGAAAAGACAGAAACATTGATAAGTGCAGACAAGCCAGCAACCCTTGTTTCGTCACTAGCACTGTCTGGATGCGCGGTGGTTTTAGTTTCAAGACAAACAGACAGAGTCCATGGATTGTCGTGTATACATCTAGTAGTACATGCACTCGGACCCAGCACTCCCCCCGCTGTGCTTTCGCCATATCATGTCTACCCCGTACCTGCCGATGAATGCGATCTTCTAATGTCCTCACTATTGTATACATGTATTTGGAAAAACTCCCCAGTGTCAACGCCGGATCCCCTGCCAAGCAGATAGCACGAGGGACCTGAGAAATCAAGAGTCATCATCATGGGCAACCGTGCGCCATATCGTCTCCGCCGTGGAGCGTTTTCTACCATCGTCTGTCGCGCTGGGTATCGGTTGTGTGTAGCCGGCCGTCCCGTCTAGCAGTATGCGTCCTTGCTTCCAGCCCCTTTTTTGTTTCGGTTGGTAAAGCAAACCCCAAATCGCTGTGCTCTCTTCATTGCTTCCGTGTGTCCGTGCAATGTTCTGGTTATTGTGCCAACTCCTCGAAGATGCGGGCTAGGCTCCGCACGCCGGTCAGAGAATTCTCGTCGGGGCCTTGGCCGGGGGTCCAGGCGGCGTGGGCAAAGTCGATCAGTTTCAACGAGTATATTTGCGGCAGGGAAGATTCCATGTCTGAATCGTCGTCGTCCAGCTCGTCGTCGTCGTCAAGAGCGATACCGCTATCAACTCTCTTGGTGGTGCGAGCCGCCTGGCCAATGCCTGCCTCCGAGTCGACTAGGGCGTTGTTGTCTTCGATGGCGTCGCGCAGGGCCTCGCCGTCGCCCTCGAAGACGAAAAGTAGCGAAGACGAGTACATGCGGCTTTCGTGTCGCGAGAGGACGTCTTCTACCCGTCGCAGATCCTGCACGAATGCCTCGCAGACAGCCTGGCCGAGGTCCTTGTTGATGCCGGCGGCCTTGCAGAAGATGAACTTGCGAAACTCGTCGACCACGTTGTCCTCGTTGACCGTCACTCGGCCGTAGTCCTTGTCGTAGGTTTTGTACTCTTCGTCGTTCAACTCGGCAGGGTCCTCCGACCCGCGGAAGACTCGCATGCCCGCTATCCGGAAACCCATGCTGCCGTGGGTGGTCTCGGAGGAGATCTTATCGAATCGTTGTTTCTTCTGCGCCGGGGCATCATCTGCCCACAAACGCACGCCCAGCTTCACGTCGAGTATATTGGGGTTCTTGAAGCCAAAGGTCGCATTCTCCAGTACCACCGCCTTGTCCGTCTTGATCTTGTTGTCTTTGTTAGGTACCCAGGTGTTGTTGTCCTTGGCGGCTTGGGGAGCGACGAGGGCGACCTGCTCTGCGACGGTAGCGACGATCTGTGCCTTGGTGCTCTCAATGTCGCCGGACTGGGAGATGACGCCTGCGACGGCCTCGTTGATGTGCGTGTCGGCGGGGTCGGTCAGCGAGAGGTCTCCCATGAACAAGGGCATCAGGTCGGCGAAGTCGGGGTGTCTTCGGTTTGCGGATTGGTAGAAGTCAATCTCGGACTGTGTGCATGGCTTGATGAACAACTCGCCATTGGCGCTGCACAAGGTGCCGGCACTGTCGCTGGTTAGCATCGGAGGTCCCGGGGATAAACTGCCGTGCGTTGCGAGGCTGAAGATGCATCGAGGCGCAAGAGTGCGCGGAGTCGGCGCGGGGTCGCAAACAGCGCGGCGCAAATCGCAAGAATCGCAAAGGGAGCGACAGAGTACTCACTGGCCGGCGACCGCGTGGTTGTAGTCGCGGAGGGAGTCGCGATGCGGTATCTCTTTGGTGACGGGCATCATGGTAAATTGCGTCCTAGGTGGTCCCAAGTGATGGTTGGGAGAGTGGGGGAACGACGGTACGAGAGGAACGAAGAGTAGAAGGCGCGATAAAGAGGAAGGGGAAAAAAAGAGAGACAGAAAAAAAGAAGAAAAAGGGTCAATAGAAAAAGAGGCCTGAATCAAACGGCGGTAAAGAAGGGAGAGCTGAAGAAGGAGGCGCCGGATGGCGGAGCGGAGTGTGATGAGCGTGGTTGCGTGGGCGAGCGTGAGCCACAGAAGAGTGAGCCAGGAAGAGGCGGGCGGAGCGAAGGCGCAGAGCGAATGTGTGCAGTGTGCAGTAGGGGCGGCGGCGCCTAGGCCTTTATTTCGGGTAGTGGAGGGTTTGAGTTGGTTGGTGGAGGGCGAAGAGAGAGGAGTGAGGGAGAGCGAAGGAGAGTGATATAGAGCTGACATTCAACGATTGAGAAAGGAATCTAGTAAACAGCAAACCTTGGTCACTGTCAAAGAGCCAGTCCAAGCACTCGGGGCTCGGGCGGCTTTCAGGGGGGAAATGACTTTTTGTCACGACGGATCAGCGTCAAAGGTTCCTCGCTTCCGAACTGAACATTGATGAGCGACAAGCGAGTGTTCGGGGTTTTTTTTCCTTTCAGTTTTTTCGGTTTCTTTTGGTCCTTGATCGGATCTGATTTGGTCTGTCGCCGCGCAATAATTACAGCGTTCAGCGTAGTTTGGGAACAGCGGAGGAGATCCCGTCTCGTCGGGTGTGAGGTAGTGGTGGCGAAACTGGAAATGCCAAAACTGAAAACTGGTGAGCCAAGGTCAACCTTGCGATTTGCTAAGCTTCCGCACTAACTAGGGACACCAACGAGAAACGCATCAAGGAACACCAAGGAACACCCAAGGAACACCAGGGGAGGGAAGGCAATATACTACGTACGCTCGTCAGGTTGGCTGAGAGGCGGCAAAGGAGCCAAGGTTTCGAAAAGAGGTTTCGAAATCGAAGGCCACGCAAGCAGGCAATGCAGATAGCGTAACAGTAGCTGGTGTAACGTGAACTAGTAGGTCTAGAAGCTGGAACTGGCTTGAATAGGACCCGAAGGGGATAGTCTGGATTAGCTCGAAGGCGAATCTATCCAAGTTTATATGGCGCCCAAAGAGTAGCTTGAGACGTGAATAAGAAGCCAGACCGCCAGAGAAGGAGAAGAAGCAGACTTTCGCAACGATGCGAAACGAGGCAGAGGCGATGTGATGAACTGTGCCGCCCAAAAGAGTAGAATACGCACGCCATCAACTACAGTATTTTGCAATTTCAATATGTATAACAGTCTTTCAAGGAAATTGAGGTAGTACGAAGTACTCCTTCTGATGAAGCCAAGCTCGCCTTAGTGATGGACTATGTTGGCGCAGTGTTGGCTTGGTTAGGTTGGTGGTGAGACTTCCTGGCTGCTAATTACCTAGGTACTCTAGGGACCGGTGTATCGTACTACTAACAAACAACAAATCGTCCACTGAAACCAGCCACTGCGAAATGGCTGCGCACAGCTCCGCCACTCTAGTGTCAGAGCGTCGGCGCCTGTCAGGGCTTGCTGGTCATGGAGTCTGCCCGCCACAATCGCCTTTTCCAGGGGCCTGTTCATTTTCCTCGCTTGCTCGCCAATAGATCCGATGGGCTGACGCTGCTTTTTGCCCCATGGATAGGTAAGGATGCATGGACTTCGAGAGTCCGCCCTGGAGCGAGCACAGCATACGGACCTAGTCGACCACATCATCTTTGTCTCACTAGTGCAATAGTGAAAAGGAACTTTGGAGGCCGTCGCCGTTTTGTTGCTTGATGCGAGGCACACAGAAGTGAGCTGGCTGCTGTACTCTGCACAAACTTGGGGCGTTTCACACCGTGCTGGTGCTGGTATGCTTTGTCCTCAGCTGGTACTTGCAGTAGTTACCGAGGTACTCACGTGGACTAGTAGTAGCTTACCGGTGTTATACGAAGTAGTTGAAGTTGAACTACACAGTCGAAGATGATGGTCGGCGACAAGTATTTCCATCAATAAACCGACCGCTCGGTTTCGTTGTTGATTCCCATTTCCCGTCTTCCAGCCCGTCCCGCCCCTCCTCCAAGTGACGACGACTAGTAGGACCAGCTCGGTGAGAACACAAGGTGGCAACCAGAGACAAACCATGCCTACTTAAGTATGTAATACGAAGTACTGTGCCACCCGTGTGCACTTCCCATTGGATGCACATCTGGATTGACTGTCTTCCGTCTGACCACCGACTGTTTGGGGGAATCCGAAATGCCCACGTGCTGAAAGCCTTGGGCTTGTGGCTGGCTGGCTGCAGGTGTGTGCTTTGACTCGTTTTGACCTCCGTCCCTTAACAATCGTGAAGCGCAGACACATCGGCTTGCACATCGGCTTGTTTTTCGGCAAGCTTTGTATGCTTTTCTGACCGTTTTGGCACCCATCGCCTACTCCAATTATCCAATCCTACAATGGGCCGGGTTTTGTCACAATCCCCTCCAAGGGATCATCATCATGTGACCCTCGGCTGTCTACTTTCCTCCAATCAATTGCAGACAGCTAGCCCTTCATTCACCACTTTCGTCACCGTGTCCCGCGTAGATTACTGTAACGCCGTCAACAAATCACGTCCGTGGCGGGATGGGCCGTGTCGCTTCCCGCCGGATGCCTCAATCAGCCTCGCTGTGTATCGTCGCACGCGGCTACGGAATCTTTGGGCATCGCTACCTACCTATCAGGTACGTCTGAAGCTAGCTGCAGCTTGCCTGGGCTGCTTCGTATTGCCCCGTATTGTTGCAGAAGTAGTCCGTTCCATTCACGACCGTGGCAAGTGGCCGAGCGCTGGTGTGCGAGTGCACAACCTAAGGGATCCATCGTGGGATTAGTGGAGGCAGGGCTGACATGGGTAACTCAACCTCTGCACTTTCGTCTTCGCCTTTTGCTAGTTTGAGGCCTGCCCCTGCTGAAGATCCTAATGACATCCTCATGGCGAGCTTACCATGCTCTTCGGCTTCCTAAATGTTCGTGTTCGTCTTTGACACACAAGACCGTGAATTGGAGTCTTTGCTACTACGCCAAATAGACGGATAGCAATTCTACGTTTAGTGACAATGATCTCATTGGCATTGGATGCATCGCACTGGTTCTCTGGGGCTGCTCTCGCTTATTAGGAGCTGTATAAGAGGCTCGGCAAAGCCAAACAGCTGCAAACAGGCGTTGCCAGCTGTAACACCAACTCTCGCCAGCTGGCAACCTCAAACCTGCCTTTGTAGCTCCTTCCCTACGCCGGTTTTGCATTCCAACGAGGCTTTGCCTTCCTGCCTTCTCCGGCATCATCCCAGCTCCAACTTCTTCTAGGCTTGGCAAGCAAGCCGATACAATCTAGCCTGCTTGAACGTCCCGAGTTCAAGCTTGCTACCATCCGAAGCAAACGGTTTCCAGCAGGCTACTCAACATCTCTGCTGCACCCGAACGCCGTTGACATGAATCACAGACTCCTTAAAACCTCATTTCCCTCTCGAAATCGTCAGCGTCACAACTCCGAAGCATTCAACCCACCTAGGACTGTGCTTGTCACTGCCTAGAGCATCCTCCAGTCGCCGTAACTACAATGTCTTCGGAAAGTTCTCGGCGAGGGGAGTCAGTTTCAGCTGAAGATCAAGGCGACAAATCGACCTCGCTTCCCATCCTCCACAACACCTCCCTACAGGGAATCGCAAGGACAAAAACCACCAAGCCGCGCAACAAGTCCATAGCCGCGCGAGGCCCGACCGCCCTCCCCAAGAACCGCGGAAATGGCTTCGAAGGTGTGCAATATCGACGTGCGTTGCAACTTACCATAGTTCGTAAGCTGACGGGAGGCTTAGAGTACTTCGCCGATCCGCCCATGACCCCTGACGAAGCCGAAGAGGAAAAGACCGAAATCTACGCCTCGTATGTTGTGTAATCTGGCCCTGCTAGTTTCGCCGAATTTAACTGACTCTGCTTTCTTAGGGACTTGCCCTTTACCGAGTACGAGCCCAAAGATCCCTAGCTAGATGCGAATAAGTGCTGACAATTGAGTAGACGCATGCAGTCCTGCATCCAACGCTTCCGTTCCCGCCGCCGTCTCCAGGCTGACCGCACCCTGCTGTTCAGCGAGTACCTCTTTCTCGGCGGCGTCGACACTTCCCCTGCTGTCTTTGGTGGACATGGCCGTCAAGACCTCCGAGACCTAACTCCTGCTCAGCGCCGTGACGCCACCGCTACCGACATCATCTACGGTAACTCGTCCGCCGGCGACCGCTTCTTCAATGGAGACGGGAGTGCCTGGGCCGTTGACTTCGCTGGCGTCGCAGCGGGCTTCTTCTCCGTGACGCTAGTGAACCTCACGTCGTTTGAGCTGGTACGCATGGCGCAGGGCATTGACGTGGTCGAGAACTTCCTGCGATACGTGCTCCAGCACGATGTGTGCCCCGAGTATGAAACCAGCGTCAAGGCAGCTCTGGGTGTGTGCGACGATGCGCGGACCGAGTGGCCCATGCTGCGAAAGCTCTATGCCTCCTTGCCTGGCCAGTTCAACCTTGCTGCGGGAGAGCTCTTCCGCCCAGATGACGCGGCCACGAGTTGGTCGTTTCAGGAGTTTACACGCCCGGAAGGCTTCGACGCAAAGTCCGCTTTTTATTCGGCCTTCGCACTGATGGACGAGCCGGAGGTGTTTTCCCGACTTTGCCAGCAGGAACCCAGAGTTATCAAAGAGTTTACCTGCACCCTTGAGCTAGTCGAGGTTACGCGGCCCAGCGAGGTCATTGTCCGCCGGGTCAAGTCGCTCGTCATTGGCAACGGCGGGGTCAAGCAAGTCGCTATCGGCAAGGCGATCTTCAAGCCGGCGACCATCGAGGACGACTGGGTGACTCCCGAGGTCCCGTGGCCTATCGCGGAGGACAAGATGACGCTGTTTTTCGACGACGACATCCTATCGCACATGCCGGTGGGTATGAAGGCCAGACTGACCATCTACGAGCTGAACGTAGGCCTTAGATTTGTCAAGACAGTTGACATTATCGTTCCGACGTTCTACACGTATCTGCCGCAGGAGTTGATGCGACATTACAAGCCCCCCAAAGACTCGGACCGGCCAGCGCCGTCGGTGCATGATCCGGAAGCAGAGGAGAGGCAGCATGCCATCGCAGCGAGGGATGGGTGAACAACAAGTCCTGGTGTAGTAGCTTCTAAGATCATTATAGAAGGCGGTGGCAGAATTGCATCTTGCTTGAGACCAGGGCGAGCCACTTCAAATAGGGACGAAAGGGTCATAAACCGGAGCACATTTTCAAGACCAGTGGTTGGGTGATGTGTTATCTAGAGAAAAGAGCAGAATCAACGCCATCCCTCCCATCGTTACAGAGCACGTCTGTGGTAAGCAACCCTTACAAAATCAATTCCCGATAAACTCCCATATAATTCCGAATGGTTGTCATTGGGAAACAAAGACCCTTGCCCTCCAGTAAAGAATACAACCCCATCATGTTACAGCTACTATCAGAACCGTACTTGGGTTATTGCTTTGCAGCACCCATGGCCTAATCCTGCGACTGAACCTTGTGGTCGCCAGCAACGACCTCGGCATAGGACGGTGGGACGCCCTGGTTGTCGGAGCTTCCTTCGCCGGCATCGATGACGCCGTGCTCCTGAGGAGGGGCTGGGTTTGCGGCGACGGCGGCGTAGCTCTGGGTGCCGTAGTTCATGCCCTGGGGATGCTGGGGCTTGGGCTGCTTCTGGGACTTGGGCTGTTGGTTCTTGGGCTGTTGGGTGTGCTGGTGTTGGCCCTGCTGGCCCTGGGGGCACTGGACGTAGACGTACGTGACACGACCGCCCTCGCGATCCTGGGGAAGCGCCTCGTACTCGTAGGGCGGCTCGGGGAACTTTGCGATGATGTACCACGAGTGCAGCAGGCCGGGGATGTAGCCGAGGACGCAGAGGAGGATGTTGATGAGGGAGTCGGCGCCACAGATTCCGCGCTTCACCCAGACTGCGCGACCGAGTTAGCGAGGATTGTTTTGGAGTTGCCCGATGACACAGCACAGCGAGGAACGAGGGGCGAGGGCATTCGACGGAATGTGACGTGATGCGACGACTTACCAGGCAGCGGCGGGAAGAGGACGGCGATGAGCGCGAGGAAGATGTCTGCGGAGCACATGGCGACGACGAGACGACTGAGGGGAACGGTCAGAGGATAGTTGGCGAGGTCATCGGTTGCGATGTAGAAGAGTCGATTCCAGTGAGTATATCCAGGAGGGTTGGTGGAGGATGGTAACTGAGGGCAGCGGGCCCGGAAGTCGGGACTCGCGTTGAGGCTGAGGCGGGCTGGCGATGACGATTTACGGCGAACTCCACTGTGTCAGAATTAGGTCACCTGGTGGCGCTGTGAGGGCGCTGAAGCACAGGGAGTGTTGCGTAATGCCCTAGGGACTCGGGATATCTGATTGGCCATGAGCCAGATACCCCACTGTGGGGACAGCCTAAAGAAGTACTGCAGCACGTAGACCTACATGTACTAGTACTTCTGGGCCTGTTTGCCCGGAGGCAACCCGCCGAAGGGACCCGCTGATGAAGGAATTCTCTAGTATCGCTGGGTGCAGTCCGCGTAGGTAAGATAGGTAACAATGCAGCACTTCTAGGCTGCCCTATTACCAAGTCTCGTTCCGAGTCTAGTCTCCTTTTTCGGACAGGTAGGATTGCCGAGCAGCATAATTGTCTGGGCTTCTTAGCTGGGCCGCAAGACAGGATGACCGTTTGACTTACACCAACCCCCCATGCGCACTCACCTCACTCCGTGCTACGCTCATGTGACATATTCCGTAACCTGCTGTAATATCTCAAATTCTAGGTATTAGCCACTATAGTCCCCTCAGTATTGAAGTTTCGGGAGAGAATGTGCCATTTTGACCTACCTATTTCAGGGCCAAACCTTCATTGGCTTACCGGTACTTAACGTCCCCTCCCCCTTGGTCTTACGACATGCAGATATTTAAGACAATAGATAAAGAACAACAGTGAAGCTGTAGATGACAGAGCAATTCTTCATGAATATAATTTGACTATTATGCACCCGTCGGTCCTTAATGGAAAAGCCATCATTAAAGACCTGCGGGTACGTCGCTCTAGTGCACTTTGCTCTCACCGATGGTCACCGAGAATCCTAGTTCACCCGCACTTCTGCCGTGGTGAGATAGCTTGACCTACAACTTTTACCATCTCGCGACTTTGCCTTCGCGCCTGCTATCGACAACATCCTGCGTCCAAGCAGGTCTCGGTTCACCATGGACGACCTTTTAAACCTCGAGCTTCTGTCGCTCGTATCAAAAGTGACCTCGGAGCTCCAGAACCACGTCGGCGTTGGCGACAAGACCCTTGCCGAGTTCCTAATCGCCCAACGCCTAGAATGCAGTTCCCTCGACCAGTTCCGCGACAAACTCGCAGGTATTGGCGCAGACTTCCCGCCAAGTCTCATCGACAGTCTGGATCGCCTCGTACTGGCGATGCACCCGAAGTTCAAGGGAAAGAACGGCGCCGCTAGCGCAGAAGAACCTCACCATTCGCGAACTCTCAAAGAGAAGGAAAAGGTCTTTAGCGGCCTCGCGGTACCCGACAAGGCTCCGGCCTTCGGTGGAGGCGCAGATGTTATAGATGACACGCTGGCGTTATTGGAGGGCCTAGAAGGGAAGGCCAAGAAGGAGAAGGAATCGAGGAAACGCAGTCGAAGCCCAAACGACGACCACAAGGAGCCAAGGCGGAGGAAAAAAGACAGGTCGCGTTCACGAGAACGACGAAAGAGAGACAAGTACCGGTCAAGGTCGCGGTCGCAAGACCGAGGAGATGAGGACTGGCGAGATAGACACCGCGACTCGCGCAAAGATCGGCGAGGCCGCCGACGTTACGACGATGACGAAGCCGACGACCGTTTCCGCAAGGCCCCCGAGCCCGAAATCGACGATGCGCCGGAACTACACAAGGTATACGAGGGACACGTTACAGGCATCAAAGATTTCGGCGCCTTTGTTAATATTCACCACGTCAAAGGCAAAGTCGACGGCCTCGTCCACGTATCTCGAATGGCCGAGGGCCAGCGAATCAACCACCCCTCGGATGTGGTGTCGCGAGGGCAGCAAGTATGGGTCAAGGTTACTGCTATCGAGGGGTCAAGGATTGGTCTTTCTATGAAGGATGTGGACCAGGAGACTGGTAGGGATTTGGAGCCACAGGTTCGAATGACCTCCGGTGCCAACATGGAGGCATTGGGAGGCGGAGGGAGGAACGGGTACATGGACGACACACCCAGCATGCCACGAGACACTCTAGGACCCCCGCGCCGCCAGAAGAAGAGAATGACTTCCCCCGAGAGGTGGGAGATTCGACAGTTGATCGCGTCAGGAGTCGCCAAGGCGTCCGACTACCCCGACTTGGAGGAGGACTACAACGCGACGCTCCGTGGCGATGGCGAGATGGAATTGGAGGAGGATGTCGACATTGAGGTGCGCGAGGAGGAGCCTCCTTTCCTGGCTGGCCAGACCAAGCAGTCTCTTGAGCTATCACCGATTCGTGTCGTCAAGGCTCCAGACGGCTCAATGAACCGAGCAGCCATGTCAGGCACATCTCTCGCCAAGGAGCGGAAAGAGTTAAAACAACAAGAAGCTGACACAGCTGCGTCGGACGTCCCGAAAGAGAACCTGGCAGCGCAGTGGAATGACCCCATGGCCGACCCTGAGAAACGCAAGTTTGCTAGCGAGCTCCGGAACACCAGAAACAACGCCAAGTCGGACGAGGTCCCGGAATGGAAAAGGGCGGTCATCCCAAAGGGTGAATCCTTGGGCAAGCGCACAAGCATGAGCATCAAGGATCAACGGGAGTCCTTGCCCGTCTACGTTTTCCGAAACCAGCTCATCAAAGCTGTCCGCGAGAACCAGATCCTCATCGTGGTTGGAGAGACAGGCTCAGGAAAGACGACCCAGTTGACTCAGTATCTGGCCGAGGCAGGGTTCGCCAACGACGGCATCATCGGATGCACCCAGCCTCGTCGTGTCGCTGCCATGTCCGTGGCCAAGCGTGTCGCTGAAGAAGTCGGCTGCAAGCTTGGAGAGGAGGTCGGCTACACGATCCGCTTCGAGGATGTTACCAGTCCGAGCACCAAGATCAAGTACATGACCGACGGTAGGCTTCAGCGTGAGATTCTTGTGGATCCGGATCTGAAACAATACTCGTGCATCATGCTCGACGAGGCTCACGAACGTACCATCTCGACCGATGTGCTCTTTGCGCTGCTCAAGAAGACGCTCAAGCGTCGGCTGGACCTGAAGGTCATTGTTACTTCTGCAACGCTCGATGCGGACAAGTTCTCTGCATACTTCAACGAGTGTCCCATCTTCACCATTCCCGGGCGAACGTTCCCGGTTGAGATTCTCTATTCGAAAGAGCCCGAATCCGACTACCTGGACTCGGCTCTGGTCACCATCATGCAGATCCACCTGACAGAGCCCAAAGGCGACATTCTTCTTTTCTTGACTGGACAGGAGGAAATCGACACGGCTTGTGAGATTTTATACGAGCGGATGAAGGCACTAGGGCCGAACGTACCAGAACTCCTCATCCTCCCCGTCTACTCCCAGCTGCCTACCGAGATGCAAAGTCGCATTTTCGAGCCTGCGCCGGCTGGGAGTCGCAAGGTGGTTATTGCCACCAACATCGCCGAGACATCCATCACCATCGACGAGATCTACTACGTTGTGGACCCTGGCTTTGTCAAGCAAAATGCCTACGACCCTAAGCTGGGTATGGACTCCCTGGTCGTCACTCCCATCTCACAAGCGCAGGCGAATCAGAGGGCTGGAAGAGCAGGCCGAACCGGACCTGGAAAGACCTTTCGACTGTACACTGAGGCAGCTTATCAGTCAGAAATGCTGCCCACCACTATTCCCGAAATCCAGCGCCAGAACCTGTCCCATACGATTCTCATGCTCAAGGCCATGGGCATCAACGACCTCCTGCACTTCGACTTTATGGATCCACCACCTATCAACACCATGCTTACTGCCTTGGAAGAACTATACGCCCTCAGTGCTCTGGACGACGAGGGTCTGTTGACGCGCCTGGGCAGGAAGATGGCCGACTTCCCCATGGAGCCGTCACTCGCCAAGGTCCTGATCGCCGCTATTGACCTCGATTGCTCAGACGAGATGCTCAGCATCATCGCCATGCTGAACCTCATGAGCGTCTTCTACCGCCCCAAGGAGAAGCAAACCCAGGCGGATCAGAAGAAGGCCAAGTTCCACGACCCCAACGGCGACCATCTCACGTTGCTCAACGTCTACAACGCCTGGAAGCACAGCGGTTACTCGACCCCCTGGTGCTTTGAGAACTTCATCCAAGCTCGATCGATGCGCCGCGCCAAGGACGTCCGCGACCAGCTCGTCAAGATCATGGACCGCTACAAGCACCCCGTCGTATCCTGCGGCCGCAAGACGGAAAAGGTTCGCCAGGCCCTGTGCTCCGGCTTCTTCCGCAACGCCGCCCGCAAGGACCCCCAGGAGGGCTACAAGACGCTCATCGAGGGCACCCCCGTCTACCTGCACCCCAGCTCCGCGCTGTTCGGCAAGCACGCCGAGTGGGTCATCTACCACACCCTCGTCCTGACCACCAAGGAGTACATGCAAAACACCACGAGCATCGAGCCCAAGTGGCTCGTCGAGGCGGCGCCGACCTTCTTCAAGGTCGCGGGCACCGACAAGCTGAGCAAGCGCAAGAAGGCGGAGCGTATCCAGCCGCTGTACAACAAGTTTGCCGGCGAGGACGACTGGCGGCTGAGCGCGCAGAGGAAGGGAGGCAGAGGAGGCGGCGGTGGTGGTACATGGGGATAGTTGAGAAGCACGGTGACGAACTTGATTATTCAGGAGTTGGGAGTCGGGTCGGTTTTCAATGTACGTCCATAGCGTAGTTCCCCCCCAGCAATGTATGTCCTTGATCTCTGGAAAAAGAGGTCGTCTTGCTCATCTGCGGAATGCTCTTTGTGTGTGGTCGTAAAGACAAAATATTATTCGTAACTTCATTCTAATCCAGAGTCTATGGTAGAGCCCATCCCAAGCGCCGTGCTACCCAGACATCCGAGAAGCCAACACCTACATCATCATGAACAATTGTGTCCTGGGTTATCCAAATCGTTACAACATCACATTTTCGTAGCTGCTTGGCCTGGCCAACCAGCCAACTATTCAACCAGCGTAGTCTGCACAATCTTACCCGCGAGTTCCCTGCGAATATTCCCAACACGGCGCAGGACGCCGAGCAGTTCGTCGGAAGACTTCCCCGAAGTCCTGATGAAATGCCCGTCGAAGCCGGAGAGTTTGTGGGCGCCCTTGCGCGGGCCTGACCACGGCTTGATGGGTGCCTCGGTTGGTTTGCTGCCAAGCCACTCGAGAGCGCCCATATCCTGGTGACGTCCCACGAGCAGCCACCGCACGACCTTGGGGTACAGTCTCGCCGCTCCAAGAGCAGACCTGACAACCCGCCGGCCGTGCTCGTCTGCACCGACGTAGACGAGGCGCGCGCCGCGGCGGACGAACAGCTGGACGGGCTTGAGCACGCCCATGCCGCACGCAAACATGAGGGCAGATCCTTCGGCGGAGCAAGTCCTCTCAAAGTCCCACCCGAAGTCGATGAGCGTTTCGAGGACGGCCGTGTCGCCCCTGCGGATGGCGATGCGGGCCGGCTGCACGCCGGGATATGGGTCGCGGTGCAGGATTTGGTCGTGGTACTCGCGGGGAGCGCGCCGCATGACCTTCCGGATGGCAGCCGGGCCGCAGTTGCGAGACAGGAGCATGTTGAGGAGGTGCGGTGTCTCGGCGACCACGGCGCCGAAGTCGATGTCGCGGTTCAGGATGTACGACCTCGCGGCGGGCGTCGAGACCATCGTCATCAAGGCCAGACTCGAGCTTCCCGGGACCGACGCGTTCAGGTTGAAGCCAAGCCCGGCGAGGTCGTGCACGTATCGCGGATTCGGCTTGAAGTACAAGAAAAGATGCGGCGTGCCGGCGACGGCTTCGGGCTCGGCGCCGTGCTCGACGAGGTAGCGGACGATGTCGATGTCGCCCCAGTCCACGGCCCGAGCCAGGGCGGTGGCGCCCGTGTCGTCCCGGATGTTGGGATTCGCACCGGCGTCGATGAGCTTCTTGATGACGGGGAGGTTTCCCCTCGAAGCCCCGAAGTGAAGAGCAGTGTTGGAGTCGCCGTCCTGGGCGTCGACGTCTATTCCGTGCGCTGTCAGAAGCTCGATCATGTTGCACTCGCGGCCTATTTCGGCGTCTCGTCCGATCCCTTCGACAAGGAGGTGCAATGCGTTTGGAAGGGAACCGCCGGCATAGTCCACCCAGTCATCCGAGTTGCACCGGAGGTTGAGAACGAGGCGCAAGAGCTTGGTCGCCGTGTTGTCGCCTTCGACAGAGACACACATGTCTGACAAGCCCGCTTCTTCCACGAGTTTCCTTGATGGTATTAGCACCTTGGATTCAAGTCACAGAGGGTTTTACTCACCAATACTCCTCGGCATGCTCTTCAAGATGTTTCACCAGATCGTGAAGCGCCCTTTGGTGGACTTCCCAGCTCCCTGTCATACTACGAATGCCACATCCGAGCTGCACAACCCCGTGGAGAGGCGAGCATGATACGTGGAACCACAGGATCCCCTCTGCCAGGTAGGCGTCCAGACACTTTCGAATAAAGGTCAGGGTGCTTTCTATAACATCTGGCTGGTCGGCATCCAGTTGCCTGAGAAGGCCGAAACACGCGTGGTGCAGCGCGTTGTAGCCATGGATCCAGTGGGTGCTGCAACCGGTGACGAAGCCACCGAAACCGAGTTCCACGAGTTCGAGCATCATCATGTTGCAGGAGTTGTAGCCGGCAAAACTCAGCAGCGTGCACCCGCCGCAGGGCAGAACGGCAGCGACCAAGTACTCCTTTGGGATCTCGGTCAGGACAGTTGCAAAGACTCCCTCGGTCTGCGGTGAGCAGTTCTCTATCATGTCTGCCAGAAGACCTCCGAGCTTTCCGGGGCTGGGGCTTTCGAAGGGAGCGCACGGGGCGGATCCGAGCTTGGCCGTGACAAACTCCTTGACGATTCCGACCGAGGCACCACGCCACGTGGATGCGACGTGGATTCCGTACCGATCGTTCTCGGTGTTGACGCCGGCATCCAGGAGGAAACGGATGATCTCTTCATGGTCCCCCCGGATGGCTAAGAGAAGCGGCGTGAAACCGTCTGGGTCCCGGATCTCCAAGTCTGCGCCGTTGTCGTCGAGAACCCTGAGGCAGCTCAACGACCCAGCTTCAACTGCCAAGTGGATGGGCGCGGAGCCGTTTCTGAGAGACCCTTTATCCACACTATAGCGCAGAGGTGTCCGTTCTATGAGCCACGCCAGCGCGCTGTCGCGTCCGTTTGCTGCCGTGACTTGCAGCGCGTTGTACGTACGCTTGGGAGGGACGTCGTAGAGGCAACTCCAATTAAAATCGGAGCCGGCCTCTTCGGCAATCTTGTTGAAAATGGAAGTGTAGCCTCTCTTTGCTGCACAAAGCACAGCCCAGTCTCCGTTCTTCGTAAAGGCGGGATCGGCTCCATGGTCAAGTAATATCCATGCTAGATCGGGTTTACCCTCCTCTATTGCCTCTTGCAGCAGCGACGGGGCGCCTGGATTATTGATCGAGACTGTGTTTGGATTTATTAAATCTTGCAACAGGAGGGCCTTCAGTATCCCTCCTGCATGGAAGTCTCGAGGCAGGCTCAGTAAGGTGTCGAGAATCTGATGCTGTCGGGGTACTAGGCACTGAGGCTCGAGGCCATCCAAAAGCGTATCTAGCATTGTGCCATGCAAGACGGCATCCGAGAGAAGGTTCTCTAGCAGAGACTTGTCATTCAATTGGGGATGCTGGACGTGGACTTGTACGCCCTTTGACATCAGCGTTTGGACCAAGTTAATCTGGCCACGCCGAACCGCCTGTGCCAGGAGAAGCGCTCCGTCGATGGAGTTTAGGAACTCGGATTCGTCCCGAACTGAAGAATGCAGGGCAACCGCAATCAGTCCGAATTGCCAGCGCTCCCAGGATGGACTGGTGCCTTTTCGATCTGCCATGTAAAGAATTGCCCACTCCCCAGTTTCGCGCTCATAGTCCTCCAAGGCTCCGGCAGCATTGAGACGCGGTATGGCACTGGCAAGGAACCTTTGAAGAAAACCGAGTCTTTGCGGGTAATCGCATCCAGGCCCCGACAACATGGGCAAGACGTTGTCGCAGAATCGGGCCCAGATACCGCGACCACGGGAGTCTCGGGCGTTCAAGACTTCAGGGGTGAGCAGTCTCTCAAACACGCATGGCGTGAGCTTTGGGTAGCAAGACGGATGAGCTGTTGGCCTAGCAAAAGCTGCCGAGTTTTGCCGCGGCATGAGCAATGTGTTTGTCAGGATGGTCTCTGCCACAGTGCTGCCATCGGCGAATACAAAGGACTCCCCTTGGGACAGCTCCAGAACCTTTTCTACCATTTCGTCCGAAGCAGAGAGATTCAAACGCCGAAGCATTGGGCCATGGTCCCCTTCAACCTCGTAGCCAACCTTGAGCAGCTCGTCCAACAAGTCCAACTCGCCCCACTCGATGGCACAATGAAGAAGTGAGGTTGGACACCGCATCGACTCCTTCGTGTGCGGTTCTTCTAGGAGAAACCTGGCGGCTGCAGGCGGTGTTTGTTTCCATCCCTTGGACTCAGCGCCTAGGAAGGAGATGTAAAGGAAGGCATCTGCCAGTGGAGTGCAGCCTGCTAGACTTTTCGTAACCAGGTTTTGCTCCTTGCATGGGTCATTTTCGCGCAGCCATTTGAGGAGAGCATCGTTTGTTGAAGCGGCAAGGTGCCATATTGTCCGCCCCTTATTATCCGTGTCGGTAGTCGTGGCTCCGCATTCCAGGACCAGTTTCGACAGCACCCCCGGTTCTTCGACAACCATCATTGGCGTCCGTCCTTCGACGTCAGTTGCTTTCAGACTGGCTCCCGCTTTGACAAGACTGTCGATAATCTCAATGTGGCCCCCTTCGGTAGCCATGTGCAGAATAGTGCCCCCGACCTGACGCTCGTCGAACGGGAGATCCGGGTCGAATCTGGGATCGGCAAGGAGACGATGAAACAGAAACGAGTCGGAATTGACAATGGATTCTCGTACAAGATACCGAAACCTGAGGTCTTCAATCGAAGATATACGCTGACGATCTTCCGCCAAGACGAATAAGTGACCCGATTCTTTCATAAGTAGGCGTACTGCCTCTCGAAGCGGTTCCGAGTTTGGGCCTAGGTCTTCTACGGCAGACAGAGTGGTGTCGTACACGAAAGTGAGCAAACGAGAAAGCCTCACTTTGGATGCGAGGCCCCGGTTCACAAAGCTATCGCGCTGAATGAGCTGGATCAAGGCGCCGTCAAGATCAGCGCCATTAGACACAGTCTGAATGAAGACGTCGTCGTGCTTAGTGGTCAACGCCATCCACAGAGCTAGTCCCGCGAGCGAAGCCTCGTCGGCATTCCTCCATCGGTACCGGTACTGGCAGTCTGCGCCCTTTTCGAGGAGAAACAGGATCGTGGCGGCGCAGTTGACATCGGCATGAGGATTGCTAAGCAGAGACGTCCAGGACTCTGGGTCCGCTCGCGTGGTAAGTACATTTGGGCCGACGAGGGCACAGAACAAAGGGCTACCGAGCAAGCCTACTTGGTTGACATCGGCATCCATCGAGAGAAGGTCTCTGCAAAGACTGGGCAGGCCGAGTGCAGCAGCCATATGCAGCGGCGCGATGGATCCGTTACAAAGCGCATCTGTCAGTTCCAGCAGAACTTTGTGGGAGACTGCCAGGCTCCCAAACGTGCGCGGGTACGTCTCTCTGGCATACTCGAGCACCCATTGCACAAAGTTGAATGGCCTGGGACCTCGAAAGAGCAAGCACATCTGGGGTCTGAGTTCTGCCCAGTGTGCCTCGGCGTACAACGGCCATCGAGTCGCGGCTGTCTGGTATAGCGGCGATTCAAGGCGACGCGATTGCACAATGTTCATTTCTCTGGAGTACTCTGCCGGCTCGCGGTCGTTCTCCGGGGCGTTGAGAATCTCCAGCCAAGATAGCAAGTCTTCCATACTTGGCTTGTCCTTGGCGGCATCGGAAACCAGGAGGGATGAAGCCTCGTCTTCTTCAATATCCCGGTCCCTGCGCTGCAACTGTGGCGTGGGTTCTTTTCCCAGGACGCAGAAATGAAGAGATACGTCTTGCAGGGACTCTGACGAGCCAAGAATGAATCCGAATTTGGAGCGGTACGCGAGAAGAGCTAATCTGGCGTTTTTGAGACCATCTGGTTCTGCGAAAGCGTACAAAACCTGGAGGGCTTGGAGTAGGAGTTCGCATCCATCGACGGCAGGCCAGCTAGCCTGGCCGCCTGAACCAGACACCCAGGAAGCACCCTGTTCCTCCTCTTGAAGCTCACCAATGAGCTGCTGAAGGCTGTAGAGGGTCCCTCCGAGCAACCGCAGCTCGACCACGAGAGCCTTGAGGTCAGTGTGGTGTTCCGAGCTGGAAGCTTTCAAGTGCTTGTTGACGGTCGAGCAAAGCAGAAATGTAGAGTCCTTCAGAGAAGCGAGTCTCTCGGCCATTTTCGGATGCGTCAGCGGTATATAAGTGGCCTGAATACGGGTTTGATGGAGGGGGCTGAAAGTAGTTGAAAGGACAGCATCAGGCTGAGGCTGAGGCTGGGCTGGGGCTAGAACTGGGGCTGACCACGACGACCGACAAGGAACACGCGTACGCTAGGATCGATGGATAAATACACGCAATACGATACAATGCTAAAGAAAGATGAGCGGGTGGTTGATTCTGTTGACAAGACTAGAACTCTTGATGACAAGAAGATCAAGGCACTGTGAAGCTATCGCCAGAGCTGAAGGTGACTGGTATCTGAATAGATGCCTGAAAGGGAAAATGAAGAGGGCGCTTGGACCACATAGTTGTTACACCGTGCCACCACCGGCCGTTGGAGGAAAATAAGCTGGAACGATAGATTGCACATGTAGCTTAGGTATGTAGCGTAATGTATGTAATCAGATAATCAGAGTCGATTGAGCAATGCCAAGTTGATACGCCTGAGCTTCCAATGTATCCTTCCCTTCCCGTATCACTTGTATGCGCAGGCCCTAGTTGCAGCTGGAACCGTGAGATAGTGTCCAATGGTGTTGGTGGTTCTGGATGTCTATGGCGGCTAGGTACATCGGCGGCTAGGGGACAAGCGAATTCTGGGATAAGATGCCAGGGCGCGACAGAGGCTCTGTTTTATTAGCGGCGCCCGGTGGCACTTCGATCTGATCTCGTCTTGTCTCGTCCCGTCTTCTTTGGAGGAAGACATGGATGAATCATCAAGCAGTTCAGCGCGTGGTTCACAGCAAGTCAGGTGCCTCTTATTGGCCGAACCTCGGTATCGCCGAAGCGGGGGGCCTGAGCTGGAGCTGGAGCTTGAGTGGGAGGCTGGAGGGCTAGAGGGAGAAAATGACAGGAGGGAGGGAGGGTCTCGTCATGCAGCTATAGTGAACAGATTACATCATTCCCAGCTCTCGAGTCCCAGACCAAGGCTGGAATCTGGCTCGCGTGTCTTTTTCACCTGTGGTGTGGAGGTGTCGTCATCGAGGCCATCTAGGCTATCGCGGTCATCGTCATCGGCGCCGCCGGTTGTGTTAGGCAGGTTGTCACCTGAAGCACGGTTGCATCCGCCGACTACATAGTACATAGTACCTTGCTTTGTGTTTCGCCAAGCACCGACCTAAGGTACCTAGAGAGGGGTCCGTCCTATCATCTTCAGGCAGCTGGCATCATTCTGCCAGTATCGAAGCACTCCAACTGTTCGTTCCTCTCCCTTGCCAAAAGTTGGTTGACTGCTAAACCATCGCATTCCGTCTCTTCTCCAGCCTCCTCCGCGCAGAATACACAGTACAGATACCCCCACTCTCGCCAACCCTGCTGGGCTGAGCTCCCTGCTAGTGAGCAAAGTGGCTTATTAGATCTCCAGTGGATAATCCCACTGGAACTCCCAAGTCTGCAAACCCACTTGCACACTTGCACACTTGCACTGAAGCAGCTGCCTGCAGTGCCCGCAGCCCGCAGTGCCTGCATGTCCCAGGTACCTCTCAAGTCTCAGGCCCACCAAGGAGGTACCCGCCGGGCTCGAAGCTGGGTCTGGCCACATAAACAATCCGTCAATTCCTCCTCTCCACAGAACATCTGAGCTAATCCTCTTCTTCCTCGCATCATCATCATCACCCACCTCCGCAGCCTCAACCACCACTGCTACTAAATCCGCACGCAACCCGCCCTCAACGACGCTGTGCGCGCGCGCTCTCTTTCAACTTCTCTCCTCCCGCGTCCTCCGACTTCCCTATCGAACCCCGTGCACCCGCTTGGTATCAGCACTTCGCTTTCGCATCTCCTCTCACCATGCCTCCAGCGCCGAACCCTAACCTGCCTCTCCAGGAGAGGCTACTGGCCCTCGTCAAGACCCTGCAGTGTTCGTGCCTCATCTTCTCAATCATCTCCCACGGACTCCCTGCTAACGTTGGCTTGTCCTCATCGCAGTCGCTTGGTTTGCTGGGTACGTGAACCCTTTATCGCAGCTCGGAGCTGTGACCCTCCCGGCCCCTCCATAACGGCCACATTGACGCTGTCGACTTGCGCGGTTGATCGACTGCCCGCCATCTGTGCCTACACTCGAAGACGATCATAACTAACCTCGTTCCTCGGCAGACATCTCACCCTGATCATCACCACATTCCGATATGGCCTGTCTTGGCTCCGTATGAATTACTACGGCGGCGTTGCCCAATTCTCCTACCGCACTTCCTTTGTCGCGGCCGCCCTCACCTATGGCATCGTCGTCTACAAGACCCAGCGCGCTCGCGCAAAGACTGGTGCCCGCGCCCCTGGCGGCTATATTGGCCTGCTCGCCGATGAGAATATCCAGTATCTCGGTACGCACTCGCTTTCCTGCGGCTCGCGCCAACCTCCCCCCCTTAGTCTTTACTAACACTTCGTTAAAGCCATGGCCCTGATCTGGCTCTTCTCGCCTCAGTACCCGCTCGCCCTCCTTCCTTATTCCATCTACTCCGTCTTTCATGTCGCCACCTATTCTCGCGCCAACCTCATCCCCACCCTCACGGCTCCCAAGCCCGCCCCCGAGGCCGATGGCGCCTCTCCCGGCCGAAAGCCTGTCGTCACCAGCCCTCTGGCTGATAAGATCGGTGCCTTCGTCAAGGAATACTACGACGCCTCCATGTCCGTCGTCTCCAGCCTCGAGATCCTCCTGTGGTTCCGTATTCTTTTGTCTGCCATCTTCTTCCAGCGGCGGTCTTGGATCCTGATCGCCCTGTACACTGCCTTCCTCCGCGCTCGCTACTCCCAGAGCACCCACGTTCAGACCTCCTTCTCCCAGCTCGGGGTTCGTGTCGATTCCCTTATTGGCGCCCAGGGAACTCCCCCCGCTGCCCGCCAAATCTGGGGAGCCATCAAGGACACCGCTAAGCAATTTCATGACGCCACCGATCTTGGTAAGTACATCAGCGGTGGCGCTCCCGCCAAGAAGACCTCATAAGGGTATTGCGCACCACACAAGGACAACTATATCAGTGCGCCTAAACCGCTTGCACTCCGGAGTTTCGATTGGAACAGGAGTCGACAAGAAATGGATCATGTCACGATGGCATGGATTCAGACTGCCATTATGGCCAAAATATGGACGACGATGGACGTTGAGTTTGAGTACCAAAGATTGATGGTGGGGGGATTTAGACGGTCCTAGCATGTGATGGGCTTGGCGGGGCGAAGACTTGCAGTCTTGAGGGTAGTTGTATCTGTTTTAATGTCCGGGAGAGCTTCTCTTGTACTACTGTGCTCATCTTCACTGGAAGGTGTTTGGTGGGCAGATGAACAGTAGCTTGGCTCTACGCACTTGGGATTGGGGGATTTGGGACATGGGATGCGCGAGGGATTTCCCTGGTGTTGGGGATAATGCTGTATTACTCTGGTTTTCATCCAGCCACCTATTTTCTCTGCAACTGAGATCTTGTTTTTTCCAGCTACAGTCAATGTTTTGACCAGTGGCCTTCTTGAAGCTATCAGTACTGAGTAGCTAGCGAGTGACGGAGCTAAGCAGCTGTAATAAATCTAGCACTAATTTCAATTGCACAGTTCCACGCAGTCGCTTGAAGTTAACTCTGTGGAGTTGGAACTCCTACTGCTAACCGGCTGCGAGAGCTCGTCGTGATCGTCGTCGCTGGCCGTGACGAGCAAAAGGAGCACCGAGTTGGTTTATGGTGGGGCCGCCAACCTGACTCCCTCCATGACGTCGTCCCGCTACCAAGTAACTTAAGGTACTCCGACAGTCCTTTGTTCTCCCCTCTCCAACAACGACGTTGACACATTCTACTGATTGACGCTACCACCCAACTGCTTTCAGGTATCAGCACGAGAGCTACAACATCCCGTGAAGGCTCTGATTCCCAGCGGCCATGGCATCGCTGCTCAGACAAATCGTCGCGGGCCCCAGAGCTCGTCATCCCGAGGCTGGGCTGGATCTATGCTATGTGACTGATCACATCATCGCTACGTACGTCTCTGCGCATCGCATCCATTCACTTGAAATCCTGGCTGCATCCCGGCTCTGAAATGCTCGTCCGTCTGCTAATGCGACGCTCCCGATGTAGATCTGGGCCCTCCCAAACATACCCGCAACTGGCGTACCGAAACCCACTCGACCAGCTCGTCACTTTCCTCGACTCGAAACACGGCGACGATTGGGCGATATGGGAGTTTCGCGCCGAAGGCACAGGGTACCCCGACGATGCTGTATACAACCGCATAAGACACTACCCCTGGCCCGACCACCATCCGCCGCCCTTTCGTTTAGTGCCTATGATAATGGCGAGCATGCGCAACTGGCTGCGCGGCGGCGAGTTGGCAGACGGAGGAGCCACGCATGATAGCCATGTGGCATCTCCCTCCTCGACGAACGGCGGCGCCGGATATTCTGCGAACGATGCGACAGACCCAGAAGACAAGCGGAAGAGACGCGTGGTCGTTGTCCACTGCAAGGCCGGGAAGGGGAGGAGCGGCACCGCTACTTGCAGCTACCTTGTCGCCGAGGAGGGTTGGAAACCTGAAGATGCCCTCGCGCGCTTCACAGAGCGGCGAATGCGGCCCAAGTTCGGTGCAGGCATCTCCATCCCCTCTCAGCTCCGTTGGATCAGCTATGTCGATCGCTGGACCCGTGGCGGCAAAAAGTACGTGGAGCGACCAGTCGAGATTGTCGAGATCCACGTCTGGGGCTTGCGCAGTGGCGTCAAAATCGACGTCGAGGGCTTTGCGGACGAGGGCAAGCGGATCGAAATCATCCACACCTTCAAAAAGGAAGAGCGAGTGGTAGTGGACGCAACGAAACCTGAGGAGAGCAGCATGGCGGACCTAGTATGGGAGATGGCCGGATACAACGTCGACCGGCCGAAGGGGAAAGCGCCCGAGGAAGCAGACTTTGCAGATGCCACGAACCCGCAGGACGTAGACTCCGGTGCAGAGGGAGACATAAAGGTCAGTATTGACAAGGACAACAAAAAGACGAAGGCTCTCACACACGCAAAGTCGATCAAACGAAGGAGCACACAGCTGCTCCATAAGACCCCGCCGTCGGACTCCCGTCACCAGCACAAGGATAAGACGCAGAGCAAGGCCGGGACTGTTCCTAGCAGCACATCTTCCAAAACGGACGTCACTGAGTCGTCATCAGATGCCGAGCCAGGGGGGATGGGTGTCATTCTAAGGCCGAAGGAACCCATCCGAATCGCAAACAGCGACGTCAATATCTCGGTAGAGCGACGCAACAAGACTCACAAGAGCATGGGCCTTACCATGGTGACGGCCGTGGCTCACGTCTGGTTCAACACCTTCTTCGAGGGGCAGGGCCCGGAGCAGAATGGACGGCCTGAGAACAGTGGTGTTTTTGGTATCGAGTGGGACGCCATGGATGGCATCAAAGGCTCTAGCCGAAAGGGGGCTCGCGCCATGGATCGCATCGCCGTTGTCTGGCGAGTTCCCGGCATCGACAGCGAGAAGGACCTGGAGGCGCAGGGCGAGGTGGTCGAGGAGCCGGCCGAAGGCCAGCCGGTACCGCAGACAAAGCCAGCGGACTGGAAGGGCACGGGCAAGCAAGATCCCAATGCAGGCAAGCAACTGGGACTGCGAGTCCAAAGCTCCGAGAGTGTCGATGTGAGCAAAGCGAGTAGTCTCAAGAGCGAGAATGGGGACGACGCGGCAAAAGACAAGGACGAGGAAGATGAGGAATCGTTCGAGGGCGTACGGTCGAGTGGACCAACGGGAGATGACTTGCGAGATGATTTACGAGTGGACGATGAACGAAACAAGCCTCTAGACAAGATGGATGAGGTTGAGAAAACACAAGCAGAACGCGGGATATCAGAGCCCAAGGACGAAGCAGGAGTGTTGGAAACGAAGGGTAGCCGGTAGAGAGGCCGATGAGGGAGGGCGTCATACGATATAGGATTATGGTGGCTAGAGTCACTACAATCGACATAACTTCACTAAACGGAGCCATGGAACAAGGCGGCTTTGCAGCTGCGGGTCAGTCTCGGAGAGAACAAGTCTGCCTACTTATCCAGCGTAGGATCGGCAAGTTTTGCTTGTGTCACGTTCTCGGACGTAACCATTTGACGAGGACCATGTTCACTGTCGCCGCACGTCATACCCAAGCATGCAAGGGGCACGGCAGGTGGATGGGTTTGTGAACAATGATTGCCTTGCGTGTTTCGAAGTAGGAGGACAAGAATATTCCCTTCGCAAGTACAACTGCCGGAAGAAAAGCTCCCGGAGCTCGTCTGGCCAGGCCTCGACATCGGTCGTCGACAGTACGAGCGAACAGTCCCACAAGTCCTCGCCCAATGCGTGTCCCACGCCGGCACAACCTGTAAGTCTTGCCTCCTGGACTGTTTCCTCCCTCACGCACAGCTTCGCGCACCGGCTCCAGACGTCCATCACGGCGTCGCCCCTCTTCTCCAACATCCGCGAGACCGAGCACAAGCCCCGGCCCCGCCTGGCAATTCCTCATCGGCGTCGGCGCGCGCGCTACGTCACCGAGGCCAACGCGCTGAAAGCCTGCAGGCGAACGGCTCTGTGCAAAGTTTCTGGACAAGCTGGTGCCCGACGTGCTGTTCCTGCATATCCGCAACGAAACGTCGTTGCACGAGAAGTTGACGATCATCGCAGCTAGAGGCCAGTTGCACACGGAGCGTGTCATATGTAAATGCGTCTCCTGGTGAAGGCTGGGTCGGCAAGAAAAGTGCTCTCTCCTCCTCAGGCCAGGCTGAATTGCTTATGCTTAGCACCCTCAGCAGTCGGTGACATCGTCTTTAGGGCGCCAGAGACTCTCGTTGAGGAAAGACATCAAATCAGTAGGCACCAGACCAAATAGACCATCCGTTGGGGAGGTAACGGGGGATGGCCACTTGCGCATCAATGGTGTCTCCCTCGTCCCCTATAATGCCGTTCTCCTCGATACCCGCCGTATGGGCCCCCACGTCGGTCCCCTCGATCCCTGTGGCCGTGGCCGTGATATCCTCCTCGGTGACCGCCTTCATGCTGAGGCGGAGGAATCGGCTCCTCGACCTCGACCTCGTACTCCTCAAACTCCTCGTGGAAATACTCCCTCACCGTTTCCTGTTCCATCCGCGCACTGTCCGGGTCAAACACAAACCTCATAGTTCCGTCCTGGCCACGCGCCGTCCGTCGTCCCGATGCGTCCCCGGACAGAGTTGCTGACATCGCCGGGGAGGTTGCCGAGGCCGGAGTGGAAGGCTGCGGGTCCTCCGCCTCGCACCGGGGACAGTGGAACAGGTAGCGCGGCTCAAAGGCCTTTTCCAGGTCGTGGTTGAGCCGGATCTTGATGTCGATCATCTTGTTGATGTCGAACTGCGACCCCAGCTTGGTCGACTTGTAATGCTGGGCGTACAGGTCCAGAATATCGAGCATCGTCTCCATCACGGCACCGCGGTGGTACTGGCGTCGTTCGGCGGCAAACTCTTGGACCTTGTCCAAGTGCTCCTCTCTCATCAAGGCCGTGAGCTCCACGATGGCCATGACCATGGAGAAGGTGGTGCGCTTTATGGGCACAAAGGTTTTGTACATGTCGATGCACATGGCGTAGGCGGTCGTGAAGAACTTCTTGCCGTCTTCCTTGCCGAGCATGTTGCGGACAATCTTGACGAGCAGCTTCTGAGGGTACCGGGTTCGGAAGTCGAAGCCGATCGTCTCGAGGATGAGCCGTTCAAGACAGATGATGATTTTGCCGGGCGATTCGAAGATCTAACGTATTGCCAAGGTCAGCAGGTGGCGCCTAGAACTGCGAAGCAGACTCAACCAATCAACCAATACCTTATCATCGGGCGTCGTTGGCTTCTCTGGGTTTTTGACATTGTATGCAGCCGCAAGAATCTCCTTAGACTTCTTGATCGTGTCTTCCACCTTGCATGCCACGAACAGAGAAGCCAACGCGGCGTCCTGGTAGTTGTACTCGGCATCGCGGAAGTTGAGCCGGAACTTGTGAAAGTAGGTGCACGCCGTATCGAAGGATCGAACAGGCAGTTGCAGATAGTCTCTCACGTTCTCAATCAGCTGCACGCCCTGGAGACGGTAGCTATCCTGTCGCGCGGGGTCGCAGCCGTTGTCCTTGAGCATCCGCCGCAGCTTGAGTTCGGTGGTGTATTGGTTAGAGCTGGAGATGAAGCCCGGGTGAGGCCCGACCTTGGGGGCGCTGTCGCCATTGCTCGTGTTTTTCGGGTGGTCCGAAGTCGACGGTGCCATCTTCGTTTTCGCCGATGCAGCTGGGCGCCGTTCAGGCGGGTTTTGGAGCTTCGCTGCCGCCTCTTGGCTTCTTCTGTCGGGCGCCGTTTCAGCGAAAATCAGTCAATCGATGTGGTCCCCTTGGGTATCAGTGGTTTCTTCAGGTGTGCTGGCGCGGTCGAGGCTGATTGTTTGAGAGACGTTGGATTTTGTTGAAGAAGCTCAAGCTGCGGCAAGGCTGAGTCCATAGGTGTGGCGCTAAATTAAAAAAACAGCCACATCCACGCCACACATGTAACTCCAGCCTTACCCCATGCAACAATTTCGGACGGTCTCAGCACGGTCATTGGCTTGGAAGAGCGAGAGAATAACTACGTTTAGTCCTTGCCTTGAAGCCAAGATTTGCCATACGTTGTCTACTGAGCTCGCTATCGTAGCCTACAAACATTCATTGACGAAACTTTGCGCTTCTACGTGTTATGGAGCTCGCAGTGACAGTTAAGAGATTCATCAAGAGAGCGGTTGCAAATAAGTTCATTGCTATATAATGCGACACTTGCTACCGCCTGTTTAAATACAGACCGTTGTCAACGAAACAGCCGGTGCTTGAACAAGGGGTTTCACCATTGCGTAGTAAAACGACACAGCACAGAGCTAATCAGGAGATGTTAGTTGCGGAAACTAGACTAGAGTGCACGGAAGCAGAAATGTGGGAAGTGCTTACCTGAATAGCAAAGAACATGGCAAAGGGCCGTTCATCACCAATGCAACAGGGGTGTTCGACGTCGAGGCTCGAGTTGGGTACAATATACAGTTGATCGCTCCAGTTGTCTATGGGGTCGTTGTCGTAAGGACTTAGTGCTAGTGTGGCCGGCCCCTTTTGAAGTTTGCTTTGCTCATTCCAGGTCGGCTCCGGAGACGGTCGGGACGTGGATCTCGCCATCCCGAGGCTGGAAAGAAGGGAAGGGGAGAGCGGCAGCCAGAGTGGCGCAGGTAATGGCGAGGATGGCGGAGGCGTTCATTCTTGTGTTTAGTTTAGGAGGATGCCGAAAGTGGTAAATGGTCAGGTGGGTTGTTTGGTGTAGGAGATGGATATTGGCTTTTGTGAGTCGTGGCTTGGTATAGTTGGGCAAAGAAATGAAAGAAGGAAGAGTTGATTTTTATATAGTAATTACCCCAGCAGGCAGAGCTTGGAAAAGGAATGTTTGTGGTTGGTAGACTGTTTGATGAAGTGAAAGGCGTGGATCGGAATGTTTTTCGACTGCAGACCAGTGGCCGGACCGTCGGATTTAAAGACTACGGGACGTCGGGCATTGTCTCGAACCACTCGTCGTAAGCGGAGAAGCGTCGTCACCAGCTTCGTGTCGTGGGGTTAATACAGAGCGAACCATCCATACACAAGCTCCACCGGCCCCTCCACGTACGGAGATGTGACAGGCTCTCGAAGTCTGGAAGAGGATCGAAGGTGATGCGCGGATCTGACCCATACAGTACATGCACACTGGACGGCGCACCCGCATAAGCGGGAGTTGGGCCATCAACTTATTAGGGCCGTCGCGAGCGTCGTGGTCGTCGAAGCCGACAGGCCGGTCTGGAGAAATGGCGCCCCAGACATCCCTGCGGCTCTGCGGCTCTGTCCCAAACGGACGGGTCGGCGTCGTCGAGGCCAGGGGAGATACCACGCGGCAGCAACGTAACCCTGTGGCATCTGATTCATTGGCTCCGTCCTTTAACGTGCCCGCCAGTGGCTGACTTGAATGAGAGGTCTGTAATGCCGTTTCGAAACGGTCGTCAATCACGAAATCGGAATTGGCTTAAGTAACGACAGGAAGCCCGAGTGGGATTGCGGATCATCTTCCATGCCGCCCTGGCCAATAGAAAGCTCTGAAGCGCAAGGAGGCTGGTCACCGGGCTTCCATTCCATGTCAAACTGGAAAGTACATGGTATATAGCTCGGCCGCCGTCATCATTGCCGGGCGCCCGGAATACTTACATCCTATCCTCCCCTCAACCACCAAATACATCGTCATGTATCCTTCCTCGCTGCTCCAGCTGGCCGTCGCCGCCGCCGCAGCTCTCGCCGCCCACTCACGCGCAGCCCGCACCGGTGACAGCGCCGACGCCGACGACACGCCCCTGCCCCTCGTCATCTGGCACGGCCTGGGCGACGCCTTCAACGCCGACGGCATCAGGCAGGTAGGCGAGCTGGCCGACGCCATCCACCCGGGCACCTTCGTCTACACCGTCGCCCTCGGCGCCGACGCCAACTCGGACCGCCAGGCCACCTTCTTCGGCAACGTCACCGAGCAGCTCGACGCCGTCTGCCAGGCCCTCGCCGCGCACCCCATCCTCTCCACCGCCCCCGCCGTCGACGCCATCGGCTTCTCCCAGGGCGGCCAATTCCTGCGCGGCTACGTCGAGCGCTGCAACGCCCCGCCCGTCCGCAGCCTCGTCACCTTCGGCAGCCAGCACAACGGCATCTCCAAGTTCCGCGCCTGCGGACCCTCCGACTGGCTGTGCAAGGGCGCCATGGCCCTGCTGCGCTTCAACACCTGGAGCAACATGGTCCAGTCGCGCCTCGTCCCTGCCCAGTACTACCGTGACCCCGAGGACTACGAGTCCTACCTCGAGCACTCCAACTTCCTCGCCGACATCAACAACGAGCGTGAGCTCAAGAATGTCCAGTACAAGGCGAACCTGGCTTCGCTGACCAACTTCGTCATGTACCTGTTCGAGGACGACACCACCGCCATTCCCAAGGAGTCGGCCTGGTTCGAAGAGGTCAACGGTACCGAGGTCACCCCCCTGCGAGCTCGCAAGCTCTACCAGGAGGATTGGATCGGCCTCCGTGAGCTCGACCGCAAGGGAGGTCTCAAGTTCCGGTCCATCACCGGCGAGCACATGCAAATCACCGAGCAGGCCCTCAACGACACCATGATTGACTTCTTCGGCCCTTACAAGAGGACTTTCTTCCCCGAGGCCGCTGCCGCTGGCTTTGAATCGGAGGAGCTGTGAGCCTTTGTGACTTGCTGTATTTGTAATTATATGGCCATCTGGGAGGGAATTCGCCTCTCTGCAGTCGGAAACGGAGTGTACATGAGAATTCAGGGTAGGAACTAGCGTGTGTGAACACCACATGATTAATGAAACAACGCAAAGTTTGCCGTTCTACGTATTTTTCTACCCTGTCAACGCCCAACACCAGTGCCGTCATTATGCGAGGTATCAATCCATAGCCTTCTTGGCTACCGCCTTCTGCTTCCTCAACCTGCTCTTGCGGTCCGAGATCTGCTTGTCCAGCTTGTCGTCGTCGCCCTGGGGCACGTGCTTCTTGGCCTTCTTCTTGGGCTCGGGCTCGTCGGTGCCGTCGAGCGACTTCCTCTTCTTGCCAATGTTGGCCTTCTCCGCCGCCTTGATGGCCTTGGTCTCCTCGTCCTCGGCGATGACGTCCTTGTCGTCCACCCAGAGCTCGTCGGTCAGCCAGATGGGCAGGGCGGTCGACTCAGGGCCCTTGATGTAGACGCTCTTCATGTTCCGCCACTTCTGGGGAACCCACTTCTCGACCAGAGCCGTGGCCACGGCGTCGACGTTGTCGGCAATCTGCTGGGGGGTCCAGCTCGAGTAGCCGACACGGACGGCGGTGTTGGTGGTGGGTGCGAGGCTGACGAGCGCCGAGCCGAGAGCTTTCTCAACCTCCTTGGCAATGTCGGCGGCCGTGCCGCAGTTGACGCTTCCCTCGGTTTTCTGTCGCTTCGTCCTCTTCCCCTCCGCCTTGGGGGCTTTTGCCTGCAACATCACGGGGATGGGCCGCTTCTGTGTAGTCTTGAAGAAAGTCTTTCCGAGGACCTTGGGTAACCGATTGATTATCCGGTCGTCGCCCAGGAAGACATCGTGGTCCGCGAACAGTTTCCTCTGGGCCTCGTACTGGCCGAACTTGGCCTTGAGCTTGCCAAAGTCGATGACCCGTGTGATGCGCTTGGCCAGATCGGCGGGGAACTCGTCGGAGGCGACAATGTCCTTGTAGACGCGCTGGGGCTCGGCAGTGATGAGGCAGATGGTGGTGGACTCGTCGGTGTTGAGGGAGTGAGGCAGCGCGATCTTGCCGGGTTGGAGGCGGGCCTTGTCGGCAATGTGGCGCTTGGTCGTCAGGGTCAGCCAGATGGGCGTTTCGAGCGGCTCATCGCCCTCTTCGAGGAGGTTGCGCGTGGAGGATTCCGCCGACTTCTGCTTGGCCGCCTTCTTGATGTGCGCCAAGAGAGCCTTGGAAGCTTTCAGGGTCTGCGAGTTTTCTTAGCGACACGGGACATCCAGAGTTCCAGACGGGTGGAAAGCGACAAACCTGGTCGGGGTTGATTGAGGATAGGGCAGCCTCGCTGCTAGCAGCAACTTCTTTTGAGGGCGCCATTGTCGCAATCGCAAAATGTCTGATTGATGTAGAATTTCGAGATCTTTGATAGTGGGGGCTCTTATCAGTGCTGGAAAATCCAAATTTTTTGGGGGGATCGGTGGTTGGGCGGCCGGGATATGGAAATGCCGGACTCCGGTATGAACGCTTGGGCCAAGTTGAACGTTAACGTCGCTCTACTTACGGAAGGCTATAGGGCCCGGTGTCTCATATTAACTTTTTTTTAAATTTTCGCACTAGGGTCACCCTACTATATTATATAAGCTTTATTTAATTATATATAATATTATATTATAATAAAAGACTATATTTTTATCTTATTTATTTATATATAAAAGAATTAAAGTTTTTATTACTATAATAACTAATTAATAATAAAAGAAATTATATATAGTTATATACTCTTATATATCTTTTTATACTTTATTATACTTTTTTCTTTTTCTTTTTTTTATTATAAAAAAGCCCTTTTTATTTATACTTATAATATTCTATCTAAATAAACTAATTATTTACTTAGAGGTTTATAAATAGTCTTTTAGTATTATATATTATCTTAATTATAGCTAATAGCTTTTTATACTTATATTCTTATTTACTTTTATTATTAATCTAATAGACTTATCTTCTACTTAATAAATAACTAAATATATACTTATATAAAATATAATAATTCTTTCTAATAAGATTATCTTAATAATACCTAATACTTTTATTAATATAACTAATATAGCTATTATAGCTTATATAACTAGTATTATAACTATATAAAGTAATAAGAA
>WPDH01000130.1:0-42795 GCA_019137255.1 Corinectria fuckeliana | reverse complement strand
ATTCTACTCTTTAAGATTATAATAAAAAGTTATATAGCTAATTTTAATATAAAAGTTTATCTTAAGTAGTTATATTATCTTATTTATAAGTAATTTATTATTAATCTTCTACTATTAAATCTAAAAAAAAAAAGATAATAAGTTAATTAGTAAGAGAGATAAAAAAAAAAAATAATATAGTAAGTAATTATATAAGAATATAAGAAGAGAAAAAAAAAAGAAGAGAAGAAAAAAAGATTAAGAGATTTTAATCTTATATATTTATATATATTATACTATAAGCTAGTAGTATATTAATATACTAGTTACTTAGTAAAAAAAAAAAAGTTAAATTATTAATATAATTAAATTTAATTACTTTAGCTAATTAGTATAAGTATTATAATAGTTTATATACTTTTATATACTAAGATATATTATTATATCTAAAATTATAACTTTATTATTATTATAAAAAAAACTAAAAAAAGCTAAAATCTTATATTTAATTTTTTTTTTAGTAAATATTTATAATTAAGTATTTAAAGTAAAATATCTTAATATACTAAAATATACTTTTTCTTCTTATAGTTAGTAGCCTTTTTAAAGATCTTTAAGATTTTAAGATAAAACTTATAGTTAATACTTTTAAATAAGTTTATATTCTTACTTTTAGAGCTATTCTTACTATTAGTAAGAGTCTTATACTTAGTATTAAGTCTTTTAACTAAAAAAGANNAAGTATAAGAAAACTTACTAAAAGAGTAAGAGATATTAGAGTAGTTCTAATAATAATTAGTATATAAGTAAGTATTATAAGTAATAATATACCTAATAAGAGTACTATTATTTTATTTATATTTATTATATAACTTTATAGTATTATATTTAATATTATAAAGATAATAAAATATAATATTATAATTTTAGGTATTATATAAGTTAATAGTATATAATATTATTTTTAGATTAGCTATAATCTTATTATAGATTTTAAGCTTATAAGAGTTTTAATATAAGTAAGTATAAGATTATATACTTAAATAAATAAGTAAAAAAGATACTAATCTTAGTTATTTTAATTACTATAAGACTTTTAGTACTAGCTCTAGCTAAACCTTTTATAAAAACTTAAATAGTTAAGTTTAGGTTTATAATAAGCTATTTAATATTAAATATAAACTTATAAGTAGTTATACTAAGTATCTTCTTAGAAAAATACTAAAAGTATTTATTACTAAGCTTAATACTTACTATAATATTATTATTTATTATATTAGAAGGTAATAAAAAGAGAAGAATAGAAAGTAAGATAACTAGAGTTTAAATAATAGTTTTTTTTTTTTTAGTAATATCTTTTTATATAAGAGGTATTTTATTATATAATATTATATATAAGAATATAATTATATAAAAAGATATATTTTTATAAATAATTAGTAGTAAGAGAAAAAAAAAGAAAATAAGTATAAGATAATATTTTCTACTAAAATAAAAGTTAGCTTACTATTATATATAAATATATAAAAAATTAAAAGTTATTAAAAGTAAGCTAAAATAGATAAAATAAGTATTAAAATATAACTTTTAGCTATATAAAATTATATATAAAAAAATAGTAATTAAAAGAGTAATATAATAGTATAAATTTAATTAAAAAGAAAGAGTATTTATACTTAAAAATATAATATTAAAGAAAAAAAAAAGAAAAATTAAGTTATAATAAGAGGTTTTTTTAAGTTATAACTAAATATATAACCTAAGGTTATATACTCTTAATCTTAAGATCTTAGTAAATATATATAATAGAATTATATAAGAGTATATTATATTAAGTAACTTTAATAAAAAAAAACTTAAAAATATTTAGAAATTAATTAATATATATAAAACAGGGTTATATAAGAGCATATAAGGTTATATAAGCGTACAGTATAGGGTAACTCTAGCGAAATTTCTAAAAAAAGTTAATATGAGACACTAGGCCCTATGGCCTTCCGTAGCATGCGGCTCCAGGGGCATCCCATGCCATTTCCCAATATTGTGCAACGATGGTCCTTGTTGATCTTAGTCACTCAAAATGTGTGGTGGCTAATTGACTAACATGGACTTCGAGGCAAGACATCTAGAATAACGACGGCAAGACGGTACGAGGAACCGCGTGATACTCACTCAGAATACCAGGCTAGGGACGTATGCTGGTTCTTCAAGATCGAGTAGTTGAGCACACAATGTAGGGGTTATTCCCGTGTCGTAACCGCGTGTGACCATGCAGGCAGCGAATTTCTGTGTGCGAAGAGCAACCCTTCAAAAAGCAACGTTTAGCTCAGGTGAGACGAAGCAAAGGTAACACAGCGAGCCCACTGAACGGAGCCAGTGTGGCTGTTACAAAACAAACATCATCGTCAACGACCGTCAAGGTTGTCGCTGCAGAACCCAGGCCATTCCCTGTCTTCCTGCACCAAATCGCAACAGCTGCCCATCCTTTCCTCTTAGTCTTAGCACGAATCAAACCCCAACTCACGACGGCTCCTCGCCAGCTCTCCCAGCATTCCCTTTTTCATGCAGGCCCAGGCCACATCAGATCCTGGTCACCGCATATCAGACGCCACGCCTGAGTCTAGTAAGCTTCATCCTCCGCAGCATACGTACGCACCGCGCCGAACCGGCGTTTCTCAGCCGCCAGGGAGATGCATTTGCTTTTTCCCTTATCTTCCATGCATGTCCCAGATCACCGTGTTTCCCCAAGCCTCATGAGCGCGTCTGATCCCTTGCCTCGCGCCTGATTCCAACGCCGCGGATCGCGATGCCACCTCCGTTCCACCCCGGCCGCGCGAGCCTTGTATCAGGCATCAACCTCCTCCATCACCGGTCCAGAGCTTGCCGATACGGGAGCCGCCCCGTGTATCCATGTCCCGTGGGCTCGGAAGTCAGCAGGCCTCATTGGCCGTCTTCTTGCAGTTTCCCGCGGCGGCGGCCCGGATGACGGGCCATTACATCACCGGCTTCAGAGGCGAAACTCGGCGGTCTAGGGATCCTGATCTTGCCCTTCAATTCCAATCTCCTTCGCTCGTGGCTCGGGTAGCTGTGTATTAAACGAGATGACTCGCTCCGTTGCCGAAATCGGACAAGAGACGTTGCCTCTGGATGATTGAGCGATGCTTTTGGTCTGCGGGCATCCGTCTATCGCCACGAGAAATGCCAGTCTGTCACTGTGTCCTCCCACGGTCTCACAAAACTTTGCCACGCTGCATAGGAAAGGCTCCAGAGGCTGTGAACCCAGGCTACGGGAGTCACGGATCGAGATCCTCAGATATGCTTGGGGGACAGGGCCAAGCTACTTAAAGGCCACAAGTTATCTTCTCACAGAGTTGACCTTACAAGGGCAGCATACCAAACTCAACTTGTATAACCCAGCACCTGCGAGTGCAAGAAAGGCAGTATCCCCCCCTCACCGGTGCCCCCTCTGAAACGATGAAGCCCTGGTGCCTCACAGCCTCCGAGGCTCTCGACCAGATACGATCCGGGAACCTCTCTGTAGAGGTATATGCCAAGTCGCTCCTGGGCCGCATCCGAAAGCGCAACGATGCTGTCCAGGCCTGGGTCTATCTCGACGCGGGATCCATCATCAGGCAAGCCCGGGAGCTGGACAAGGTGCCTCTAGACGAGCGAGGCCCGCTGCACGGGGTGCCCATCGCGGTCAAGGACGTCATTTACACCAAAGGTCTGCTTACGTTCGAGCCCAGATGATGAGGGCTGACAAGGAAGAAAGATATGCCAACACAGCACAACTCGCCCCTGTACGAGGGAAGCTTCCCCAAAGTCGACGCCGCCTCCGTCAAAATCCTCCGTCATGCCGGCGCTCTCATCTTCGGTACCTCTTCCACGCATGCCCCCTGACCATCTACTTATATACTAACCGAACCGTCTAACCCACAGGCAAGACAACTACCGCCGAGTTTGCCGCCATCCACACCGGCCCCGCAACCCGCAACCCGCACAACCCAGCCCGGACCCCCGGCGGCTCCTCGTCCGGGTCCGGCGCGGCCGTCGGCGACTTCCAGGTGCCGCTCGCGCTGGGCACGCAGACGGGCGGGTCGACGATCCGCCCGGCGTCCTTCAACGGCATCTTCGGCTTCAAGCCCACGTGGAACGCTATCTCGCGCGAAGGGCAGAAAGTCTACGCCCTGACTTTCGACACTCTAGGTCTCTACGCGCGCTCCATGGACGACCTAGATATGCTCGCCGACATCTTCAGCCTCGAGGACGACGAGGACGACAAGAACCCTTTCCGCGGCGTCCGGGGTGCCCGCTTCGCCATATGCAAAACCAGCGTCTGGCAGCACGCCGGCAACGGCACGCGCTCCGCCATGGTCCGCGCCGCCATCCTCCTCAGAGCCCACGGCGCCATCGTAGAAGAGGTAGACCTCGGCGCGGAGTTCGCTCGCCTGGACGAGTGGTACCGCGTCGTACTTCATAGCGAGGGCCGCACGGCTTTCCTGCCTGAGTACCGCGTGGGCAAGGACCAGATCCATGATGTACTAGTCAACCACGTGGAAAACGTCGACCAGCTCAGCCGCAAGACGCAGCTCGCAGCGTCGGACGGAATCGCCGCGCTTCGACCGCGGATGGACGAGATTGCTGGGCGCTATGCGGCTATCATCACGCCGAGCGTGCCGGACGAGGCGCCGGTGGGCCTCGAGAACACGGGAAGCCATGTCTTCTGTAGTATGTGGACAGTAAGTACTCGACCTGTTTCTTTTCTCATTCTGAACGGGAAGAGTTTGGGCTGACGGATGAGACAGGCGCTTCACAACCCTGTCCTAAACGTCCCGGGGTTCCAGGGAGAGAACAGAATGCCGGTCGGAGTCTCTCTGGTCGCACCGCGATATCGTGACCGACATCTCTTGAAGGTTGGTAAAGCGGTGGCCGACATATTTGAAGCCGAGGGCGGGTGGAAGCGACAAGTGTATTAGTGAGTTGGTGGAGCTGAGGTGTAAGATGAGAAACCTCTTTAGAGCAGTAAGGGAGTTGCGAGAGCTTCATGCGGCTTGATCAACAGCAAGGGTACATAAAGTGTTAATGAAGGGCCAGGAGTAAAAGGTTGTGTTGGCTATGCTATTCTATCGCTGCTTGTAAATAAGTGACAGGACTAGAACATACTCCACATTGATATCCAGCGGGCTCATGGTGCAAGCACGAAGCACACATCAAACGCAATAAATACATAGATAGCGATGGGGTAATTCCACATCGGCTTGGCTTTCGTCCTTTTTTGTCACCATCAGGCCATGGACTGTTTGCCTTGACGGGGGATACCATAATAGCCCCAGCATACATCTTAACGGACATGTTGAATTCAGTCCTGCTTGTTTGCTCGTCAACATCACAAGGCGCCAAGAGCCAAGTCACTCGCTCCTGAGCTTGCACTTCATCCACTGCATAACGCTGGGGTCGGACGCGGTCTCAGCCATTAAACCTTGGGAAGATCGAACAGAAGAAACAGTGAAAACGCCAAAGGTGAGTCAAACCAGCAGAAGAGGTATTGCCCAGTCATTTATTAACAAACGTGGTGTAGTAATCCGCCGATGACGGCACGGTGTTGAGTGTCTCGCTGGTCTCACCGCTTTATGGGTAAAAACGTGTCAATGCATTCAACAAACTGCATCAATCAGTTAGCATCAAGTACCCAGGAGCTGAGGGTGAGAGTAAGTAACTTACGGCCTCAGGCACGACGCCTTGGTTGCCGAGATAGCGGCCCATGCTATGGACGAGCTCAATCTGCTCATCCGGTGACAAGCTAGTGATGGCAGTCTCGAGGACGCTGCCCAAGTTGGCCTTGTGGAGAGCAATGAAGCTGTGGTAGTACATGTACGCGAAGAAACCCATGATGAACTGGCAGTCCATGCGATCGGTAATGCCACCATGGCCGGGGATGGAATCGCCAAAGTCCTTGATCTTGAAAGTACGCTTCAGCCCGGAGGCGAAGAAGCCGCCAAAGGGTGCGATAAGGGAAGCGAAGGTGGCCAGGTTGAGGGCGTGAAGTTGCATGGGAGCAAAGGTGACAGAGAAGTTGGCCCACGAAGGAAGGAAAATGAGCTCGGGCATTTGGTATGTCTTGGGGTGGAAGACAGGGTTGGGATCACACTCGAGACCACTGAAGATGGTAGCACCGAGGTCCTTTATGTGGTGTTAGAAGCTTCGCAACAAGAGAACAAGACAAGGATGGGCGGGGAAGACTTGCGTTGACAGGGCAGATAAAGTACTTGGATCGCATCATGACGTTGACGAGAACCATGGCAAACAAAACGGTCGTAATCCAAGCGCCAACAAAGCCCTCGACGGTCTTCTTGGGCGAAAGCTTGATGAGCTGAGTGCGGCCAAACAGAATACCGCAGATGTAGGCGAAGATATCGTTGGTGATGACCAGTGCCGCAGGCAGGAAGAACCAGATCATACCCTCGAAGACGTTGTTCATAATGAAGTGGGCCTGAACGACAATGAGGTAGAGGGCCATGTGTGTCCAGGCAAAGTTGGTGAACTGGAACTTGTAGTTGCCGGCCTGCAGAGAGGCGACGAAGCAAACGAAGCCTGCCATGCTAGTTAGCACTGTCAGAAAAGGCAGCGGAGGACGGGACTAACCAAAGACGTAGAGAATGAAGCTAATGAAGCGGTGGTGAGTAGCCAGAGGCAGCAGGACCTTGTCAACAAGGACAATGTGCTTGAAGTAGTAGATAACGGTTTCGCCGTAGAGGAAGTACATGGTAGTCGCGAGCCAATACCAGTTGAGACTCTTGGTCGATCGCAGGGAACGGGCGCGGCTAGGGACATTGGCAATGGCGATGACCTCCTTGAAGGAGATGATTTGGACGGCCGTGATGATGCAGATGATGTAGATGTGACCCATGAAGAGGGCGGTAAAGAAGAGGGCAAACATGACAAAGGTCCAAAAAGTGCGGGTCATGAAGTTGGCCTTCTTCTTCTCGTACTCGGCCTGCTTCTCAGCGGCAGTGGAAGGCTTCTGCAAGACGGCGAGGGCGCCATGGTCAGCGCAGTTTCTCGTGGGTTGAAGCTTGGCGACAGACACAACTCTCTTCAGCAGCGGGTTGGGCGTGAATACGTACCTCGTTGACTGTCGCAAGCTGGGCCTTAGCCTTGCTGGGGGACTGGCCATCGTCGCTCATGTCGCTGAAGCTCGATCGTCGCCCATCGGAGCCGTTCTGGCTGTTGCCGTTGCGGTTGGGGAACCTAACCCCTCTCTTTGACCGACCCATGACAAAGACGCGGTGGTTTGTGGTGGTGTAGGGAGCGTGGAGTTTTGCGGTTTCCTGTCGCTCCGGGTGGTTTGGCGACTCGTCTCGGCTGTCCTCGCGCGGCGCGAATGGGAGAGTGTCGTATGAGAGTGCGTCGTTGGTCGTCGTCGTCGTCACGGCTGTCGCGCGACTGCGGCAGGCCCGGAAGATTTAGTAGGGAGAACGAGGGCCTTCGGAGCTTGGGCCGGGATGAGGAGGCAGCAAGTATCCCGGAGAGCGAGTGCACGAGTCGGCGCCGGCGGAAGTGGGAGCGGGAGCGGGAGCGGGCACTGGATTTTCCGCTGGAGAGCCGCGAGCGTGTGGACAGGGGCTCAGGAAGGTGATGAGTGTTGTTCTGGTCGAGAGTCTTTGATGACAATGGGAAAAGCTGGACGACTCCCACCCGCTCGCCGTTTCCCAAAGCGGGTGGTGGATTTTGCGCACATGCTGACGCTCGCTGGCGCTGACGCTTGCGCTTGGCCGAAGCAGCCCAAGCCTAAAAACGCCCTGGCGGAGCGGAGTTTGGCGGGCACTGGGCGCGGCTGACGTTCCATTCGGGCCCGGAGTTCGCAGATTGGGCCCTGGAACACGCTGGACGCAGCTAGGATACAGTGGACGTGGACGCTTCAGTGCGTCATCGGTACAAGCTGCACCAGTCGCCAATCAGGACTTCACACGGGCCGGCAAGGCTGAGCAGGTATCTACTGGCAGCATCTCGTTTATTCTTTGCCAATTCCCGACCGGGGAACCAGCGATAAGACACACAGAACAGTACAGACGACGGCGTCCTAGACTGTTCCGTTCCACAAGAGCCGAGCTGAGTCTACGGACGTCCTAAGCCACAGATCGTGGCCTCGCTTTGGGGGCATTTGGGCAAGGACTTTAGACGCAGGGGCTGATTAGATGTGGGACTCGCACCGACAAATACCCCGTCGGTCAGACTGTTCAGCGCAGTGTGGAACCAGACAGAGGAGATCTGTTGAGAGATCTACTCCGTACGGAGTACGGAATCGGTTTATCGACGGATGAAAGCCGAGAGTGATTGGCGGCCAACCAACCGTAGCTCTTGTATCAGCTGTTGATGGTCCGGCTTCAGAGGGAGGCTCTTCATCGAGGTAGATTCCTTCCACATGGAAGCGACAATGCACCACATCACCTTATTTTATCGACCTTGCTCTACTTCGTAGCTTACATCACCTAGATCCAGGTCCTCTGAAAGTGACGTCGTGTGGGTGGTGGCCACTTCTGCGATGTCTCGGGTCCGTTTTCATCTTCTGTGGGCATGAAAACGCCAAGCGGGTAATTTCGACTCCGCGGAAGCCGGCACTTTTCTATCTATGCCCCAGACAAATTCCCCCCCACAACTTACCTCACCCTGTTCTATATCTCCGCTTCCATTCTGCTACCCCGTCGTCGAGGAGCTAGCTGTTGGAAACGCTTGAGAAGAAAATCACTGAGAGGTTTACATCTGCGACTGTAGCAATCGTTCTTCCAAGGTCAGATATCCGCGTACGCTAAAAATCAGGATTGCTTGATATCAGAACCATCGATGACGCACTGTTCGCTGCTTTCACATGCTCGACGTATGTATCTACACGGAGGTCCACACATACCGACTGCGCCATATAGGCTTACTCAGCCATGCATGATTCTAGTTTCATTTTCTTCAGCCACAAGCCTAACAGAACAGACAGAAAGTGCATCACGTGACCGCGCGACGCGTTTCTCTGGCCCGACATGCACCTCGCGAAACGATGCCTTGCTCCAACGAGTCCCCGGGCGATAATCTTGGACAGCCTCACCCAATGGCGCTGTCCCGGCCTTTGCAATCCATAAGCCATGGATCTCGACGAATTCTCCGACGATGGCTTCGACGACCTTACCGATAACGCTCTCCAAGAGCTCGAGAACAACGCCATCCAGCTTACTCAAGCCCATCGAAAACCCCCATCGCAGCACCCGGAGTCTGCCTACCTCGACGCCATCTGGGTCGAGGATGATGACCTCGACACCACAGAGGTGACCAATGATATTGGGGAACCCGTCGGGAGGCCGGTAGTGGACAACACTCTCCAGCAATACTCACAGCAGCAGCACCAACATCAAGAACCTCGACGATCAGTGCCTCCTCTCCCCAACCCACGATGGGATCCGGCTGTCCATCCGCCCAAACGAAACCCCCTCGGCCAGCCTGCGCCTATACTTCCCAGTGCAGCGGCCGCGAACCAGCAGCCCTTGTACACATCGCAGCAGTTTCAGTCCCAGTCGTCAAACCTGCATCGACCTCAGACAAGCCAGTTTGCCCGGCCACCCCTTGGAACGAACCACTTCGCTACCTCGCAAAGCCAGCCCGGCAATGTTGTCTCAGCTCTGCAACAGAGACTGCGGGCTCTCGAAGCCGAGCTCTACGCCGCCCGTGGCGAGGTGTCAATCATCCGAACCAACTCTACCAAAGCCCAACAGCTACACGATGCCGAGGTCGCTCGTTTGAAGAAGCTCAACGCTGAGCAGTTGAACCGGCAAGAACGAATTGCCGAAGCGGCCAGAGTCGCGGAGCAGAATGCCAACACCGAGCTCCAATTCTTCCAAAGGGATCTGAAGGAGGTTAGCAACCGCCCCCGGAAGAAAGACACTGCTGGGGCTGCGGGATCAAATGTCACAACTCCGAAGAAGACATCCAAGACGTGGCGTGTTACCGATGGCTTCGACGAGATGGACATTGTCGTGAGTCCCAGTAAGGGTCAAGGTCGGAGTAAAAATGCCGGCTCGGTTGCTGCCAATGTGGGCGAGAGGACGCCTAGCAAGGGCAAGCGAAAGCGGCCGGCCGTGGACAGCCCTGTCACGGCGCTGGATATACACATGGGCGGCATTGACGACGTTGGCGCCGACGAAAAGCCAGTGCCCGCCGCGGACCAACCTCCCATAGTGATTGCGGCAACACCTAGCCTTCCCTTTGAGGTTTGTAAACTCCCTTGTTTTCTCGACGCTGGACTAACCAGCTCTCAAGTTCTTACAACTCGTACTGGATCATGTTTCGTTTAGTGAGCAACCTCCGACTTTCGAGGTCTTGTCTCGATTCTCCTTCTCATCCGAGCCCAACACCTCCTTCGCCGCCTACATCTTTAGGAAAGTCCCCATCATGGGGAATCCTCGCCGTCCAGTGCAATTGCTAGTGGACTTTGCCCACTTTGTGGTGCAAATCTGGACCCGTTGCGTGGACGAGCAGTACTGGGAGCCCATCAAGTACCTCGTCGCCCTCGTAGCCTTTACCTTCCAACTACAAGCAACCGACGTCGCCCCTTGGATAGTGACAGATCTCGCCCCTGTCGCGCAAGCGACTATTTGCAACCTGGCAGAATGGAGGCATCGATCCCCCAATGGAGACGGTATCAAGGACGAGCAATTCAGGTTTCTTGAGGAGCACATCAACATCAGCGACATTATATCCCTACTCTCCACAACTTCTCTTACATGTGCCACCGCAATTACGGAAACGGAGGCAGGGTTCGAAGACAAGGCAGCTTACTTTTGGAAGCATATCTCGCTCGATATGCCTCTTTTGCTCCTCACGCCCAAACAACAGCTCGCCGATATCCTTGGCTTGCTAGAGCTTCTAGCCACGTCTTCACTGCCGGGATCAATTGGGCCCATCATCGACGAGAAGGATCCTCCATTTGTCGCTCACGTTATAATTGACAAGGTCGCGGCTATGCTGGCCGAGTTCCCTCGCTCGGCCAAGACGCCAACTGAGAAACGCAGCATGCGACTTGCCACTCTACGGACACTCATCGCATTCGCTAGGTATCCCTTTGGTGCAATGCAGCTGGCATCGCATAGCACTGCTCTTCCACGCCTAGTCACTTGTCTGAGTACCTCCATCGACGAGCTATACGACCAGCCTATCCCATTGAACATCCTGCCAGACCTCTCGGAAAGAACCACAGCCCCGATGCATGCAGTTTCCGACTCCTCTTCTGAGCTCTGCAGCATCATTTGCCAATGCGTCCATCTCATCCATACGCTCGTCACGGGCCCCAACACCGCAAACCTAGCCGACATCGGCCAGAAGCTCTCCATGTCCTACGGCGGAAGCCAGCGATACTTGCTTGCTCTCGGGAGGCTGACATTTGTAGAAGAAGATCTGGTCATGGAGTCGGGGATCGACGAGGACACAATCGAGGCGGCGCACGAGCTGTTGGAGATGAATGTGACACCGGATGAAGGAGAGATCGTGAGCGGGGCGTTTGTAGCTTGAGGCGTAGATCTACGTTCGGAACAACTAAACACAGCACGGGACGGGAGTTTAGAATGACTTGGAATAGGCAAAACAACTAGCGGGCGCTTAGGTGGAGGGCATAGCCTCTAGGATTTGGTCATGGGCATTTAATGATATCACACATTGGTAATGAAGACGTAGATTTAGAGCCTGGGCAATCAGGGTATTTATTCTCGCGGCGCATTATAATACCGGAGCCAAGAGCATCGTACGACGTCCCGCGACATTAACAGCAGTAGAGGATCTCTGTCGTTCATGTAAGACAAGACTGATCTTATCGTTCAACCCTTCGACGCGATCATCACCCATCGGCTCCTTACCTAACCGGTTCCACACCCATCTTAACCGTTGTAAGAAACGTGGACGTGGTCCCTACATCTCAATCAGCTTTCCTCTCCCGTTCCGCGATTCAACCAGGAAGCAGCTTACCAGTGGTTCTCGGTTAGAGAGCCGCGATCGTCCATGGTACGCCAGCTCTCCCACTTCTTGTCCGTCTTATCGACCGAAGTGGTCCAGATCTTCTGGCCCCAGATGACGTACTTGAGATCCAGGGCGTTGCGGTTCGTCATCACCCACTCGGCGATTTCCTTGCCGGAGAGGGCAGCGTCCTAGGCAGTCCATTGCGTTAGTAGTCTAGGGGAACTGGTCGAGAGACGATGACTAACACCGCCGTGGTCGGAGGTCATCATGTCCGTGGCAAGACCGCAGCAGTGGTCCGACGAGCCGGGACACGCGCAATCGCGCACACACCCAATCTCCCTCACGCGCCCGGGGAACGCAGCGACCATCTTCCTCGCCCCGTCCACGGAAGCCCTCTTGCACGCGCCGGCGGCCGGCATCGTCGGCGCCGCGTACCCGCCGGAGCCGTCGGCGCCGGAGCCGCAGCACCTCATCTGGGCCGGGCCGGGACACTGGTTCGCGGCGCCGGAGCCGGCGCAGTCCGAGACCCAGCGGCAGTTGCCCCCGGCGCCGCACGCGGGCTTGGTGCAGCACTTGATGCCGGCCGGGTCGGCGGGGCAGGCGCCCGAGATGGCGGTGCCGCCGGCGGAGGAGCAGGCGGCGGCGGAGATGCACACGCCCGCGGCGCCGTCGGGGCCGTAGCAGGGTTCGTTGTTTGCTGCGTGGGCGAGCGCGACGAGGGTGGCTAGGAGGGATGCTGGGGCGAAGTGCATGGTGGGCGACAGATGGTTGAAGACTAGAGAAGGATGACGAGTGAAGATGTTGCAAGTCGTGGACTTGTGGTGCTTGTTCTTCCTAGGTAGTTGCTGTTTCAATGCAGTACGGGGTCCGTCAAGGACATACCCGACTCTTTATACATCTCGACTGGTCTGAGAGCCGATCAGTACCGTTCCGTCAACCCATCCATCAGTCCTGTATCTCCATTCCCTGTTCCTCGTTTCTCGTATCTCATCTTCGCACAGCCGATCCGGTTCACCCCCGTCGTCAGCTGCCAACGTGCAGCCATCGTCAGCCACACGCATCATCGTGCAACCCGCCCAGGGTTTCGCGTAAACGGCCTGTACGAGTAGAATCCTTCGTCCTAGGGCTCGAAACCGACCACGCGCGCCGATGGCCCGAGGGATCGTCTTTTCAGCTGAGCATCCCTGCGCTGGAAATGGCGCCTTGCGTCCATCGCCAACGCTTGCTCCGTTTTTGTTTTCAGCTCTGCCGTTTCTTTCGATGCTTCTTTCAGCAGGTTTGTTATTTTCATGTCGGCCGACGGAAGCTCTGATGTCGTTCACTCAGTCGTTCGCCCCGCAGCCGAGCGGAAAGAGTGACGTCCATGTCTCCGAAATCAAGACCACCCATCCCCTCTCGGAGAGCTGCATGTTGCCATTGGCTATTACCAGCCACACATGTCTTACACTTGGAGATCAGAATTCCTACCCTGGTCTACCAATGTTCCACCCTGCCTTGATCGGCATGACTCCCTTTCGTCAGCGGCTGTTTCGGATCACCGGGTTGCGGAGATATAAGCTTAAGCGTAGAGTAATCTGGGGCCAAAGTTGGGCCGCGAATGGCATGCATTAAGTCAAAGATCGTCTTCCTACAACAATTATTAGTCTAGTGCCGGATGAGGCTGTCAGCTCAAATGCAGCAGACTTGAAGAGGGCTAGTGCTGTACTTCAAATCGATCACCACTTGAGTCAGTGGCGTGTTTGGGATCTACATGTTCTACATGCACGACATCAAAAGGGAGACGAAGAGAAGCAGGCAAGCTTTCGCTAGTCGATATGGCCTCTCCACTTATTCAACGAGCCCTTATCAATACTACCCTCCTCTATTTTCAAATCGTACCTCCCACTACTCCCATCATAAAGTCAATGGCAACTGAACCGAAAGCTCTGTCCTGCGCTTCCTCTTGGGACCAGGTTCGCGACTTTCGTACCTTTGAGGCAACTTCCTAGCACTAGGCCGTGGTCGAATTTTCCTGTTTAGAAGTAGTGGTCTGATGTGTTTCAAGTGCTATCTACACTCTGTACTGGAAATAACGCTATTGTTGATTTGTACTTGCAGTGACCACGCAGCCCGTTCGTTTCGAATCCGCATCCATCGTATCACAGACGCAGACTGAGATCGCCGAGGCCAGAAGAAACGAAAGAGGAAGTCTTCCATCAATGCCGAGTCCTGGAACCCCCATTCGCAGATTTCCCAGCCGCAACGGGACTACTTTGGCCTCGGCCAGAACTCGCCCTTCTCATGGTCCATACCGTCTCAGGCAAGGTTCACGCCCTGTATATCCCGTCGAAATGGCGCCCCAATAGCAGTTTGTTCCAGGGTGACTGGGTCCAGGACCAGTCTCCGCAGCTCCATGTGCCGATGTATAAACGTCTTGTCAGGCTGCAAGCCCTGTTGCACGGGTTCCAGGAACGGATCCACCACCACGGAAAGTCCCCGGCGTATACGCTCCCAAGCAACGCGGGCCCAAGCTTGGGCGGGGAGGGATGTCAACCGCAGCTCGTTACCAGAGCTTCTCCAGGTTATCGTGGCTTTCGAGCGGGCCAGGGTATATCGGAACAGGTAGCTGAATCCAGGGCCTTGGTTGTATATCTCCATGACGCGTAGTTTGGGCAGGGCCATTGCTGCTATGGCCGCTCTCACCAGCACAGCGTCAACGAGCTCCTGCTTGCTGAGTGGGTTGATTTTCCCACACCACAGGCAGAGCAGTTGTAGCTCGGGGAACTTGATATGCTCGGATGTCGGGGCCGGTCGTATCCCACCTGAGCCAAGCTGCCCCAAAAAGTGTACCGTATCGAGATATGTCGGCGGGTATAACTCAGTCAAACGAGAACATGACGCCGCCATAGCTCGCGCTAGGGATTGCCGCACATCGACAGAAGGTTCGAATCCGTTACTTATGTCCCATCTCGACCACTGGTAGAACGAGAGGTGCTTGAGGCCTCGAGGAAAGGCAGGTATCAAGTGCTCTTGTAGATCTACGCCCAAGTGTCAGCGTCACAAATTCGTCTCGGAGTTGATTGCAATTTCACTCATGCCTTTGTAAAAGGCTTTCTCGTCTTCGTCTGTAACATGGAGCCACCTCTCTAAATGAAACCACTCCACCGCCACCAGACTCTGTCGGAACAGCGTGGCAAGCGTTGTGAGCGCAGGCCTCCTGTAGAACTGCCGGCGGATGAGGAGGCCTCTTACAACTAGAGCAGTTGGCAGAGCGGGCATGGGGTTCTTGCGGCCTCGCTTGTCCTCCAATCTCCATGGCCTCAGCTCGAGAGGTGTTCCAAGGAGCCGCTGCATTTCCCCAACAGTACAGGGTGTTTTCTCGTGACTGGTCATCGTTGCTGGTCTCTCCAAGAATTTCCGTCTGTGGTAGTCCAATAGGCCGGGCAGTCTCTTCAAATCCTCTCCGCATTGGAATGGATAATTTTCTTCCATTTCGAAGTCCCAAAAACGGTGTCTCGTGTCACTGGGCGAAAAGGGGCTGATCTCCAGTGTTAACCCTCCCCGGCCTTGGTCGGGCACCCAAGACGAGAGGATTCTCAGCAGCCTTCGGATACAGGACGAGAAGACTCGATTATTACTAGTTGAGAGACAGTTAGTGACCACTGGAGCCAACACCTAGGTGACTGTGATGTACCGAGTAATGGTGACTGCGTTTTCCGGCTTGCCGCAGCTGCGACAGCTATACTCGGGGAGCCTGATACGAAGCTGTATATGGCGTATATAGTTCAGCCTGACGGCTTTGTTCCCCTTGACGATTTTGGCAAAGGCATCCAGGGCTAGTGAGTCGAGAACGAGTCGCCGAAAGGTAACATGTTCGAAGAAGCGTTGCCATTCTCGGCAGACCCTAGCGAAAAGGGCAAAGCTGGTGTCTTTTTGGCCTTGAGCTGTTTGTGCTGTACCGTCGGCATATTCGGCGACGAAAAGATCTAATACGAAGAGACGAATCTCCGCAGGGAACGAATACCACGTATACTGGGTGAAGGAGGCTTCCGTCGCAATGGGAGAAGCTAGGTAGGCAGTGGAGTCCATGGTTGCAATGGTCGTCGGCTCGCTGCAGAGTCGGGGCTAGAACCATGGGAAGCGAGGACAAGGCGTAGGCAGTTTGAGTAAAGCGCGGACGGGTGGTTGGGCTCGCAGGCAGCCTTCTCGAGGTCTTATGTTGGGCTTTGGTTGGGGAAGGGAGAGAGCGAGATGGAACTTGTCGGCTTCACGGGAGACGGCGTTTATATCTCTTGTAGTTGCGGCAAAGCCTTTCAAGAATGCGGCTATCAAGGTTCGGCAGAGCGACACGGACGGGCTGGAAAGGCAGACCTCAAGGTGCAGACCCTGAGGCGAAGTCTAATGGGATAAGGTTGTTACATCTTGTGGTGCTGGGTGTGACATGAGTGGTCAATGATCTGGTGGGTACATAACAGAGGTTAGGTTTGGTTCCTAACAGCATTAGGATCTTCTTTATGTCACTCAGCGGTCAATTTCCAAGAGCGAGAAATAATAGAGCAGGCTAATTGCAGTCTACTAAGTACTTGCTTGGTAGGGTTCGCAAAAAGGTACCGCAGTTCGGGATCCCTCGTTCCCAAGGACCTGTGGCATGGCCATTCAAAACATGACTGTAAACAATGCACAAACACGCGACGCTCATCAACCGCCCATAAATCAACTTTCATCAGATGCGACTCGTCCCATCTGAGGCATTCTCCCAGTCAAGATCCCATACCGTCATCACATCCAGAACAACCCGCTTCTTCCTCGTCCTCCTCTCTCTCACATCCCCATCAGCTTCCTAATGGCAACATTCTCCACAATCCACGCCTCCCCCTCCCCCAGCTTCGACGCGCCCGGCGTCCCCTCCAGCCGGCCGTCCATCTTGCCCATGGCCATCTGCGTCAGGAAGTCCCCCAGCATGGGCGTCGGCGAGTGCATCCCTCGCATCAGCGCGCGGATCGGCGCGCCCGCCACGGACATGGCCGCGCGGTACACGGGCCCGGGGTCCGGGATGTACGGCTGCACCGCCGCGTGCCCGGCCGCGTCGACAAACCCCGGCCGCGGCGCGGCGACGTGCAGCAGCGCGGGCGTCGCGGCGCTCAGGGCCGCCAGCGCCGTCTCCGTCTCGCCCTTGACGCGCGCGAAGACGGGCGAGAAGCGGCCCGGGGTCTGCGTGGCGCCGCTGCCGGACACGTAGACGAAGCGGAAGGGCTCCGCGGGCGACTCGGCCAGCGTGGCGAAGGCCCGGGCGGCCTCGAGCGCGTAGTCCTTGGTGATCTTGACGTACGCGGCGGCGTCGACCTTGGTCTGGCTGATGCCCAGCGCCCACACGCAGCCCTTGGCGCCCTGCAGCTGCCGCAGCACCGAGGCGTCGTACTTGTCGAAGTCGCTGTGCAGGATCACGTTGATGCGCGGGTCCTTGGCGTCGTCGGCCATGGCGACGGGCCGCCGCGAGAGGATGGAGATTTTGGTGATGTCCTTGGTCTTGATCATGGCGTCCAGCACGCCGGAGCCGACGAGGCCGGTTGCGCCGGTGAGGATGACGTGCATTGCGGCGAGTGTATGCGGCTCTTGAACAGTAAAAGGTTTTAGACTTGGCGATGTCTACTTCGTACTTGAGAGTTCTTGATCTGGATGTGATGCGGGACTAACACGACGATATCCTCCCGCCGGGGCCTTTCTATATACTACCTACCTAGATAACCGCCGCCAAATCCTATCCACTGGCAACCCACCATCCAATAGCTAACGCATGACACGCGGGCGACGGTAAAATCCGGCCATATCCCCAGCAGCCGGGTTGAAGACAGCGGAGTTAACGGCCGCTCCGACGGGGACGCCAAACATCTGACGGCGGGAGTCAACAGTACAACATGGCGTCTGCCTTTTTCCCTTTTTTTTCTTCTCCGCAACTCCGCAATGGAAGAGGGAGACACGGAATTACGCCATTGCTGTGTGGGTGGTGGCTTGTGCGATGCTGGCTTACTTACCTACCCTGTAAGCTATCTGTCAGACATGTGATGTCATCTTGTATGGTAGACGACTGAGTGGGGCACGTGACCATCAGTCTGTGGTGTCACGTGCGGTGTCACGTGACTAGTTTCCCATGTATGTCACATCAGGGAGTTCTCCCTTGAGATGTTATTAATTAAGGATTTATATTATCATATTTGCTAACCTGTCTTTAATCTCTGCAGATTTAATTGTCTTATTGGTTATGAGCCTGGCGTCTTTATAACGCTAGGTTTTCCTTTATTTATCTATCTTGAAGGAGACCGCTTTGAATCGGATCTCTTTGACGTGCCTTCGAATGTATAAGCCTGTTAATGGCATCCCTGTGCGACTGACACTTTTCCTCTTTATGACTAGTGCGACTGTAATAACCAATTAAGTCCTGATTTCTTTACCTCTTATTGTGACTCTAAATCGACTGTTTGATTTGTTAATCATATATAAGCTTTTCTGACGATCTTAATCGAATCGGCTCGCGTGGCGATCTCTGCCTCTTTTGATGTGATCCTCTCTTGTGTAGCTTTGGCTTGTGGGCTGACCCACCTTTCCTAGGGTTTCTGACCTATTTGCCCTAAGCGTACTGCTTTCTAGTAAAATCCTGTATTAGCATGTGACTGTGTAGCGATTCTGCTGACTTATACCACTTGATCCCGCACTAAATTGTTTTCTCTTGGTTGGGGTTATCTTTGCGGACTTTTGGGGGACTTCTCTATATATATATGACTTCTTTTCTGCGATCGTAAGGATTAATTGGCAACGCCTGCTGGACTTATGTTAGATTCTAACGATGATCATATTGAAGAATAACCGCTGGCTTTGAAGCTAGCCTAGCTTGTGATCTGGAGATAGTATTGTCGCTAACTCTAGACTCGTGTGAATTCTTATTGACTGTAACTACTAGCGATTGAATCCCCTTCTATATAAGAGGACTTTCTTTTATCTTCTTATGACTCTTCTGCTAAACCTGCTGACGAATAAGCTCTTGACTGGATTAGATCTCTTCCTGCATGGCTATAGTTGTCTGATCTGCGAGCTCGCCGACTGATCGAATAATTCAGCTGAGATGATTTCCTGCCTTAAGGTCTTAAAGACTGTGATCAGCCTTTATCGTAAGCCATACACACCTTGATGTTGTTCTGATTTCCGAGCTCTTAATTCTGCGAGTCTGAAATTAAAGATGAAGACGCTGAAGATCTTTACCTTTATGACTGAGAAGAAGAAGAAGAATAACTGGATAATATCTTTATAACTAGTGACTGTGATCCTGCTCAGGGATACCTGACTGACTAATTAAATAACCCTAATATTATTATGTCTGTTCTGGTGGATCTGGTGATATTATATACGCTAGAAAGCTTTATAGTAATATAGGCTTACTGCCTTATACACGAAATAATAGAGCTAGAATATCACTAAGTGTGATTATTAACCAGGTTCTCTCTGTTAATTGACGAGAGCGATAAGCTTAAAACCCAGAAGCAGTGGTTAATATAGTACCTTACTATTAAGTCTATACTTAAAGCTATAGGCTAGACTACTAGCTTCACGCTTAACTCCTGCGGCAAAGCTCGGCTTCTGTCTGAGATCCTTTAGTCCACTAGAGGTAATGCCTATCTATTAATTGAATATTGTGAGGCTGGCTTTAACGCCTTTATTATTCTTGTCAAATAATACAGCAGAACTAAACAATATTAACGAGATTAATTATACAACCAGCTTATTGCCCTTAAATGCACTAGCTGCTATAATACTACCTATCATATTAACTGATTCTGTCAACTTTTATCGTAATTTAAGAATACAGGTGGCACCCTTAATAATAAGCAATCTTAACGCTTCTTTTTCGATTTAATTTGACCGTAATTTAACAAATAGGTTAAACCTTACTAATAACATATCTGATTTAATACTCTTAAGCCTAAGGCTGAGAAAGTTATAGATAGCTTCTTGGTCGGCTGTTAAGATCTCGTTAATAATAATTAATGATATTATAATAGCGCGGCTGACCTGAATAAGAAGAAAGATAAGCCTAAGACTAATAAGATCAGTAAGAAGGATAATAATAATAAGTCTAACTTCCGGAAGAATAAAGAGAATAAGAGTATTACTACTCTTACCGCTGAGGAGATTGCTGAACGTAAGAAGAAGAACCCTAACTGGGGTAAGACTTGTGATAATTGCGGAAAGAAGAATCACACTCGTAAGAATTACTATGAACTTAATGGCTATCTAAACAGGAATAAGAACGCTAAGAAGGGTAATTCCCAGTAGAGTTATTCTGCATTTGACGCCTCTGTAACTGCTGTCAATCCGACTGTTTAACAGTTTGCTTTAATAAATGCTTATGTAACCTCACCTGCTCTTGATTTCTGGTAGGCATAATATGATGACCTTATCTGGTCCTGTCGTAACACTAAGATGATTAACTCTACCCGTGATGATCTGGGGGAGCATAAAGATTAACCGGACGGTTAATTGTTTTCTGGATTAATCACCACGCAGGAATCAAATCCTATTATCACCACCTTGAAGATGTTAATAGTGCTCTAGTTGATAAGTTCCTAATCTGATTATGCATATGACAGATGGCTTTGGGACTCTGGAGCTGATATTTATATTATTAACAATGAGAAATAGTATAAGGATAACAAGTATAAAGTTATTTTATATACTTATCCTATCACAACTAGTAGAGGACTAGTCTACCTGACTTATATTAGTATAGCTTCTCTCTAGATTAAGATGAAAGGTGTTATCACCTAAGTTATCTTATTAAAGGTCCTACTTGTTAAGATGTTTCTAATTAATATCTTTTCTAGTCTCTAGATATACTAGAATCACAGATACCTAATTAAAGATGAGTTATTTGACGGTAGTGGGACCTGCTTTGCAAAGTTGATGCTATAGATTAGCGGCTTTTTCCTTCATGTGGTTGGAACCCTGTATGAATACGGGCCCGACAGAGCTGTGATGGCCATAACTGCCTAACTTAAAGATTCTTAACTCTGGTATTAGCGACTTACTTATACTAGCTATAATAATATTGCTTGAACAATTAAGTATACTATTAGCAGCCTAGATTAGGTTAAGTCACCTAAAGATTACACCTGCACTCTATATGAGCTCGCTAAAAGCTTATAATTCACTCCTAAGATTTGGCACCCGCGAGCGTACTATGCTCTTAACCGGATCTTTATTAATATTTGTTTTATTATAACACTAATATTTAAAAATGAGAAGTGCTTTACTCTTATTACTAATAATAAGTTATGATTTTATACTCTTAATGTATTAATAGGACCTCTTAGAGCTGGACTAGCTGTGGTCTGATAACTTAAGTTTCTTAAGCGTACTACCTAAAACACTATTGCTGAGATTTGAGTTAACAGAGGTGCTAAGTTTAAAGAGATCTCTTTTCAGCTTTACCTAGATAAGCATAAGATTAAATGCACTCTTATTCCTAGCTGACACTATAAACAGGCAGGCTTAGCCGAAAGGGCTAATTATGTTATCCTAGACCTTATGCGTTTAATTATAGTTAACATGCTAAACATACCTATCAGCTGTTAGGGAGAAATCGCTAACGCTACTGTGGTTATCACTAATATTACCATATCCTGATACGACGCTAACAAAAAGACTATTTAGTCGACACTATATGAGGTCTTTTAGAATGATATTAGACCTAAAGCTGATAACTGACCCAATGTCGCACATCTTTGTATTCTGGGATCCCAGGTCTTTGTTCATATTAAACCTGAAAACCGGAAAAAGAGAGATAAGCTTACAGCTTGTGTGTGGGAAGGTATTCTTGTTAGCTATAAAGGTGAATATATTTACCGCGTCTAGGATCTAGTTAAACATAAAGTCATGTTAAGCGCTTATGTTGTCATTCATGAGATTCTATCACTCTATGATGTGCCTGTTCGCTCTTGACCAGAAGGAGTATTTAAGGAAAGAGCTAAGCGATTTGATAATATAATAAAGTCTTTTAATATTAAACAACAGCTTGTATAAGACCCTTAATCTGTTCAGCAAGCCCTTACGTAAATAGATACAGGTTAATGGATTACTGTGATCTATGCTGAAATTTATTAGCAAATTTAATTTGGCGTTCTTTTTTTTATCCTACGCGATAAAGTCCTAGAAGAAGCTAATATCATCTGAGCTATTTGGGTTCTTTATTATAAGTGTAATTAATTCGGCGAAGTTATTTGATATAAAGCTCGTATTTGCGCCTGTGGAGATCACTAACGCTATAGTATTAACTATAAAGAAACAGCTGCTTTGACTGTTAGGTCTGCATCCTGGAGAGTTATTTTTGCCCTTAGCGTTTAGAAAAAGATGGTAATTATATAGGCTGATGTTGTTGCTGCTTACCTTTATGGTAATCTTGATAAAAAGATCTATATAGAGTAGTTTGATATGCTTAGTTAATTTATGATTGATAACCCGGATTAAGCTTAACGATTGAAGTGGACTAAAGACTTGGTTATCCTTCTTAATCACCTACTTTATAGACTTAAGTAAGCTGGCTGATAATGGCAACAGCTTTTTTGTGAGTAGGTAAAGAAGGTTAGATTTAATCAGCTTAAATTGGATTCTTTGGTTTACTTCTGGCCTGATGATGGTATGATTATCGCAGCCTATGTGGACGATATTCTCACTATGGGGGAGACTGAGTAATATATGAAAAATACAATTAAAGGTATTTCGAAAGACCTTCCTATTACTGACTGTGGTTTTCTATCGTATTTTCTTGGTGTTATAATTGTTCGCAATAAGGATGTTATTAATTTGACGTAATAAACCTATATTAAAGATACTCTTAAAGAGTTTGGTATGCTTAACTGTAAGCCAGTTATAATACTTATCGAACCTGGGCAAAAGGAATATATGTTTAAGTCTACGGATATTTATAACAAGAAGATCTAGCAGAAATATATAAAGCTGACAGGCAAGATTAACTATACTGTAATTTAGACTCGACCTGATATTATGTACCCTCTTTCCTTTTGGTCTTAGTATATGCAGAACCTAATGCCGGACTAATTACACTGCGCTGAACATATGCTTTGTTACTTTAATAGATGTAAAGATCTTGGTCTTTCTATAAAGAGACAGACAGAACAGATGTTTAGAAATAAATTCAACCTTTACGCCTAGTGTGATGCTGACTTTATAGGTGACCTTAACAGAGTGAAATCTACTTCTGGATATATCGTCTTTATGTGTGGATCCCTAATCGCTTGGAGTAGCAAACTTTAAACCAGAGTCGCCTGATTAACTACTGAAGCTGAATACTATGTAATGTTATAATGTGTGACTGAAGTCTAGTGGCTTTGAAGCTTTCTGGAGGAACTGGGGGAGCTAATTGAAGGCCTTATCACCATCTTAACTGACAGCTAAGGCGTGTTCAGCCTGGCGTATAATTCGGAATATAAGGTAAGGACTAAGCATATTATGATTGACTTCTATTATGTGTGTAATGAGATTTAGCAGGGCTGAATTAAGTTGGAATATCGCCTAATAAATAAGATGGTCGTAGATGGATTAATAAAGCTGTTAAATAAGGCTTTGTATTAGAAGTTTATTAAGCTCTTAAATATACAGAAAGTTAACCTTTACACAGCTTAAGTAAGCTAAGTCTTTACAGTTACGAAAGAGCTTTTATGATTATTTCTATTTCTGTTATTTTGCTATACATAAATAGATATGACTTATATTATAGTATGAAGATTATTATAAATACTATTTACTGATACTAATCGACTTGATCAGATGATTAATTAGAGAAATTAGAAGGATTAAGAAGGAATGAGTTGTTATATTAGTATTAGTTGCTAGGTTTGTGGGGGAGTGTTAGATATGTGATGTTATCTTGTATGGTAGACGACTGAGTGGGGCATATAACTATCAGTCTGTAGTGTCACGTGTGGTGTCACGTGACTAGTTTCCCACGTATGTCATATCAGGGAGTTCTCCCTCGAGATGTTATTAATCAAGGATTTATATTATCATATTTGCCAACCTGTCTTCAATCTCTGCAGATTCAATTGTCTCATTCTATCTTCTTGAGGCCGACGCTTGTTAATGACTGCAGCGAGTCAAGTCAAGAGCTAATCAATAAAGACAAAATCATGCGGCTGACCCAATCTCTCGGACCTTGCTGGTGCCGACCGTTATAGTTGTCGACGGCGGTAACGCCGAAAGTTTGCAGAACAAGGTCTCTAATCTTATTCCTGGCTCTAACAAACTGAACTACGACTGTTGTCAAAATGCTCACGCAAGCAAGCCTGATCTCGCACCAAAGAAACACGCAAAGAAACCGGGAATATATCCCTGCCAAATGTACAACATGGTATAGACGCGCACAATAGGTACCATCACTCGTGCAAAATACAGCATATCTACAACTGCCAACCCCGTCGCTCACTCATAATGCCACGACAGAGGCCAGGACAAACCCCACGACCGCCACCGCCAAGCCAACACTGGCCGGCCTCACGTGCACAGCGCCGCTCGTCATGGTAGCCGAAGACGGCCAGGCAGCCTCGACGCGGATGTTGTTCGCGGCGCTGTCTTGACTCGGCGTGTAAGTCAAGGCGGTAAAGTTGCATCCCTCGATGATGACGTTGATGTCTGAGGAATGTTAGCCACCATGCGGGGGGGAAAAAAGAAAAGCCACGAGACGACTCACTGTTGTCGGGATACCCTGCCTCTGCGACGCAGCTGGCACAGAGCGCCGTGACCTTGGCCACGTCGAAGCTCTCGTTGAGGCACACGCAGTCTTCCTCGGCGGTGTTTTGGGAGTACAGCTGTCCCTGTGGCTCCCGGAGATCGCTGTCCCACCCCCAGCTGCTTGTTGTCGGGCTCTGTGAGTCGTCCGACATGGACTTGGAGGCGGCGGGGTTGAAGACCGAGGCCGTGAAAGCGACGGTGGTGGTCACGGTGGTGGTAAAGGTGGAGGTGGATATCGGGATTGTCGTCGAAAGTGATGATGATTGACCCAGGACGGGAGTGATGAGGGTAAGGCTCGATGTCGGCTGCAGATCGAGATCCGTCGTAGCTGGGGCTTCGACAGGAAACGACGTCGGCGCCGCCACGATGACAGAAAAGTCTCTCTCCTCGAAGCTTTCCACGACTCGGCCTGGCTTGTCTCCGACCTGTCGAGCAGCCTGAGGAGGTTCTACCGCCAGCTTCGGCACCCACTCCCGCCGAGCGAGGTCGTCCGGCCTCGGGTTTCGTCTCTTTAGCTGCCGCCAGTGAGCATTGCAATCCGTGGTCAGCTCGACGACCGGGCCACAGATTGTGATGCACTGCAGAGGGATGTCCTCTGGCGGCAAGGCATCGGCCGCCACAACGGCCATCAGGCCCGAAACCAAGGCCAGGCCAGCCTGCGCCGTCTTCATCAAGGCGAGGGAGTGTGTCGACTTTTGATGTGGGAGTGTGTGTTGCCGCCCGGTCCCAGATGTATCATCCCAGCACAAGTGTCGATGTATTCACTTGGCCGGTCGTGGATAGTCGAAAGGCGAATGGATGGTTGTTTGTTTCTTGCCAGCCCAAAAGCCCTCCTACCACTGAGGTATACGAGCGGCTGGGCTCCGTGCCGATGGACGAAGGCCTCGTTGTCAAAGAGAACTGAGAAAGAACGCTGCAAAGACCACGCAAAGAAGGCAATTCTCGTCTCTGAAGCACAGTCACCAGCTCGGCGCGGAAAGAGACATGTCAGAGGGAAGAATTCTGCGCAGAGATCTACGGCTTCCGAGGATCATACAGGTTTTGGGACCCCATCCAACGCTTGTCGTGTGGAACGACACGGCGACTCCCACGATGAAACCGCCGAAGGGGTTGACAGTCGCCCCAAGCAGTAGTTGTCACATCCCAGCCCCGTGCAAGTCGACAAACGGTATCGCGGGTGTCTTAAACGAGGGTCCGACCACGTTCAATGCTACCCCGGACCTGCTCGGATGCGGCCGGTAGTGTAGAATCGAGGCATACATATAGGGCCATCGAGGAGCTGACCTATCGTTGCGCGCTGTGACGGAACCTGCGGCTTATCGTTGTCTGGAATGCTGGCCGGTTTTGGTAGCAGCCCCCAGAGGCTGAGACGTTACCGATCATCGTCTGAAACAGCTACGCTTCCCCTCAGCGAAACCTGAAGTGCCAAACAAATACCGAATGGACGATGAGCATCGCCCTTCGGGATAAAACGCCGGGAAACGCCTCGTGGCAGTGACAGACGTCGGAGCGAAGTGGTTGCAGCATCCACGTGGAGTGTGCATGTGCGTGTAAGTCAGGGTCACGGTTACCGAGGATGCGTCACGGGCCGAGTCTCGTGATGCTGCTGTTCTGTTAATCCCGGGCGCCATTCACGAAAAGATACAACCGCGTGTTTGGTTTAACTTCAATTGATTGATCTGGTATTTTCGAGTCAACTCTTGACTTTGGAGATGTATGTCTATATCCAAAGACCCCGACCACTTCTGCCGCCCACGCCTTGCACCTAAACCATCTAGTTGACATCTTTCCTCCGCGTGTCTCGTCAGCTGCGTCCATATCTTCATTTCGTGCCTATTAAAACAGTAATATTTGTTTGCCAACAGACGACACATTCATACACCAATAAACCTAGAATGTCGGCCGTCAAGACCCCGCTCCTCGCACCACAATGTGGCGCTTAGAAGCGGTGCTGGCGACCAACACTCTCGACGCGGACGCCCAGCTTGATCATCTCGCGCGAGTCGATGACACCACGGCCGTCAAAGACCCATCGGGGCTTAGCCATCTTCTCCGAGATGCGGACCCAGTCGACGCGCTCCTTGGGCTTGTACTCCTCGGCGCTACCCATGCCAGTGGCGAAGCCAGTCTCCTTGCTCTCGCGCTCCTGAATGCAGTCGGGGCAGTCGTCCTCGCAGCTGGGCTCGACGTTGAAGCGGCCGATAGGATCGGACGAGGTGACATCCTCGCGCTGGAGGAGGTACTTGTGCAGGGCCAGCAGCTCGTTCTCGGAAGGAACGTCGGACTTGAAGGGGCGGGGGTCCGCCTTGGGGTTGGGCTTGCGGCTCGAGGGCGCAGCCTCCACGGGGGCCGGCGCGGGCTTGGGAGGGGGCTGGTTGCGGAACTCGTCGAACTCGGTGGCGATGATGATGGCCGTGCTAGCGTCGCAGGCATCGTAGGCGTTGCCATAAACCGAGATGTTGGCACCCTCGGCCAAGGGACCGAGCAGGGTCTTGATCTCCTGCTTGATAACGAGGGGGTTACAGCAGGGGTCGAAGACGGCGACCTCACGGGGTCGCTCCTCGAGAAGGGTCTTGATCATCTCCAGGGCGGGAGCCTCACGGGTGTCTGAGGTGTTCTTCTTGAACGCAAAGCCGAGAATGGTAACCTTCTTGCCAACAAGGGTGTTGTTCAGGCACTTGATGACACGGTTGGAGAAGCGGTCACGAGCGTACTCGTTCATCTTGACAACCTGGCGCCAATACTCGGCAACCTCGGGGAGACCCATGGTGTCGGCAAGGTAGACCAGGTTGAGAACATCCTTCTTGAAGCAGCTGCCACCGAAACCAATGCCAGCCATGAGGAACTTGTTGCCGATACGAGGGTCGACACCAACGGCGCGGGCGACCTCGTCGACATCAGCACCGGTCTGCTCGCAGAGAGCAGAGATGGAGTTGATGCTAGAAATACGCTGAGCCAGCATGGAGTTGGCGACGAGCTTGGCAAGCTCAGAAGACCAGACGTTGGTCGTCAGGATGCGCTCGCGGGGAACCCAGGCAGCGTAGACGCTGGCAAGGGCCTCGGCGGCCTTCTTGCCGGCGGGGGTGGGGTTGGATCCGATCAGAATGCGGTCAGGGTACAGGAGGTCAGCAACGGCGGTACCGGCAGCCAAGAACTCGGGGTTGGAGAGAATCTCGAAGTGGACACCAGGGCGGTGCATGGAGAGCTGAAATCGGTGTTAGAAATGAGCAATTCCTGGCTCCACGAGGCTCTCATAAGCTCCAGGAATGGGACTCGGATTGATACTTACAGTGTCAGAGACGAGCTGAGCCGTCCGGCAGGGGACAGTGGACTTCTCGACAATGATGGCACCCTCGCGGGCGTGCTGAGCAACGACACCAGTGACGGCCTCGAAGGCAGTCATATCAGTGGCGCTGCCAGCACCAACACCACGGTACTTGGTGGGGGTGTTGACGGCGACGAGGACGATGTCGGCCTCGCCAATGTGCTTGGCAATGTCGGTGGAGAAGAAGAGGTTGGGCTGGCGAGTGGCAAGGGTCACATTGCCCCCGGAGGTGGGCTCGCTGCCGATGCTGGCCTCGCGGCTACCATCACGGGCAATTCGGATGATGTCGTGTAGACCGGGTTCGTAGATGGGAGGGTGGAGGGAGTTCCAGCGGCGGATACGGGTCTCGTCTCGGTCGACAACGGTCACCTGGATGTGAGGGTTCTGGAAGGCGATGACAGCGGCGGTGGGACCACCTGGGAAGGCAATGTTAGTATAGATGCGGTCAATTGATGCTTCACCGCTCGTTTTCGGCGGTTGGGGAGGTGTTGCGCCGGGGTCGAGGCAGATTCTCTCGTCTTGTCTCTATGGATGGAAGAGCATTCTGGGGAAGCTTCTGGTGACTTACCGACGTAACCAGCACCAACACAGCAGATCTTCTCGACCTTGATATCGCCCTTGACACCGTTGGCGTCGGCAGAGCCATTGGAGATAATGGTGGACATGATGAGGGTTGTATGGCGGGGTGGAGGGGCTTCGGGTAGGTAGAGGAGCAGATGGAGGGGCTCGCGCAAACGAAATCACGAAGCGACGCGTCGAAAGCAACAACGAGCGGGTTGAGCAGGAGAGAGAGGGGGGAGTGAGGGGGATATGAAGGGAAAAAGGGCGGAGAGAAGTTGTGCAAGGGCGAGGCTTGAGAGAGGATAAGAAGCAAGCGTAGCGCAGATGCCAACAACGTTGCACCAGAGCGAACTGGAGAAAAAAAAGGGGGGGCGGAGTGGAGGGGCGGGAGCAAGGCACCGTAGCTGCAGGGCCTCAGGCACGGCGGCTGGCACTGTGCAGTACCGGTACAGGCAGCGAACGGCCGACCAGAAATTAAGGCGGTGAGGCTGTTGCGGATTAGTTTCTGCCCGCTGCCCGCCCGGCGAGCGCCAAGGGAGGATGCTGCGATGGCAGAGGGCGGATTGAGGGTGCGGAGTGGTCCGTGTGGGACCAGCCCAAGGTAGGGGTCAGTTCTAAGGGAGGGATGCTTTACTCTTCCTGGCTTGCAGGACTCATCAGAACTTGCCAGGATTGGACCATTGCACATTGCATATCCAGGGGGCGTTCCATGAGGCGGGCGTCACTTACGCGGACTTGGTACTTTGGCTCTGGGTACTTGACCCGCAGGGAATCCGTGGCTTTGGTACTTTGACGACACCTTCCTCGCTCCCTCCCAGTCTCGCTCTCCCAATGACTTGCCCTGCCCTTTTTTTTCCATCCCACTGGAAGAGCGCAATTGCTCGCTGTCAGACTGGCACAGTCTCAAGAGCACGGTGTGCCAAAGACCACAAGTGGCTCAACCAACTCTCGCGCCCTCCGGGCACTAAGCTTACTTCAGTACCCATTTATCTCCACCAAGCACCACCCACTTACAGCGCTTACACAGGCTTTAAAGGGGCCAGGGGGGGGATGATCCAAGGCGTTCAGGGGGTCTGGCGGTGGCGCCTCAACGAACAGGATGAAGTCCTGCGGCTCCTGGCAACGACATGCTCTCGTACTATGTAGAGAGTACTTGCGAGGCATGTGCTGAGAGCGCCCGAGGATCAGCGGCAGATGGTGTCCGAGTATACACGCGTAGGGGATTCCATCTCTCATGTCGTTATCCCGCAGCCTGTAAAATTGTGGCGGGGGCTCCTCCAGCAACCTTTCTAGGATAGTGGGTGGATATGTGATAAGACTCAACATCCACTGGAAGGGAAGCTCACAGAAGGCAAACTGCTGTCTAATAATCAGAGCATAGAACGCCGCTGCAGCGGACCCATACAGGGTCCAGGCCCAGCGGTCCAGCCTTACCTTATTTCCTGCATCCCGCCGCACCTCTCTCAGTGAAACAGCAGGATGATTATGGCTGGCTGGTTTTTGGGGAGGGAAAACTTCAGTACGTCTCGGTAGGAACCGCTCTCAGGAACAAGCCGGGTTGTGAGGTGAGGTTGCGGGTACTTGGCTTGAGAGCATTGGAGCGCACTGTACGAAGTGCAAGCACGCGGTAATAGCCCACTATCCATCCCACCATCAGCAAACACACTCATCAAACTGGCCAGCCTCCGCCTCCATGGGGAAAAGAAGCAGGGCTGGCAATGCACCGGGGGTCCATTTCTTCATCATTTCACGGCGCAGCAGCGGGCTTCCGCAGGCCGCTGAGGTCTTAATTACACAGTGCCTTGGAGGATTCCCATGGTATCACGCTGATAAATCGATGTCATTGTCAAGGTCTCTCGCCATCTTTGGCGCATCACGCGGCGATCAAAGAGGCGGTAAAGTCTTGGGGGTGGGTTGTATGTTTCCCAAAATATCAACATGACGAGCAAACACGAGGGCTAAGAGTTTAATGTGAAGGGGATGGAACGCCGCCGCCGTCGCCTGATGGCTGACCACCGCCACTTTATTTTATTTTAATCCTGCGCTTGAGGCTGGGGTTAGGAAGAGGGATGTGAGCAATAACATCCAGTGGGCAGACTCTTGGGATTTCTTCACCAAACGAGACGACAGGGGGGCTTCTATCAACACGTGTAATCCACTATTCCCAAATCCCAACAGCATGAGAGACATGATAGACTATGAGCCGACAAGACCTACAGCACATACTAGTGCAGCTAGAAACTGACCGCTCTTGACTAGAGACGTACTTTGTAGAGAGACGGCAAACTCAGACGAAGCAATGCAAGGCGCACTTCGGCATCGATAGTCTGTCTTACTAATAGAGGTGAGCTAGGATGTACATAGTACGAAGTAGATTAATGGTACACATACAAGTCCAATCCGTATGGCACATCAGCCGCGCAACGCCTCCCGACAACCGCCAAAGCAAGCATGCTGAGTGCCCCAGATTTATTTAGCATCACCCGCCATGCTATGAACTCAAATCAATAGTATCTGCCCTGTTCCATTAGTATATAGGCTCATTGCCCTGCATTTTGATCCGATGCCGGCTAGGCCGCTCTGGCTAGCAAGCACTGACCCAGTCAGGGGGTGGCCGGACCATCCTGCCCGTCATCCTGAACGACTGATCGAGACGCGGGAGTGAAGGGACAGAGTGTTTAAACCGGGCCCCGCGTTGAATCAATTGCTGACTCGGCCGGCTCCGCACCGGACGAGATGTGCCCTGGGCTGTATCAGCGCCCCCTGGCTTAGCCCCAACTAGAGGCTGACTATTGACTGGCAGCTGAGGCTCGTGGCTGGCTGGGAAGCTGAAGGATCTGGGCGAAAGGCTTTCTGTGATGGAGAAGGGTTAATGAAATCACGAGGATTTGCATCCTTTTAATCCAGGCAGCCGGGCGTCACATATTTCCTCACGAGAGCCTTGGTGTCAGCGACGGGATCGCGGGATGGGGTCGCATACTACCTAGACGAAGCCCGGGCTCAACGAATCGCGATCGGCGATATCGGGTATCGAGGATAATTTGCGTTTGCCCATCGCAGTTGTAATCACCCGTAGTTCCACCCCCTTCAGAGCGTTTAATTCTGATATTCATAAGCTGGGCAAGATCTTTTGCAACGAGGATGACAGCCATGGAGATGTGACTGCTAATATTTGAATTTCGGAGAATTTGCCCATTTAACACCCCTGTCCGTTTTGGAGAGCCCCTGGAGCTAAAATGATTCCGTCACGGTACGTATCTTGCTCGACTCAGAGCGAATTCAACAAGACTCCCGTCGATGGCATCGTCGCATAGTACTTCTTGTAACTTCCAATAGACATGCTATGTAATTTACAACGGGTGAGCTACTTTGGACAGGGGCGTTTTTGAAGGGGGGAGTCGTGTAAAGTCGTAGGTACCAGTATTTAGCTTTGGGAACGGGGATAGACCGAGCCGATAAGTTCATCGTATAGTCATGGGAGTTCCAAGTCTCAATATTCGTAGTATTTCTCCTTGCTATGATCTTTTCAATGTTGATACGAACTTTGACAAGGCCCTACTACATAGTTCACGAGTGTCAAATGTTGTTTGTACCATGGTCGCACGTAATTCTCCATCCCAAGTCAGTCATGGAACACTGCGTTCGACCCACACACATCGAGCCACAACAGTCCGTGGAACCATTACTATGGGCTTCGGCACTTTGCGTAGACATCCGCTCCAATGTCATCCGTTGGTAGAAAGGCAGGGTCTCGGTCAGGAGCCAATCATCTTCTGTTCCTTGCGGCTTCTTCGCCGATGATTTCGGGAGTATATTATCCTCTTATCAACGAATTGCCTCTCCTTCGCACAGTACCAAGGTAAGCTATGGGGTATACATACTGCCCTCCTAGAGACCTGGTCAGCCAAGACGGGACGCAATCTTATGAACAGGTGCTGTCGGCCCCATCGGTTTCCAAAGGGCTCATCATAAGCTCATGCTTGCAAAAGTGGTGGATCGGTGCGGCCTTCCACCATCCGCAGGCCGTATCGGTGTGTCTCTGCTGGCAGAGGCCACGCGATCAAAGGGCCGCGTTCGTGAAGCTCACGGGAGTGCCGTATGAGAAGACCGTGGGTTTGGTGTCCACCATCGGCTTGCGAAAAGTATAACACGAATAACCGCGACGTAAGCGCAGTGGTGTGGCACAGAGCGACGCGCAAGCAGGCCGATGACGCCATCGAAGAAGCCCCCGGATACTCGTCACCCATCTACCCTGCTCATCTATGGTGTTGCGAAATGAAGGAATGACGAGACATCCTCATTGCCGACTGGATTTGTACCGATACAAGACAGACTGAGCTGTAAGAGCGCCCAGTAGAAATATGCCGACCTGCATGGTCCAGACTCCCACAGCTAAAGATGGCACCCAACGATGAGGCGCTTCTGTTCCTAGAACCCGGTTCAAGGGTGAGTTGTGTTACTATGCACAGTCGCAGTTGACAGATGCAGGTACAGCGCTGAAGCTGACACGTGATGGAGCCACGTGCATCCGAGGGCCCTGACACTGGAAACGATGACAACCTCAGATCGCATCTACTCGCAGCCTCACACTTTTGTCCGCCTCTCTTCTGCTTATTACGATGTCTCGATCTGGCGCCGCCCAGATATCCTCCTAGAGCTGTAGCGCACCATCAGGCAAGCCCATGTCCACGTCATTTCCATAAGTCGGATCTTTGCTCAAAGTCGACTCGGAGCGGGTGATAGCGCCGCAAGGTAACATCCCCAAGCCCGAGCCCGAGCCCGGTCGGTGGCGCCGACGGTTCAGCTTGGAGAATGACAGGACGCTCCGTCTCCTCCTGACGAGACTTCCCCGTGGCAAACATTCCTGGGGTTTCGAAGATTCTCGGTCACGGGTCCTCCGTCTGAATGGTAACGGTGGCACACGCTGGGATGAGCCAGACTACGACTGCCAATGGCCCAGCCACGAGGGCTGACATTCTGATATTCATTCGCAATGTGCAGCGACAGGCGGCCACGGGTTCGATTGGCTGGGCTGGACTGGGCAATGTGATTTTGACCGGGCTTCTGATTCGCTAGTCGTCCGCGATTTGGACAGGGTTCGCCTGAACTACCTATGTCACCAGTCAGACAACCTGTCAACTTGATGGAGGCGTTTGCTTTGGGAGACGACGCCGGCTGTGGGAGAAAATGTTAGTGTCCAGATGTTACAGACGGATCGAACTCGAGAAACTTCGGTGCACCATCAAGACGACAACGAAGGCAATGGGAGAAATATTGGCTGTATACGACATGCTGGCTTGTTGATGCGCGTGACAACTTATTTGTCTATCACGGACTATTAATATCTACTTGTTATCGCCATCAGCTATCACCGTCCTCTTCACAGGCAGATGAGCCCGTCCACCACCCTCTAGCCGCCACCATTGGAGCCAAGGCTGGCACATCTGCACAAACAGACAAGTGTCTTGTTGATACACCGCTATGACTCCCGTCCTTGGTCCCCGTGACGCAAAGATGGACGACTGGATCAACATCTACCCCTCCATGAGGACCCTTCTTGCCCCTCCCCCACCAGTTCAGCTACCGTGATCGACGAACTGCATTCTGCAGCCCCTCCTCGTGGTGGTTACTCCTGCGCCCATTGCAGCCTTGCCGGCCAAAGGCTCTCGTCCCATGTGCCCCTCCCAGCTGCTACCGTCCATTCCCGTGCCCGAGTTGTCATCCACGTGGGGGAGGCCTTTTGTCGTCCCCAATCTGCCGTGGTGATGTCGCAACAGAGAAAAGAAGCCCATCCCTCATCCTGGGGCTGCCTCGAGGGCGCCTCTAAGTCGGAATGGCACAGTTGAAAATACCAACATCACTGTCAACCGCTTCTCGTGCAAGATATCGCCATGCTGACCCAGACGGCAGAGTGTCATTCGCCCTACCCCAAGCATGACTTGTCACAGTTCCCTTCGGCTCTCCAAGGCAAGCGCATCCTCCTCTGTACCGAGTCCTTCGGCCCTGTCAACGGGGTCAGTCGAACGACCCTGATGCTGGTGAACCACTTGCGTGCCCACGGCGCTCAAGTCGCTATCGTTGCGCCGCACAATCACACCGAGCACAACACCTTCACGCCCCCTCCATCACCGTCCATATCCCCTGCCGACAAGCAGCTGGAGATTCGCGTCACCGGCTATCCCCTTCCTTTCAACCCAGAGCTCTCCATCGTGTATCCAGTGCGCAACTCGACGCTTTACTCGCGGACGTTTGGTGACGACGCTCCTCCCGACCTAATTTACCTTGCCTCGCCCGCGAGCCTAGGATTCCAAGTCATGCTTCAGCTACGACAGCAGCCCAAGGAGAACCAAATTCCCATCATCTGCAACTTCCAGACTGATCTGGCCGGCTACTGCGCCATCCTCTTCCCCGCGCCGCTGAGCTACTTCGCCGTCTTCGCATTCGCCGCGGTACAAAGCTACCTGTTCCGACATACGTCCGTGAAGACCATATTCTACCCGTCGACATTCGTGAAGCGATACCTGATCGGGAAAGATGTCCAGGAAGACAAGCTCGAGGTCCTAACCCGCGGCGTCAATACCGAGATGTTTAAACCAACTAGGAGGTGTGAGGAACTACGCCAGCAACTGGCACCGAATGGAGAAGTCATCTTTGTGACCGTCTCGCGCATCGCGGGTGAAAAGGGGTTCGACTTTCTCGCCAAAGCTGCCAAGGAGCTTGACGCCAGGGGCTTGAACTTCAAGCTATATATTGTTGGCGGTAATCGAAATGAGGACGTTGAGAGAGACGTGCATGAGATGTTTGACCCTCTAAGGCAGAAGGGGAAGGTCATATTTGCAGGCTTCAAGGTGGGAGAAGATCTGGCCACGTCCTATGCCAGCGGCGATGTCTTTTTGCACTGCTCTGTCACTGAGACGTTTGGCCTAGTGGTTCTTGAGTCCATGGCCAGCGGCGTTCCGGTCATTGCCCGCGACGAGGGTGGTCCCTCGGATATTGTTCAGCACGGTGACAACGGCTTCTTGGTGCCTCCCAACGACATGGACGGCTTCGTTACGAAGGCCATGAAGCTTGGCCAAGACCACGACCTCCGCGCCCGGATGGGTCACGCCGCGAGGTCCGCAGCCTGCGAAGCGACATGGGAAAAGATCAATAACAAGGTCGCGTGGCGCATGGCCGACACTATTGCAGAAAGTCAACGGGACAGGGCAGGCCCTCGGAGCCAACAGCTGAGCAAGATCGACCTCGACGCGCAACAGCTCATTCCCATATACGGATGGCTCATGATGAACGATGCCATGCGGGAGAGCCTCACCCGACGGATCGTGGATGCGCGCCTAATGGGCGGACTGGGCGTCATCATCTCCTTTTGGATGGTGACCGGCTGGTACATGGTGTTCACCGAGTGCTTCCTTTGGGCTAAAGGAAGATGGAGGGATGCAGAGCGAACTAAGCGGGTTTCTGCGTAGATGCGAACAATTCCGGGCTCGGTGTTGACGCATATACGTTTTGGGAGGGGGGAGTTGAGACATGGTGTTTGCCGCAGGATCGATGCGACTAATTACACGCCAACAGATGGGTTAATGCTTTGATGCACGGAGGTTCCTTTGGTTGTAGGGCTTTCACTTTTCTTTCCTTGGGACCTGCTAGATCAACCTATAATACAAAGCCTATATCAACGATGGCCGATGACACAATATCGTTTCGTGTCCCAGAAAACCGGCTCATTGAGTTGCCGGGTTTCGCAGCCAGCCTACGATACAAGTTTCACGTCGAATGCAACGGCGCCATTTCCGCGCATGTCAGGCTCATATTAGTATGGACGACCCCCAAACGGGCGGTTGGACGGAAGGGACATTCTACTCACATAGGAAGAAGGGGAAGCAAGTGGCCTTATTTGATATATTTGCTATGTTTGATGAATCTTCTTTTACTTTAATTGTTGAAGAAGGTAGGGTAGTAGCTATGGTAATAAAAATGTACAAACCCTAGGAGGGCCAGATGTCGACTATTGACATGGAGTGCCGTAAGAAATTGGCTGAATTCTAGAGAAGATGTCGTAAAAAGAGAAAAAAATAGTAAAGTTGTAAGGTATCACACGCTTTCGCTGTCAAAGTAAAAGGTCATCTTCTCCCCATTACCAAGGTATCTTCAGAGCACTCCCCCTCTTCCCCCCCTCCCCTCGCATTAAGCCAGCACCGTCTCGTCGTAATCGCTTTGAAGGCAAAAGGGCGTTGTTTCTCATATCCTGTTCGCGCGGGGGATCGCCACGGCTTGCCGCCGGCGGTACATCTCGGCGTACTGGAAGCGCTCGTAGGTGCCGAAGCCCACGGCGGCGACGCCGATGAGCAGCCACACGCTCACCATGATCAGCCCGATCGGGTAGACCATCAGCTGCACGCCAGGCAGCACGAAGGCCACGGTGCCGTTCTTGAGGCCCGCCACCTGCTCGTCCACGGCGGCTTGCGCGGCGCCGAAGTCGGACAGCACCACGGCGCGGGAGAAGACGCCCGTCAGGAACGAGGCTTCGTTGATGGACACGTTGGTCCGCACTTGGCTGCCCGTTGCGTTTTTGGCCGTGAGCGTGAGCGTGGGCAGCACGAGAGCTTCGAATGCGGCCCTGGAGTGTCTCGGTTAGTTGCATTGTTCGGGGAGGTTGGGGGGGGGGGGGAGACAGCTTGCGTCGTGGCATTGAGAGTGGGATGGGAGTGAGACTTACATGCTCAGGTTGCCCTTCATGCGGTCCTTGTCGATCTGGCCGACAAACATGTACGTCTGCAGCAGCTCCGGAGCCCCAACCGCACGCTTCGCTATGCCCGCCACCGTGCCCGTCATGCCAGCGCCGGACACATCAGCCTCATCGACGGGCATGACGCTGGCGCCGACATACGACAGGCTCACGCCGACATCCTCGGGCGCCACGCTCGCAAAGTCGCCGCGCGGCGCCGAGACCTTGTACAGCCGCAGGTCGGCCTCGAAGACGCCCGTCTGCGTGTCGAGCGAGGGCATGTTGTAGCACACGCACGCGCCGGAGGGATTCGTGCTCTGGCGGAGGGTGCTCAGCGCGCTCCGGCAGGCGGCGTCGGTGGTGGCGTCCCAGGCGGTGACGTTGAGTGAGCCGTCCGAGTTGATGGCGACCCCCGAGGCGTCGCTTGCGCTGAGGGTTGAGTTCTCGTCGCCGGTTGCGCGCGTGTACATGTGAGAGGCGGCGGCGAGCGAGGAGCTGATGAGGGTGGCGTAGGGGCGGTGCAGGACGTCTTCGGCGCGGAGGAGGACGGCGCCGCCGGAGAGGGGTGATGAGGCGTGGGCGGAGAGGGCGAGCAGAGAGGCCGCGAGGGCGAGGGTTGCGGCCGGAGCCATTTCTTGATTTTCCTCCTCTTGAGGGTATTTCCAGATCGTGTATATGTCAGAATTGCCTTTCTTGGAATCGCTTAGTTGGGTGCTGCGTTGCGCGTCGATATTCCTCCCACGATTCTGATCCAGGTCCAGAATAATCTAAAAATAGTAGAGATCCGTCCGGCGGGTGTAAGATTGAGTCTATTCGGAAGTCGAAAAAGTGTCGTCGGTCTAGGGGGTATAAATGAGAGGAAGGGATTCGCAAACAAGGCCGACAAGATCTCAACCGAAGCGACGACAGCAGCAAAGGCGGCTCGGGGCAAGATTTCGAGAAAGAATACGATGGTCAACAAGGCAAAGGCCGCTGGGCGTAAATACGGGCTAGAAACAAAAATAAGAGAACGAAAAGGGCCGGCGGGCAGGGAATAGAAGAGGACGACGGGGGGGAGGGACCAGCCCGCTGAAAGTGAGGTAAAGGGAGCCCGTCCGTGTGCCGTGAACCGGTGAAATGGGGCCGACGATCGTACGGGACCGGGGCAAAAAGCAGATGATAATCCACCAGGGATGCAGAGCTTGGCGCGGAAGAGAGGGAACGAAAGGGAATAACAGACTGGGCGGCGCGTTGGTGCTGGCCAAGCTGGGGAACGGGGGGGTTCAAAAGGGTAATAGGGCCCCCGCCCGGCGAACGGTGAGGGCGGCAAAGCAAAGAGGCCAAAACCCTGGCCCGGAAACCTGGGACACCAGCATCGTCGGATCGACTGAGGGTGTATTGTATGCGCTGCAGCGCAGCAGGGGGGGTGTGGACTGGATGGATGGACTGGAGGAGGAGGAGGAGGAGGAGGCTCTCGGTTTGGTCGGCAACGCAGCGGCACGACATGAGGCAAAGCTGCAAGTTCGGGAAGCGCCAGGGTGGGAACGTTGATGGAACATGGAGCAAGGGACTTTGCGCTTCGAGCAGTTTACAGCATGTGGTTGGCTGGCTGGCTGCTACGGTAGAGATGCCGAGTTTGACATCATCATCGGCACCATCATCGTCTCTTTATCCGCCTTCTTCTCCTTGACACAAGCCAAACACCAGATGAACCCGGACCACTCAGCCACCGAGTGTCACTTCTTCACTTCCTCACTACATTCTGTCTCCTAGGCTCGTCCCTAGGCTCGTCCCTAGGCTCGTCTCGGCCGCGTTCCGGGCCATGTCACGACGACCACCACCACAGCCGCCGCCCAAGTCCAGGAAACCGGGGGGGCCGGGGCCGGTATCAGATCGGTTCACAAAAGCCGACACGCGTATAGAGGGGTAGTGGGAACAGAGAGGGATCGAGGGCTTTGGTTGGCTGGGGTTGGAGAGAGAGCCGCTAGAATGGGCAGAGAAGATCCGAATTCCAGGGGGGAGGGGGAGTGAGCTGGGTGGTGGTTTCAGGTTGGACACGGGAGGGCGAGATGTTCATGTTCGGGCTGAGCCTCTAGTTGGGCTAGGCCTCTAGTTGGGCTAGGCCAAGCTCTACGGTATCATAGAAGCCAGACCAGGCCAAGGAGAGAAGGCGTATAGTTGACTGGTGTATCCTTGAGTTGCTGTTCCGAGGAGGCAGAAGACTAGATGTGAATGAATAGTCGGGATAGTAGGTTCAAGGGAGGACACATTCAAGATGCCTCCGCCTAGCATCCGTGACAGTTACACTGCACGGGAGGCCTATTCAGGTTGTTCAGTTGAAAACGGTCACGAGCGGGAGCACCCCCACTGCCAGCCCAGCCCAGTTACAGCGGACTCTCCACCATCCCTGTAGGGGCCTCTCAGCGGCCTGCCCCTTGCAGCATGCGGCGGCACAGGCCGTTGAGGCCCCTCCCCACAGGCCCTCGTCCACTGACGGCCGCCCAAATCCTGCGTCCCCCGCCCCTGTAGCGAGCCGCTTCCATTGGCGCCCACGCCCTCCATCTACCGGGACCGTCAGCCCACCGAGTCTTGGTGATGGCTTCATCCCGTCGCCGAGTTGCATGTTTTCCGCCCATATCAAGCGGTGCTCTTTTCTCCGTGGCCCTATTTCCCCCCCCCGAGCTCTAGACAGATTTGACGGATCACCGCTGCCTGCAAATGCACAAGGGAGGACAGACCTGTGGCGAAACACAACCTGGGCCCCTTTATTCACTTGCTCAGCCCCGACCTGGGCGGCTGCCAAAGCGACACCGCTCACGGCACGGCTGCGATGGCTTCCGTTCGCATCTGTGTCTCGTGCTGTTCCCCTCACGATGGCGGTCATCAGACAGAGACTCCCGCGGTTGAGACGACTTCGGTCGCGGGCGCGGGGAGACGGTGGTATTGGGGTCTCTGAAACGGGTCCTGCTACAGCGCGCTTGTCGTCCTGAGCACCTCCCACAACTGCTTCTGTGTGATCGCCTCTACGGAACGCAGATGAAATCTGGGAGCTTCAACAGGTGCTGCAGCAGCTGCCTGAATAATTTCTGGGCATTGTTGGGAGCTGTCTAGCCCCGAGATCCAGATTGTGAATCTCTTCGTGCCCTTGCCTCGAGTTCGGGATCTGTAAGCGAGGTCTTTCTCAAGGACGGGCAAGTCAGACGCTTCGGGGTTAGCAACGCCTGGCCTTCAAATCTCGGTCTCTAGTGTCTACCAGGGAGGGCAAGGCCTTGGTGCTGCATGTGCTATAGATGCGAGATTGATTGATACGAGGGACTCGAGTAGCTTGTGATCTCCGTCCGGGTCTTATGCTAACCTTATTGAGGTATGCTTATTTGCTCGGCGCATTACCACAGCTGGCAGATGGGGATATCAGATGATGATGTGAGGTTGAGCACTATAGGATGCCAACATGGACAAGCAACTTAGCATGGCCAGATTGCCGAGCACAACCCCAATCAACATCTAGTTCAGATTCTTGAGCTTATTTCGACTTACCTCGTCTTAAAGATGTTCAGTCCGGTCTCCTGACGCCAGCAGGAAGCCCGTGGTTCAACGCCAGCAGAAAGCTGAGATGGTGGCGTGTGGAGTGGACGGTTGGTTGTCTTGGCTTGGTGGTCTGATGGCTTCGACGCACTTCTTCATCTAGGATGCGGACAGCCTGAGAAGCCAGTTTTATCTTTACGAAACTTACCGTGAATACAGCATCACCACAAGCCGCTTCAAGCATCATGCCGGACCAAGCCTGCGGCAATGGCGACTGCCGAACCCTCGGAACGCGAGCCGGAGCTCTTCTACGTCAGCCTAACCACCATCGTCATCCCTCACCTCGGCGAGCACCATATCCTCGTGCCCGACCTAAGCACCCACTCCGGCCCGCGCGACATGCTCCCCGCCGACATGTCCACCTCGGCAGCCCGCGTCGCGGCGCTCATCTGCAGCCACGCCAAGGACGGGCGGGTCGGGCTCTCGATGGGCACCTTCGTTACGATCCGGCTCGGCGCGCGGCACCCGGAGCTGGTGGGCTCGGCCTTTGTCACGGCCGGGCACCCGATGGAGGGCCGGTGGGCGCGGGTCGTCGGGCACCCGCGGCTGAACGTACTGGCTGGCGGGGTTCTTGCTGGAGGGCGGTGCCGCGGCGGCTGTACTGGCGGGCGGCGGGCACGAGGCGCTGCTGGCCGAGATGAGGGCAAGCCGGTGGTGGGAGGTGTTCGGCGACGTGGACGGCAGGCTGCTAGAGCTGGGCGGACGCTGAGCATCGCGGCCGGCGGCGTCGAGGCGGTGAGGCGGATGGGGAGGGAGATGCTCGCGGAGGGATCGCAGCCGGCCGCCCCCGTGGAACCTCCAGAAGCCAGAGCTGTTTGCGGATGGCATCAAGGCGTCTACCGAAGGGGAGACGTTGCCAGAAGGCTTGGAGGTTTTGGCGTGAGAATCAAGACTGAGTCTGAGTCTGAGAAGAGAGTGTTTGTTCACTTTATTTCTTGTTCCGTCCCTGGATTCCATCACATCACCACCATGTACTTGCATGTTAAAAACCCACAAGCTTAATGATAGCAATAATAATACCCAGGATATCATAGGTCACTCACTGACTGGTACTACTCTACTGATACGTAGACTCCATAGCTAATTACTTCCGGGAAGCGCGCCAGCATTACATCGCATCGCCAGCGTCTTCATCTCCAGTCTTTCTCCTCGCGTCCTCGCCTCACTGGCCCACGACTCGCTGCTAGCCTGTAGCTGTGGGCTCCGGATGCTGCGCAGAGCTGCCGCGTACGGAAGGCCATAGGGCCCGGTGTCTCACATCAACTTTTTTTTAAATTTTCGCACTAGGGTTACCTTACTATATTATATAAGCTTTATTTAATTATATATAATATTATATTATAATAAAAGACTATATTTTTATCTTGTTTATTTATATATAAAAAGATTAAAGTTTTTATTATTATAATAACTAATTAATAATAAAAGAAATTATATATAGTTATATACTCTTATATATCTTTTTATACTCTATTATACTTTCTTTTTTTTTTTCTTTTTATTATAAAAAGGCTCTTTTTATTTATACTTATAATATTCTATCTAAATAAACTAATTATTTACTTAGAGGTTTATAAATAGTCTCTTAGTATTATATACTACTTTAATTATAACTAATAGCTTCTTATACTTATATTCTTATTTACTTTTATTATTAATCTAATAGACTTATCTTCTACCTAATAAATAACTAAATATATACTTATATAAAATATAATAATTCCTTCTAATAAGACTATCTTAGTAATACTTAATATTTTTATTAATATAGCTAATATAACTATTATAGCTTATATAACTAGTATTATAACTATATAAAGTAATAAGAAAGTTCTTATAGTTAACTTATAAAGTATATTTTATATTTTAACTAGCTATT